>CM053566.1:86215733-86236362 GCA_028646485.1 Cryptoprocta ferox
GAAACCCACCCGCCTGCAGCCCCCAGTGAGTGCTCCCAACGGAGAGCCGTGTCGCTGAGGCTGGAAAAGACGGGACACACTGCGGAGCGCACGGAACGTCCCCTGTGGTTTACTGCAAGGCCTGTCTTTCCGAGGACCTTCCCGGGCCTCTCTCTCTCCTTCCGCTTGTCGCTCGGTCTCCATCCTAACAGCCAGGGCAAAGCCCCCACCCCCGCCAGGGGAGGGAAAGAAACAAAAGGAAGACTGCCAAGGAATGTCCTGGTTACTCAACGAGAGGGAAAAGAGGATTTTGACTGCGTTTCCCAAACTCTCCTGTCAGCTCGGAGAGGTCCTGGTGCAGCTCTGACTTTCCGCTTCACCACCTGGCACTTCCCCGGCCTGGCCCTCGGGGGGTCAAGCAAACCCGAGACACAAGCACGTATTTCAGCCCAAAGTGATCTCTAAGGAGCTCAAATCTCTATCCGTCCGTTCCGGGGAGCCTAAGGTAGTGAGCCCAGCCTCGAGTCGCGGGTAGGTCCTAACGCGGGGAGAGAGGCAGAAGGCCTCAGACGCACAGCGCTCGGCTCTGACTGTTGGCAGCGAGGGCGGCCCCGTCCCTATAGCCGTGGGGCCGGGGAGTGTGCAGGCCGGGGACGGAAGGTACACAGGACACCACAGATCCAAGGGAAACCCTGTCACACGGGCTCCCTTTTATTCTCGTTTTGATCCTAATGCAGCTTTTAGATAATGCAAATAGATCACAGGCGAACATGATCTGACAAGATAATGGACCTTTCATTGCTGCCTGATTAACTTGGCTGTAGGCTTCCACCTCGACCCTTTCGGCAAGATGGTCCTAATTAATAATGATTACTCCCAAAATGTGCAAATGGAACGATAAACGAAGAACCAACTAATTAACTGCAACCATTTCTACTAATCATTAGTTAACATCCTATTTTGTCATCATTACGCTGAGGCGCATACAAGGACAGATAAAACAGGGTCAGCCTTTTTGCCCCCATAAACCTGACAGCCATATTTTCTTTCCCAATAAAAGACAAACAAGTAATTAAACTAAGAGCTGAAGTAAGGGCCACAGAATTCGATTACTTCAATATTCCACTGGTGGGTGAAACAGAACCATTTTTCAAAATAAGTGCTGAAGCCACCCCAGTCCTCGGCTTCAAAGGTGGAAACGTCCTCCCTCCAATGGGCAGGGGACGGCACCCCTGAAGCGCTGCCCTGCGCGCCCGCGGAAGAGCAGGGATTCAGAGGGACCGGCCAACTTAGAGCAGTGACACATCCAGAGCCCAGGCCACAATGTCGCCGGGAGGTGGCACGGATGCTGCCCGGCCCCTGAGGCCTCCGTGGACGGAGGGACACACGGCTCTGCTGGGCACTCGGCCCACAGCAGGCCCGACGACTGCTGCGGTGACAGTGACCCCCCCCCCCGCATACACTGGCGCTGGGCCCCAGGGGCCACTGGGCCCTGATCCCCCCGGGAGCCACCGTCTCCTCCAGACCAGACCAGACGGCCAGGAGGGTGCGTTTCGCTGGGCCATTTGCTCTGCCTTCCTGCCGAGCAGTAAATAATTTAGTAGGTAACGGTTATCTGAATGAATGCATCTGTTAAGGCAAAGATCAGGGAAACAGTATAAAGTAGTGGCTGTCGGGAAAGAAAGCGGCCCGTGAAAGTGACCCAGGCACGGGGAGATGCTGGGTCTTACTCTTCCCAGGGGGTCCTTTGTGCATCTGAGAGTCTTCCCCCCCCCCTTTTTTCCGTAGTTTTCTGAAAATGCCTCCTGCTGGCCTGAGGGCTGTAGAAAATAAACATTATTTGTATGATATTTGAATAGTTTCTTTTAAAACGTGCACTCTTTTAACACTAATACTAATCTGAACTGTTCACACGTAAAGATTTGCAGCTTGTTGGAAATGTAAAGCATATGTGTAGTTGGTTAAATAAAAGTCAAATAGAAGACGGCGTTTGACAGTAGACTGTCAGTTATATTTAAAATATCTGATCTAGCCCATGGGACCCTTCAGGGTCCTATGTGTGCAGGGAGGTGGAGGGCGGGGAAGTGGCCCCTGCAGACAGAACTCTCCGCGATGGGCTGTGCGCCCTGCTAGCTGCTGTATCGGGACAATATGCATCGATAAACAAGAAACAACGTCTTCCAAGGGTCTTAGTTTCATCATTCACCAAGCGACAGGAGCAATATCTTGTTCTCTGGTGGTGGTAAAGAGCAGTTGTGAAGAAATAGTTTGCAGAACTTAAAAACAATGAAGAACAGAAGGCGTTATCAATAAAAATAAGGAGAAACATCTTTATATTTCAAAGTCCATATCTATGGCTATTCTGCCTGTCTGGGTAAAACAGGGCAATTAAAGACAATCAGCTAAAGGAACACAGAATATCTCTGCACTTAATTGTCAACAGTAGTAAAAAAAAAGAGAGGGGGAAAGAGAGAAAGAAAAGGAAAGGAAGGAAAGAAGGAAGGAAGGGAGAGAGAGGGAGGAGGGAAGGGAGGGAGGAAGGGAGGAAGAAATGAGGGAGGGGGGTGGGAGGCAGGAGGAAGGGACAAAGGGGGGCAGGAGGAGGGAGGGAGGGAGGGATATGGTTGTGTTGTTGTGACTTAGTTTTAAACTGCACGAACCACAGTTGATGCTCTCGTAACCCCTCCTCTTAGATTACCTGGAAGATGTCTGTGTGGGGGACCCCGGAGGAAGCCCCGGAGGAACCGGCCCCCGGTTGCCTGAAATATGGTAATGCGGCCCCCTAGTCCCCTTCTGACTCGGGGAAAACCCGAGAAGAGGAGCTGTCTAGGAGTCCCCGTGTGCTCCGGGAGGGAGCTCGTGCGGCGCGGTGCTCGCACCATCCCCAGTGCGGCGCAGAGCCTGGAACCCAGTCCCGCACCCATGGGGGTGCCCAGGCCGTCGCCATCGGCGATCCTTCTCACAGCCCACGGGCTTCCTTCCCCCATCAGGTGTGTGCTGCACATCCGCTATGGGGTTGGGGGTGTGAGGGTCTTGCCTGCACACGGCTCACACTCATTTAGGTAGAAGTCTACCCAGTGCACCCCGGGGGCTCCTGACCTAGCCGGCGGCGGGCACATCTGCGGGGGAACTGACCCGAGGGAGAACGTGCGCCGTGATGCCCTGTGGTAGGAGGCACCTCGAACGCTCGGGAGGCAGAGCGCCGTTAAGAGCTTTCACGCCTGGTTTTCACATGAGGACACCCTCCCCCCGTCAGAGATGAGAGGCAACGGGGGAAGAATGGTCTCTTATCCCAGAAGTGAGGTGAACACATCACCCCTGGGTTCTCTTTCTGAATCCTGAGAGAATCAAGCTTAAAGTTGACTTAAAGATCATTTAAATTAAGGCAAAATTATGTACTGTGTTGTTTTTCTTATAGGAAAATTCTGTGTGTCTATGTGTATGCATAGATACACTCATATATATTATATTGCTTGATTTACGATATTTCCCATGGGGGGAACCTGGGTGGCTCAGGTGGTTCTTGATTTAGGCTCAGCTAATCATCTCGTGGTTCATGGGATCGAGCCCCGTGTTGGGCTCTGCACTGACAACCCGAAGCCTGCCTGAGATGCTCTCTCGTCCTCTCTCTCTGCCCCTCCCCTGTTCCCACTCTCTTTCTCTCTCTCTCAAAATAAATAAAAAAAAACATTAAAAAAGATATTTCCCATTAAATAAATAAAATTCACATACTTTTAGAAATTAAACTGTTTAACAGCTTTAAAATTATGTAATTAATTATATAAATGTATAGTCAATCTTGAATATTATTTAAAGCATGTAGAGAGATAAAATAATTCAATATAATACTATACTAAATATTTTCTATTTTCTTTTTTTCAAAGTTTATTTATTTCGATAGAGTGTGAGTGGGGGAGGGACAGAGAGAGAAAGGGAGAGAGAATCCCAAGCAAGCTCCGTCAGCGCTGTCAGCACAGAGCCCGACGCGGGTCTCGAACCCACAAAACTGCAAGATCATGACCTGAGCCGAAATCAAGAGTCGGACGCTCAATAGACAGAGCCACCCGGGTGCCACTCGTTTGCCTTTTGCATCGTAAGGTTGGATGAATATTTTTAAGTGTTTACTGGTCTCTACGCGTGACTCTTTGTCCCTTGCCGCTCTCACTGTGGAGGCCTGCGTCTTTTTGTGCAGCCTTTCTCCTGCGAGTATTCGGTGTGTCCTTACTTGTCCCTGCTTTGGTCGGATTGCCACCACGGTCCTTCCAAGGACCGGCTAAGTGCGGGTAGGGTCACACTGGCTAGAACAATTTGGGCTAATGTTTTTCATCTCCTTACGTACGGTGACGACAGTTCTTAGATGAACTTCTATACTTTTAAACCCTGACATCGTGTGTTCGCTTTGAATAAGTAAGGATAAGTGTTCAGTGAAATGAAGGACTCGCGCGTCCTGCATTTCACACTATGAAGCTTCAAAAGTACTGTGATGCCTTCGTGAAGTCACTAAGCGTTCTACTAACATGTAACTACGAAATATCGTTTTTATCACATTCGTGCACATAATTTAAAAGTCAAAGAGAATCTCAAGGCCGATCTAGAAAACAGTGTGGCATCTTATTTTTATAGCTACGTCCTGCTTCTCAGAGGTGACCGCTGTCAACTTCTGTATCCTATCAGTTTCTTCAAATATAGAGCCCACTGTTTGTACCCAGTGTAGGCGTGCTGCTGAGTCCTGACTTACAACCATCGTCCCCATCCACTGGGGCTCCTGTCCTGGGAGGGGCAGACAAAGCTCCCAATGGGCACCCGGCCCACACGGAGAAGGGGCCAGAGCTGTAGCCACTTCTGCTAATCGTTGTCGGACGTGTCACTGGACTTGCTCATAAGCCGGGCAGTGTAACCACATGATGACACTTTTGCGTGATTGACATTTGTCCTTCTTAAGTTATTGCCCTGTGTTTTCTTTTGCTTAATATTTATCACTTCATCATCCTTCACCTTTAGTCAATCTATAAAGTGTCTCTCGATTCTCTTTCCCTCCCTTAAAATCCATCCGGCCTGCCTGTGCACGTCCACTGGGGCCCGTCCCCCGCCTCGCTCGGTGCAGCCCAGCTGCACCCAGGCCTGCTGTCCCCTCGCTCAGGACGACGTCTGTTTGTGCTGGACCCTCTCCTTGCACTTGAGTGCTGGGTGCTGCTCTCACGGGGTGTGCTCTCTTCCCTTCAGGTGTTACTGGGGACCCATGGAAACAAACGTCAGTTTTTGAGTCCTTAAGTGTCTCAAAATGTCTTGACTTCCTTTCCCATCTGCTGTCGCCTGACCTCATCCACATTTCAAGTTTCCAGCACTGCTTCTGGGAAGAATGATTTCGTTCCACACTCCCAGCGCCACTGCGGAAGATCCGGGGCTCTTTCTCAGCGGCGCCCCGATTCCGTGATGGGGGCCCCGGCCTGTGTGTCCCCCTCCCTTCCTTCTTGCCTCTGAAATCTGGAGTGGGGCTCGCATAGTGGGGCTTTCAATCCAGAGTCTTGCCTCATGGCATTGGGGGAACAGCCTTTATTCTCTCTTTCTTGCAAACCTATCAGGAGGACCCAGAATCACTCATATAATTTTTTTTTTACCTTTTGTTCCTTTGCCAAATGTCTTTATCTCCTTGTTCTAGTACCTTGGTGCTTTTTGTCAAGTTTATCTTCCAAACATTCTACTATTTTTAGAAAAATTGGGTTGCCCTGTTTTTAAACCCCGAGAACAGTGATGCTATGACTTTATTCCTTTACTGTAGCACCTAGTTCTTGTTTCGTGGATACAACCCCTTTTTACGTCTCTGAGGCTGTTATAGTTCTAACAGTGTTTTACTCTCTCGGTGTCTTAGATCGGGCTCCTGAGCTTCTATCCTATCTCTGCCCTTCAGGTTGAAACTTTCACAGCCGTCCGGTGAGCCCCACCTGCTGGGACTGGCAGCTCTGTGTCTGGGGGTAGGCCGGGTAATGATGAGATTTATCACAGAAGGATTCAGTAGGAAGCTGGATTTTTCACTTTGGAAAATCCAGTTCCCATAATCTTACACTTTTTAAAAATGGGGTGTTTAAGTTTTTCCAAGGAATTTTGCAACACTTTGCTGTGTGTGTGTGTGTGTGTGTGTGTGTGTGTGCAGGGGGAACCTGTGGTGTGGGTGTGTCTGGCCGCAATCCTTGCTGCCACAGGTGGGAGAAGGCAGAAGAGGGCTGCCGACACTCTGGTTCTTACAGAAGCGTTCACTTGCCTTGTCTGCCTTCCTCCTGTGTCCTTCTCCACGCCTGCCGCCTCCAAGGCCAAGCTTAACCTCTCCAGGGGACAGACCTCCAGTCTCCTCTGCGTTTGGGCACGACACAGGGGAGGGGGCCCGAGGGCCCGACAGCCCGGTGTTAACCTTTAATCCGCTCCTGCCCTCACCCATGCTCCTGCTCCTACCGCGCCTGCCTGTCCCTTCCATGTTCCCCAGGGTGACACCGTGACACCACTTGCCTGCACACAGGCTGTGGTTTCCATTTCTGTGCCACTTAGCACTTGATGTGAATTGTCTAGCACCACACACGTGCACATGCGCTGTCCAGTACACACACACACACACACACACACACCATCCAGCGTGTACACACATGTAAACATGCACTACACAGCATTCACGTGTTTACACACACGTGCACACACACGTGCACACACACCATCCAGCACACACATGTACACACACCATCCAGCACACACGTACACACTCCATCCAGCACACATGTGTACACACCATCCAGCACAGACACGCACACTCCATCTAGCACACAAGTGCAAAAACACTATCCAGCACACACCATCTAGCACACACATGCACACACTGTCCAGGACACGTGCACACACACCATCCAGCACATACGTGTACACACCATCCAGCACACATGTGCACACACCATCTAGTACACACGTGCACACACCATCTGGCACACACGTGCACACACCATCTAGCACACACATGCACACACCGTCCAGCACACGTGCACACACACCATCCAGCACACATGTGTACACACCATCCAGCACACACGTGCACATACCATCCAGTACGCACATGTTTCACTAACCCTCTGTGTGCTGCTGTCTCCTTTTCTATTTGCTGTGTCCCCGTTTCTGCTGTCTTCCCGCTTTTGTGCCTTTACTGGAACTTTGAGCAGTGGTTAACAAGGCATCAGAGATGACGGTCATGTAAAATCCACAGAATTGAACTTCACAGCACATGACCGTTTGTAAAGGTGGGGTGGGCCTTGGGGTTCGCTGCCCCTTAGAACAGGCGCACGGCCCTGGCGGTGGTTCGGTTTGCCACCCTCCTTTCTCACCCAGCAGGTCTTTCGATGTCGCCCGGCCCCAGGCTCCGCGTCTGTAGAACAGCCAGACAGCCCTCGGGGTCACGGAGAGGAGGAACTGAGACGGCCCGGGGTAACTCTGCTCAGTGCCCCACACACGTGGGGACTCAGTAAGGGTCGGCCACCTCCATTTCTCTCCTTGCTGGTGCTCCTGCTGTGAAGACCTGAAGGGCGACGAAGCTGGTGGCCAGGAAGAGTCTGGACCCGCGCTCACGTGTGGGGAGGCAGCGTCCCGAGTGGTGGCGTCAGAGACCACGGTGCAGCGATGTTGCTGACACCCCAGGAAGGAGCTTTTGACTCTGAGTTGCTCAGAAACTACCGTTCGTCTCTGCCCCGGGGTCACCTGCGTAAGCTGAGGTCCGCATCCACACCTACCGCCCAGACAGACACCGACGCTGAGACAGACCCTGTGCTGCCGTGGGCTGCTGACTCGCACCAGGGTCCCTCGTCAAAGAAAACACGTTTGCCTAATGTTCTCACCCGGTGACCTCGCTCCAAAACAGATTTCCTGGCTCCGAGGAAGCTGATGTTTTGCGTTTGGTGATTTTTATCCTGATATTTCTTTCTCAGAAAAGAGAGAAGGGAAGAGAACCTCTTTGTGATTGTTAAATTCATTGGATTTTTCTGCACTGAGATTGGTGTTGGGTGAGGGTAGGGAAGGCGGGAAAGTGATGGATGTTCTAGTGGTGAGGGCTCTGGACGCTTGGAGTTGTCACTGACCTTGGAAGGACGGGTTCCAGTGTGGGCACTCCAGGAAGAGTTGTCTGCATTCGGGAGATCCGCTCACAGCTGATCCAGATCTCTTAGACACACATTAACGCATCATTTGCGGACCATGTGAATGATTGAAAATAAGCTTTTTTCCCCTCCAGGTGTAAAAACGCACTGCCTCATTTCAGTAGCCTTAGATAATCTAGGCTAACATGAGTACAATAAATGATAAAATCCAAAGGGCCGTGACAGCACGATTGTGGTAAAGAGTAGGGGCTCGTGTTAAGATTCTGGAGTCACCACGTGCTTCAGAAAATGTTCTTGGCCTGTCCAGGCCTCAGTGTCCTAGTCTGTACAACGGGGACCTGGTTCTTCAGGTTCTGTGAAGATGAAATGCGATTATGCTCTACGTTGCTTAACACATGTTGACACCTCGGAAGCACTGAATAAAAGTTTCCTAGCGTCAGTCCCATTCTCTCACTGCCACATGAGGCCTAGGAAATTCTACCAAAAGAAGTATCATCCAATACCAGCTAACACGTCCACGCCTCATGGAACACGTGACTCCAGGACTTGTTCTTTAAAGTTCTCTTTTCTCTTTTTCTTTGTTGTAATCACTTTACGTTTATCTCTGTGAAATTGTGCACCAGCTAAATGGAAGGGGTGGGCCTTACCTGTGTACCACAGGCCTTATCAGGATCCTTCCCCAGGCCCCAGGCAGGGGCAAAAGAAAGGCTCCACATCTTCCAGATTCTTATCAATCGTTTTCTGAAGCCAGGAGACAGAAAGGGAGAGCACATCATTGTTATTGTCCGTATTTACCCCAGGCCTCTGTTCACCGGGAAGGCCTGAGTCACTGACGACGCTTGAGGGATTTCTGTCAAATTTGGAGGATGCGTTGGGCAAGTTTATTGAAGATTGTCCTTGCATTCCGGAACCACGTGCAAGTCTGTGTGGATGGCAATGTCCCGGAGAGAGGGACTCCCACGTTCCAGAGCAGCTGAGAGGGTGCTGTGCTGTGAAGAATATACTAAAATGTTGTTGTCAGGAAAAGAAATTACATTTTTGTCGCTATTTTAATACGCCGTAAAATTTGGGATGGAAAATTAAAATTTGGGGGATAGATGGGCTTAAACATATTTTTAAGGAGGTAGATGAGCAGACATTTTGAAGACCAATGGCCTAGGTCAAAGTGACCAGAAAGAGCTCAGGCTCCATTTTGAACTTGTCAGTTGAGTTTATGTGTAGAGTAGAATTTGGCATTTCTACTGGCATTTTACCAGGAGGATGACTGAAGGAGGGGCTAATGTGGGTAAACTAATCCTCAATCCACTGAATTTTTCTCCTGAAGTGAACCATCTAACTGCAGCGGTGACTGGTGGGTAAAAGGGACAGACGGAGACACAAGGTCCACCACCCATCATCCCTGAAGTATGACGCGCAAGTGGAGACCACGGTTATGTGCTAGTGCTTGGTAAAGTGTATGATGCCATGTGGGCAGGCAATAGTACTGAATATACACGGATGAAATATATCATGGCCAGGGAATATACCATAGGCATGCAGTAATACTGTGCAAGTATATATATACTCTGATAAAATATATCATGGCCAAGAAAACATTTGCTAGTTTAAAACCGGTCCTCGAATGGCTCAATGTGTGAATCCTTTGGCTCACCTGGACCCAGTTCCTGGAATTGGTATGGAATGGCAACATCCTTCTTTATTTCATTTTCCAGAATGAGAAACTATGGCGATTGTTACTATTTATTATTATTTAATGATCTCCTAGCAATGCTGTGAGGGCCAGGGAGTTGTTTAATAAAGTGGAATTCATGAGAATTTCACTCATTTTTCTAAGATTTAAGATCCCGGGGGTCTGTAGAGTCAATATGTTCTACAAACGTGCAGAAAGATAAGAAAAATGTGAGCAACTTCTAACCACCATAGCATAGCAAAATTAATAACACGTAATAATGACTTGTCAAAGGGGACATTTCCAGAGTTGGCAGCATGAGCGGGGCCGGTGGGGCCAATGGTCCTGTCCCTACATTTGAAATGGGACCATTTTCTAAACTACTGTGTGAAATGCATCTTGCTTTGGGGGAACCACAGTCCCACAGGTGGTGGGACTGTCACAGATGTCGGCGTATCTCATTGTCTGTAGGAGCGAATCCCATTCCTCCACCCAGTGACAGCACTTCCACATAATACGCAGGGTCCTCTGCCATTGGGTAGTGAAGTGAAGGGCAGAAGATCGAGAAAGTGCCTGTGCTCAAACCCACAACAAGCCAAAAAAAAAAAAAAAAGTGATGTCTAGTGTGACCAGGGTCATGTTGCTCCCAAGATTGCTGAAAGACTTCAAGCACACACACACACAAATCAGAACAAATTTAACTTCACAGGACATAATAAAAGTACTCATTTGGGGGCCATAGCTCCCAGTCATCCTGATTCACCCAACCTCAAACGGTCCCACATCGGAAGTACCTGCTCTCTTCCACGATGTCTGTAACTCCTTCGAACCATTGTCTAAAAATCTTTACAAGGACACAAGCAAATGTGAACGCTTGTGGCAGAGAAAAGAACTGGCAAAAAGTCAATCCCTTCCCTGCAAGAAGCATCTGAAATCACATTTTCTACTTGCGTTGTTCTACAGACACACTGAAGTTGAATGTAACAGAAAGCGCTTGACAATACGGCTGCCGTCCTTTTTACTAGGATGGACCGAGTCATGGCTTATTTTGTCATACTTTCCCGTTTATTTTTCATCACTTTTTTGTTGATATTTTCCACCACTTATGATTTCTTCCAACAGGGGCTGACACCCACATAGAGGGATATTCACTCAACAAACATAGCTCTTGCTAAGTTCGGTGCACTCCATTTGGCACTAGAGTGACAACCATTTCTGTACAACTTTAACAAAGAAGCCGTTTTAGAAGAAAAGGAGGAGACGGTACACAAGAAGGCATTGTGTTTATCCAACGCCAAGGAGCAAGCGTGCCTGGTCTCGAAGGAGAGGGCTCCTGGGTTGCTTCTCGGACTTGCTGTAGCCTTATTTGTGTCTTGTTTCCCTCACACCCCTGAGTCCGGCTCAGTGAAAGATGAATCCGTGCTTCAGAAAGTTCTGAGGCATTGCCCAGTTACTGAGGCAAGACATGGTAAAACTGAAGAAAAAACAAACAAACAAAAAGAACAAGAAAACAAAACTCAGGCTGGGGCGGCAGCAGGCTGGCAATAAAGGGCACGTTTCCTAAGAGCGAGCCACACGGAGCCGGCATGTGCCGGGCCTCAGGCCGGGCAGGCTCGCTCTTCTCTCACCTAATGCGAAATCCTTCAGGATTGCATTTATAAGAGATTACAGAAATCTGTGGGGTCTGTACTTTATATTTCTGTGCTCATTTATTTATTTGCTCAACAAACATTCACTAACCAGCAACTGTGGGCTGGTTTATATTTGACACCATCATGTCCAACTTAACTGTCGCCCGCCTTGAGGTTCGAGAAACGACCCTGTGGGCTCACAGTGTGTGTATTTGGGAGGTCTTGCTTTCACAGCAGCCTTCATGATCCCAAATCCAATTTCTTTCCAATGGAAGATGGTCGTCCCTTCACACGGCTGCACATTTCAAATTTGAAGTTCAGAGGTAGTTAAAGAAGAAAGGTATGTGAAATCTGACTTCTTTCTGAGTCACATTTTATATTTTTCTTACTGTTTCTTGTCTAGAATCCATGCACAGCATGCTTGTTGGGGTAACACTAATCTCAGGCCGGGGCACTGACTATGAACCCTTCAAAAGATACTGTTGTTGGGGCGCCTGAGTGGCTCAGTCCATTAAGCATCCAACCCTTAATTTTGGCTCAGGTCATGATCTCATGGTTTGTGGGTTTGAACCCTACACTAGGCTCTGTGCTGACAGTGCATCGCCTGCTTGGGATCCTCTCTCTCCCCCTCTCTCTTCCCCTCCCCTGCTCATGCTTTCTCTGTCTCAAAAATGAATAAATAAGCTTAAAAAATAAATGAAAGATACTGTTGTCTCCTGCTAAGTTCTCACAAAAGAAACATCTCTAGTATTATTAAAAGAGCTGGAAAAACATGATGCTGGGAAATTTAAAGCACATGATACCCTCAAGCATTACAAAGTAAATTTGAAACGATTCTTAAGAATAACAGAGGTTTCAGAGGAAGCTCAGCATTTCTTAATGGCCTTGTATTCATTGCCGAACATACAGGACATAGGACAAGCCTGAAATACAAAACCAATTGGGTGGTTTAGCTCTACTGTGCCCACAAATGGAATGGATACAAAGGACATCTTCCTCTGCAGCTGATTTAATAAAACTTGATGAAGATAGTACCTTTGATGTCTCAGTGTACATGACAAGTGTGCTCTGGTTGCTGAAAAGCAAAACTAACAGAAATCAACACCCGCCATCCTACTCCTGACTCTTGCCAACTTCCAGTTATTATGATCTTGCTTCTGGGAGACGATCAAAGCACAATCGTGATTCCTGGCCTTGGTGTCACAGAATGGCCATTTCAGTGCGAAGACAGATCGGTCCAGATGTGATGGTCAAAACTTGGCTACATCTGTTGAACGCTCTCCTGGTGGCAGAAATAACACCTATTTTCTGGACTCTGTATCTAGCAGAAACCACTAGAGTAAGAGATTCACATGAGGGAAGACGAACTGTTAGCACCACGTTCACGTCGAGCCCTGAGATATAACGCAATGCATGTTATGGCTACTGCTACTAACAGCCCACTTGGATTTTGCCACAAGACGGACCTTAAACGGAAAGCACATTTGCAGCCAAGGACAGACAAGGCCGGGAAGAGCACAAGAACGCACGAAAGCCCTGGTTTGAACGCTGAAAGGTATGGAGGGCCCCATGGAAAAGCCACGCTGACCTGAGCCTCGGAGATGCAGCTCGTTCATTTCCGAGCCGGGGACCCAGGTTGGGGACGCAGGGTGGTGGAGCACAGGGCTCACACCTCCAGCTTTGACACAACTCCCGACTCACCCCCTGGGCTACTCAGTGACAACACTTGGTTTCATCCAGAGCACTGTTTTCTGATTGGAAATGTAAAAACCCAGAGGGAAAAGGAAAATAAAATACTGACTAACGAAAAATGCTCTTGCTGAGAGCATGGCTGATGCCGGCCGGCCACCAAGCTAATGACAAGTGGTCTCGAGCGCAGGAGACACCGCCCTCATCAGCCAGTGTGCTCCTTCAGTCACGTGTCTCCAACAAAATTTGTCTTAGAAACTCAGGACGTTAATTCCTATAGAATGCACATTTGTCTTCATAATCTAGGTAGTTTGAGCAAAAGCAGACGAGAATGCAGAAAAATAACCTGGTTATTCTGTGTATGAAGTGTTGAATGACCTTGTATTGGCAATGCCAGTGAAGACGGAGGTATTGGAAGTATGAGATCAAATTATGTACTTTATAAGAAAAACGGAAATTTAAATCCATCAAGGATTTCCTAATTCCTGTGTTTATGAAAACATCATTTATGCAGTCATGTGGCACAGAGGAGACGCCACAGGGTCTGCTGAGGTGAAAAGTTTTCAGAGCTGCAAACAAAATACACATTTAATACATGGACTCTCGGAGGGAAAGGGCCTGCGGGCCCCCTGGTTTCTTCCTCCCTCATGTCTTAGAATAATGGCTTCAAAATACCTAGGAATAGGGTCACGGGCTGGGATTCACTTGCAAGCTTTAGAACCCCCCCAGTTTTGTTTCTTCACTTACTTAGACAAATATTATGAAAAAGCATTTTCCAGAACTGTGTCAGGCCCCTTCCTGAAACCTGTCTGGGAGAGGAACAGGTCCACGTGCATCTTTACACCAGACGGGGCAAGTGCAGCAGACGACAGCCACGCGCTGTGCTCTGCAAGCAGGGCACTCAGGCACCCACACTGTGCGCATGGGACCCGTGTCTGTGGGCCCCGGGTGGTGGGTGCTCCCTGCTCCCGGCCCCTGGTTCCCTGCTAGCCAGCCAGCTGCACCCACCACCCCTCACCCTTGCAGGGTTCTCTTCCTTGCTGGCCTGTGAATCAGACAAGCCACTCCACCCTCTTGTGACTACGTAGCCTGAGCACAGCTCTCTGGGTCCTGAGCAGCCCCACCGCATGAGGGGTGCTGGGCCCCTCCCTGGGCGTGTTCCATCTTGTTGGCCGGTGTGGGTGTGTTGGGCCCTCTGGTCCTATTCAGGGTGGGATACCCCTCCCACACCAACGGGGTGAATGGGGTTGTGATTGGAGCACCTCCTCATGATGGGAAGGGAAAAGTCTAAAGGCTCTCTCTTTGGGACTTTTGGTCCCTTCATGTTCATTCCCATGATATCTTTCCTGGGATGATTTCTCATGAGCCATAATGATCCTCAACTTCTTTTTCAGACTCTGCTACTCTTCAGACCCACCCCTAGGATGGTGTGGACTCCATCATTAGAACTCTATCTTCTGAAAGAAAATACCCCTGTTTTCCAAGAAGTATGTCATATTGGGTTCCAGAGCATTCTTACTCATGAATTACAAGCCATTCGCCAGGACTGAAATCTAGTCTTGGTGGTTCCGTGAAGCAAGAATACACAAAACACACAAAAGCCTCATTCGCAAGGATCCCATCATTACCAGGATGTGTTTCATTCTCTCGTGGGCTGTAGGCCATGCTGGCAGCTGAATGGGCACCATTGAAGGCACGTCTCCTGGTTACCAAAACCACCCAGAGGAGGTGAGACTCATTGACGGTGAGGGGAAACTTAACTCACGGGCAGATGCGTTCCAATCCCATCCCGTCTAATGTTCCTAAAATATAACATGACCACTTCCTCAGAGTGAGGTCTTTGTCTTTCTTCAGAAAGAAGTATCAGTGCTGTTTGGTCCTACTTTTAACTGTTTCTCCTATTGGCTTTATGTAGTTAGTATTCTCTGAACAGTTCTAGGAGGTGTGAGTAAATCACCGACGCTCCCTCTTACCCACTTCTCCGTGGACGCTTCACGCCATTCCCGAGAGTTTGAAGTTAATCACACCGACGCGGCCCTGGCTTGCTTGCAGGTGATTCCCAGAGCTCGAGTAATCTCCACGCGTTAACCAACCATGTGTGGCTTCCACAGTGGCAGCACACAGGGCGGAGGAGGTTCGGAGAAGCTCAGGGAATACGCAGCAGTTCCCGGGGACAGAGCAGTGACAGGCGCTCCAGCTCTCTGGATGAAATAAAAGGGCCCGGAGAGATGTGCTGTCCCCTGTCCGTGTGAGGTGCACCCTGAGTCTTCCTGCTGGTCCAGAAGGAAGGAGAAGGGGCGCGAGAGAACCGTTCTCACGGGACGGCAGTGCCAATGCAGGAGCAGGTGTAGTTGTGTTGAGTGCAGCTCAAAAACCATACAATTTGCCCTTTAAAGTGCACAGTTCGGTACTTTTACCGTATTTACCAGGTTGTGCAAGTGTCCGCACCACCCGACTCAAGGATACATCTGTCACTCGTGTCCTCCTCTCCCTTCCCCCGGCCACCCCTGTCGGTCTTGAGGTAACCACTCGTCTGCTTCTGTCTCGAGAGAGTTGCCTCTTCTGGATGTTTCATGTGAAAAGGACATAACGATATGGGGACTTTCATGCTTGGCTTCTGCGGGCTCAGCATTGGGTCCTCAGAGCCCATCTGCACTGGAGCACGAGTCAGTGCTCCTTTCCTTGATGGAGGGTTTGGGGGCCGTTTTACCTGGGCCCCATCCACCAAGAACTCTTCCCACAGGGGGCCGCCAGCATTATCCAAGAGGGGTCTGTAAGCACCCTTCCCCGGGAGTAGCTTGCTGTATGCTGGGGGGGTCCTGCTAGTGTCTGCCGTGGGGCCCCTCACCATTCATACGGGAGTGAGATGTGAGCATATCAAACAAGGTCCATCATTCTTGAATCACTAACTAAGCTCTAGTTTAACTCTAGTGAACTCTAAGAAAGCCACTTTGGATGATTTCCATCT
Organism: Cryptoprocta ferox; assembly: GCA_028646485.1. Taxonomy (NCBI): domain Eukaryota; kingdom Metazoa; phylum Chordata; class Mammalia; order Carnivora; family Eupleridae; genus Cryptoprocta; species Cryptoprocta ferox. Next base: position 86,231,793 of record CM053566.1, read on the forward strand.
GTTTCTAGATAGAGCATCAATAATGAACTATACCTTCAGACCGTACTTTCTATTTGCAAGAGTTACACTAAGAATAGAGACCATGCTTTGCTTTTGGCTGAGTGGCCTGGGCAGATTGCTCTGTCCTGGTTCTTCCTGCACCCTAGCTAGTTGTGACCCCTAACTAGTTGGGTAGGACTGTGAGCAGGTCCCTGAACATGTTGGCATTTCATGTTCCTTGGTTGCAAAGTAGGGTTGGGGGCAGCAGCAGGCAGGGTTAAAGTGGACTCAGGGGGTAGGACTCCGGTTGGCCGTGGCTTCGTCTGCCCACTGTGTGTTGGCTGAAAGTTCCGCCAAGTCCAACAAACAATGGACGTGAGCCAATTATGCGTAACAGAGTTAGAACAAGTTTCTCAGCCTGGCACCCCTGACAGTTTGGGTCAATGGCTCCCGTCTGGGTGGCGGTATGGGGGTCGGCCCGTGCCTGGCGGGATGCTTAGCGGTGTCTCTGGCCAGTAGCACGCAGTCCCCGAAGTTGTGGCAATCAGAACTGTCTCTAGACCCTGCCCTCTGTCCTGGGACGGGGACTGCAAAATCACGCCCACTGGGACCACTGAGTTAGATAATTGCACCTCTCTAGGTCTCCCCAGGTGACTCCTATACTGCCCCCCACTTACTATGCAGTCTATGCGGTCTAGCCCGTCACCTGAGACTGTTCAGAGCACGAGTGTGTCATGTGTCAAGCTGCAGACATTGTTGTCCTCTTCTCTTCCTTTATCCCAAAGCCCCGTGTTGTATCACAGAGCTGATTTGTTCGATGTCTCTGCCCTTCAAGTCCTACTAGACAGTGTCAGTATATAGGTCCTACTACCCCACCATGTACATGGATAGAGTACCTTTTCTAAAGAGTCAGGTTTTGGTAATTGATAGTCAAAAATGTTACTTTTAGAGTTAGTATGATTATAACACGATCATAAAGAAAAGAATTACCTCTTGGGGCACCTTGGTGGTTCAGTTGGTTGAGTGTCAACTCTTGGCTTTGGCTCAGATCAAGATCTCACGGTTTGTGGGATCGAGCCCCGCATCGAGCTCTGTGCTGACAGCAAGGAGCTGCTTGGGATTCTCTCTCTCTTTCCCTGCCCTTCCCCCACTCACATGCCCACCAGCTCTCTCTCTCTCACTCTCTCTCTCTCAAAATAAATAAATAAGCAAACATTTTTTTTAAAAAGTTACTTCTTGAAATTTCTTATGATCCATAAAATTGTGAGTTTGTTAATAAAAGTAGGTGATATTTATTTATATACTTTTCTATACTACAAAACATCTGCTAAACGGTTAAATGATCTTTCACTTTAGTTGTGACTCTTTGATAGGTAACTCAAGCTTATAGAGACAAAGTGACTTTTATCTAAAGTAATAATGCTCATGCATTCATTGTGGAAATGGAATTTGAATCAAGGGAGTGAAAGTTCCATCTGCTCTAAACTCAACCTGAGGTACTTAGTTCATGTGGTTTAAAACACTGTTACTGTTTAAACATAGTTAACGATGGGGTTCAAGTCAGGTAAGGAATGTGCATATTGCCTTCTCTTTCACCAAATCATATTCCAATGGGAAACTGAAAATAATAATGGTGTGTGTGTGTGTGTGTGTGTGTGTCTATCTCTATCCAAATTTCCCCTTAGCAAAGACACCAGCCATATTGGATTAGGGTCGGCTCTCATGACTTTATTTTAACTTGATGACCTCTATAAAGCCCTTATCTTAAACTGCGGTCACATTCTCAGGTATTAAGGGATAGGACACAAACATACCTTTTAGAGGGAAACAATTCAACCCATAATGGAAATTTCAATTAAGTAAAGGTAGTTACTAAATGGCAGTTCAATAGTCAGCTACACTAAATATTTTAGTTTCATTTATTTCTATTTTTCTCCTTTCCAAAGCTAAAGTGTTTATATGATTATTTTCCAAGTGTAGCCATTATGAAGATTTGTAATAAAGTAATGGTTAGAGATTTATTACAAGCATGTCTTTGTGGCTGGTCTGGAGAGAAGGACATTTACCGAAGACAGCCGCGCAAACGGAGAAATATTTACAGTCTACTGAAGGCATTGGCCATTTCAGAATTCATCAGAGAACAGTTGGGAATGATTTATTGTGGACACGCTTTAATTTGGTACACCAAAAAAGCACATTAGGACTTCTGCAGACTCTGTTCCTCAGGTACTAAGGAATAAGTGATTTGTTATTGATTTATCCACTAGATAAAGAAGATTGTTACTGCAAAACCCCACAGCACCAAGAACTTCAAGGATAAAGAGTAGAAACACTGAGAATAGATGATGGATAGTTGTTGAGATAAATTTGAACATTTCCCTGAATCTTAAATACTTGGCCACATCTCTTTAAAGTTCTGTTACAAAATCTCACATCCACCCTGGATCTTGCTTAACAACCATATTATAATTGGCATTTGTACATATAATAACTAGGCAATAATAGGTTTGGTGACTTTCGTGGACCAGAACGAAACAGCTGACATCTGGGAGGTGGGTGTTTTTGTCTTTTCTGGCGGGCAGTTCATTGGGAAGCCGTCCTCTTCGCACCCCAGCCAAGGGCGTCTCCCGGGGGCAGCTGCTCATGCCTTTTTCGTCCACTCAAAAGGAAAGGTATCCTTCTCCACTCGCAAGGGCAAATCTGAGTTCTTATTCCACCACATTCCAAAAAAAGACGGAAGACAGAAAAACTCTGTTCTCTGCATCCCGCCATCCAAACTCTGCCTTTGAGTGTTCTGTGGCTTCAATACTTGAGCTAATAAAACCAACTTTCAGATGAAAGTAGTTTGATTTGGGCATCCCTCACTTATAAACAAATAAGTCACTGGTAAATAAAACTGTGCATAATATATGTGAATAATTTAACTGGAGCATTTATAAGAAGTCTCTTTAAAGAATTGCACAAGTTACATAAGGACATTGCGTTTTTGATATTTTAGAATTTAAATTTTTTAATGTGGAAAAGAAACTGAGCCAAGTGAAATTTCATAATAAATTGTCTGTGATATCTTGCAATTGGTGCAAGTATAATTTTATAGTGTGACACTGGTTCGTTTACTAAGTGCAGGGACTTGTTTCATCACTAGATGAAATGCTTTCACACAGAAAGTTCTTGCTTTTGATTAGCTATGGAAAGTAGCAAAGAGTTGTAGGGAAGAAAGTGTTGTGTTATGTTCCCCCAGGACCAAAAGAAAATGGAACGGAAAGTAATATATAATGAAAGTACTTTGGTTTTGATTCTCCTATCCTTATACCACAAACTAATTCTTGATGTATTTATAGAGAATGGAAAAACCAATTATTTCTATAATCCATCCCTTAATCCAGGGTCTGTGATACATTTTATAAACATCTCAGTAGATAGAAAGGAAATATTAAGTGCCTAATACGCATCAACACTAGGCTGTGTGATTTATATATATGATCTTTTTTAACTCAAATGATAAACATGGCCAAGCTATTAAGAGTGTGGTTACAGGTGAGGAACATGGATGTGTAATAACTTGATTCAGTTCACACAGTTAATAAAAGTCAGGTTTTGAACTGGTTTCCTTGGGTCAAAGCACATGCTATTTACATTCTTCTGTGTTATCTTCCAAGATGGGATGATTATTAATTTTCTGACATGTATATAAAATGCCAAATATTGAGAAGCTGTTTTAAGATTCTTTAAGATTCTGCCAGGAGGTTCGGTTGCGTGTTTGTCATCGGTCTAGATGGAAGGCTTTCCCTATAAGGCTCTCTGTAGCATTTCTGTGTAATTCTGTACATTGCCTCCTCTTAAGAATCCTTTATAATTGTCACTTCCACGGTAATTACCATCACTATTATTACCACCATCACCACCACCATCACCACCACCATCACCGTCACCACCACCACCACCACCACCATCACCACCATCACCACCACCATCACCACAATCACCACCACCACCACCATCATCACCACCACTACCATCACCACCATTACCACCATCACCACACCACCACCACCATCACCACCATCACCACCACCACCATCACCACCACCACCACCACCACCACCATCACCACCATCACCATCATCACCACCACCACCATCATCACCACCACCATCACCACCATCACCATCACCACCACCACCACCACCATCACCACCACCACCACCATCATCACCACCACCACCACCATCACCATCATCACCACCACCATCACCATCATCACCATCATCACCACCAACACCATCATCACCACCACCATCACCACCATCATCACCACCACCACCATCACCATCATCACCATCATCACCACCAACACCACCACCATCATCACCACCAACACTATCATCACCACCACCATCACCACTACCACCATCACCATCACCACCATCACCATCATCACCACCACATCATCATCACCACCACCACCACCATCACCATCATCACCACCACCATCACCACCATCACCACCACCACCACCACCATCACCATCATCACCATCATCACCACCACCACCACTGTCACCACCATCACCACCATCACCATCATCACC
>CM053566.1:86236862-86241862 GCA_028646485.1 Cryptoprocta ferox
AGGGAGAGTGGGGGAGGGGGAAGGAGGGGAGGGGGAGGGGGGAGGGTGAGGGGGGAGAGGGGGAGGGGCCAGTGGAGAGGGCAGGAGGGGGAGGGGAGGGTGAGGAAGTGAGAGTGGGGGAGGGAACAGAAGGAGAGGGAGAGGGAGGGGGAGGGCTAGGGAAGAGAGAGTGGGGGATAGGGAGAGGAGAAGAGAGGAGAAGGGAGAAGGGGAAGGAGAGGAGGGGGTCAGAGGGGGAGGGGAGCGTAGGGGGGGGCGGTGGGGGAAGGGGAGAGGGGTAAGAGGGGGAGAGGAGGGGGAGGGAGAGGCTTTCCAGGGTGGAGTGGGTCCCTCCCCGTCCAAGCTGGCCTCTCGCGTTGCTTCGGTCATCTGTCCTTGACCTAGAAAACAGAGGGCACGCGCAGGAAAGCGCAGCGGGTGCGCGACTGGAGCCTCGTGCCCTGTAGCCTCCCCGCCCTCCCCGCCCCTGCCCCTCCCCCCCCGCCCCTGCCCCTCCCCCCCCGCCCCTGCCCCTCCCCCCCCATGAGCTCCATCTTCATTTTGAGGGTCCTCCCGTCCTGGTGTTTGGCCGTCTGGGAGGCGTTTCTGGGCAGGTCCTGTCGTTCCCGCTAGGTTTTAGGAACATGGCTTTCGTCTCTGCATGTGTCTTCATCCCTTCTTTGCCCGGTGATTCGTGTCTGCGAGTCCAGGACATTCGGTGCCGATTGCTTCCTGACGGCGGGCTGTAACCAGTCCTCTTCCCCGGATCCCCTGTAAGCTGGCTATTTACAGAGAACTAATCAGATACAAGGTTTGCCTTTTGTTGTTTTGTTTTTGCAAGACTAACGGGGGCAGTATTTTCTTTCTCCTTGTTGTGACAGCAGGAGCCATGGGTGCTGGACGACCATCTCCGTTAGGCCGCTGCTCGACGTTGTAAAAGAATAATAATGACATTCCAACGTTTTCTTCTGTCTGTGTGTTCGCTTGGCTACGTCCATGAAGAGGCATTTCTTTGCATCCGTTCTTTAGATGACCAGTGGCAGTGTTCGCCCCGGAAGGGCGCGGGGCATGACCGATTCCTGCTTCTCACTTATGGATGTTCAGGGTCACCAGCTGGTTCCATATCGTCCTCCAGAGGAATGTACCCATTTCCTAATGTTGCTGTGATAAGTGACTTCCAACCCCGGGGGCTTCACACAGCACACGCTTGCCATTTCACAGTTTGGGTGGCCACAGGTGTAAGGCGGGTCCACGGGCTGCATTCCGCTCTGACCTCCCGCCCTCTCTCCCGTGTCCCTGACCCTCCTGCCTCCCTGTGGTAGGGATCCTGTGATTACGCCAGGAAACCCGAGAATCCAGGAAGATCTTGCCGCCTAGAGATCCTTAAGTTTGTCACATCTGCAGAGTGACCTTCGTCAGACAAGCTCACATACCCATAGGCTCTGGACACGGGGACATGGACGTATTCGGAGAACCTCATTCCGCCTCCCACAGAGACCGGTAATTTTTTCCCCTAAGTTTTATGGATTTAAACATATATGATAAGGTTCGATCAACTTTAGTATCATTATAGAAATTCGCTTGTCTCTCCCCGCCGCTGGCCAGCAGACCCCGTGCCCTTCGTACATGACTGTAAGTAACCGTCTTAGCTTGCTGGCTCCGCGGTGCAGCAGGACCCCTCAAGAAGCTCTATCTTTGTTCGTTTTTGTCGAAAAGTGTATTTCAAACCCACAGTCCGTTCATTGCTACTGTATTAGCTATCGTGCCTGGGAGTTCCCACTTCAAATTTAGAATAAAGGGTTTTAACTTAACCTCTTCCTTTAAAAAAATTTGTTAAGTTTATTTATTTATTTTGAGAGAGAGAGAGAGAGATCATGCTCATGCGTGAGCAGGGAAGGGGCAGAGAGAGAGAGACAGAGAGAGAGAATCCCATGTAGGCGCCACACTGTCAGTGCAGAGGACCCGAGGCTCAAACTCACGAACCATGAGATCGTGACCTGAGCCGAGATCGAGAGTCGGCCGCTTACCTGACGGAGCCACCCACACGCCCCTAACTTAGCCTCTTCTACTTTACGTGTATTTGTATTTCCGTTCTTCCTTGCTAAGCGTTCTGCCTCCTGAGACACGGGAGGGTCTTAGTGCCCTGCTGTCCCCACCACATTCTGGGCTGTGTCACCAAAGCCGGGAGCCCCAAAGCCCCTCTCCCTTTAACGCCCGCCTTGGCTCCTGTCCACACGGACAGAACACCACCACCAGCTTAAGTCAATGCATTTCCACTCATGTTAGTCATCTGCAGAGCACTGTCCGCAGAGCCCAGGCAGGGTTTACGAAAGCGCTGCTCCTCATGTTTCGGTTTGATTAGCGCTATCTGTGGTCTTTATACTCAAAAGCACATTACAAGGGGTAAAAATTCTTGATTCACATTCTCTTTCCTTGATTTTCCTGAATACGTTACTCCCTTTGTTTTTGCAGAATAAGAATTGCTGTTGAAAATTTCACCGTCTACTTTAGTCTAATTTACTTGGTCTTTTGGCTTAGAACCGCAGCTGATTTTCTTCCCTTTGACTGGAATGTCACCATGTTGGACATGCTCTATTAATATTTTCAGATATATGATGCGCCTTTTCAATATGTGGCTTCAAATCTTTTTTTAAATAAGTGTTATTTCAGAATAATTTTTTTTGGATTATAGATTTTACTATTTGTTTCTTCTCTTTGATTTCCTTCCTTATGGACTCCCGTCATACATATGTTGGAATTTTCTTCTTTTCTTTACATCTTGGTCCCTTCTCCTTCTGTCCCTTTTGTCTCTTTCTTCATTTCGTTTTGATTTTGCTCATTTTCATTCTCTATGATCAGAAGACACTCTCCGTTCTCGTTTGCTCGTGTGTGCGTTCTAGTTTAATATTCCATTCTCAAGTGATATCCCTTCTAGCTCTTCCCTTCTATTTCTGTTACATCATATCACTGAATTCCTGAGTTTTGTCGTTACGATTCTCATACGTGTTGTTTTTTCACAGTGTCGTCATCATCTTCCTGTTTCCACCTTGTTCTGAAAGAGGAGGCTTTTCCACGCAGGCTTCTCGGGACATGCTCTTGGCATTGTATTTATCATCCGTTGGTGGTTTTGTTGTCTTCCTTCTTGTTCTTTTTCTTGTAACAACTTAGTAAGGCGAGCTGACTCTGGTACTTTCTGTTCGCGTTTTTATGCAAAATTAGTTGTGTAAACTTGCATAAACTTGAACTTTTAGGAAAGCCCTGGTTCTGTGGTTTCCATGTTTGATGTGTAAATCAGAGCTCCGTAGCACTCGGACTAAGGTAATTGCTTTCCGACACCTCTTCACTTCCCCTTTCCACTTTTATCTAGAATTTTTGTTTCCATTTCCTTATCCCACTAACTCTAGATCCTGTGCCTAGAAATTCACCCTCCGCGCAACGTCTCGTCCGGAAGACAGACTAAACTGGTTGGTTTTAGAGGGTCAGAGCCTGCTCTCCCAGTCTCTGAGGGCTCCCCCCATGGCCTTCCTCCCACCCGCCAGAGACATGGGGACATCTCTGTCCCCATGTCAGCTGCTCCCCTCAGATGGCCGACATGCCAGTTCCAGGGAGTCTGAGTGGGCACATTGTGTCTGTGAGACGCTTCTTTGGGCCCAGGGTCAGCGGCACATGGACGTGTAGTGCCCACACCCTCTGGTGTCACTGCTGCCTTGGACCGTGGGGATTGTTCCCAGGTTTTGCATTTGCTGTTTTGGGACTCCTCGCTGGTCTTGTTTCGTGGTCAATTTGGGGAGATTGCAAAAGGGTGCTTCCTTGGTCCCCATCTTCCCCGAATACCCAAGAGCACAGATTTTCATTAAGGAGATGGCCCAGCATGGGGATATTTTGCGCAACAGATGACTGGCCCTGGCGTATGTGTCTGTGGCGCCTCGGCTGCCCTGTGTGGTGGGGACGGGGGTCGTGAGCAGAGTAGGCTGGGACATGGCAGCTGGCCCCCGTGGAGGCCATGGGAGGGAGCCCCAGAGAGCAGAGCCAGTCCCTCTGAGAGGGCCACCGGGGTGTGGGGGAGAGCGGGGGAGACTCGGGGCTAGGGGTGCACATGAGCTGAATGGGGCTGCCCTTTCCCAAGACAGGAAATGCTGGGGATACATAGATCAGGGTGGACAGTGCAAACACTGTTGGGGGCGTGTTCAAGCTGAGAAGCAGGGTCAGCGCTGAGGGGACGTGTTAAACAGGAGCCCGGCCACCTGAGTTCAGAGCCCAGAGCCGGGATCCTTTTATTTATGTGTAGAAGAGAAGGGGCCCAGTACCTGAGCCCTGAGGTCAGCAAAGGAAAGCAATGCAGCAGGAAAATAATAATAATAATAGTAATAATAATAATAATAATGAAATGAGCTGTCAGTGAGTGTCCTGTAGGAACATTATGGGGATTGTTTTTTTCTCTGGAAGCCCCATTTCAAGTATTTCAAGTTGTTTAGATGAGAAGTGCTTGACCGACGTCGGTGAGGACGGGCATAGCAGGGCCGAGACTGGTCCGGAGGTAATTAGGAGGACAGTTAGAAATGAGTAGCCGGCTGGATTTTACGCGTGAGGAGGAGGACTCAGCGATGATGTGTCCCTTGGCACGGGCGTCTGAGGGGGACCCGTGCCAGCTGCAGAGGGAGACAGTAACGGAAGAGAGGGAAGGAAAGTTTTCACCACCTTTGAAGAAAAGCCGAGGGGGTCAGCTCTGCGTTTCCAAATCGGTCTTTCGCTCCCACAAACAGAAGCTTTAAGTTGATTGCTTGCACGTGTGTGTGCCTCCCTCCACGAAAACTTCTCTGCGTATAACACGGGGTGTAGTGAAAAAATCACTTACGAGTGGCTGCTCAGGGTGCTGGAAACGTTCTGTCCATGGTGATACCACAGGTGATTACAACTGCCTAAGTCACTACACTGAGCACTTGGTACACGTGCATTTTGTATGCTAATTATAACGCAATAAAAAATACCCACTGTTCAGGGCGCCTGCGTGGCTCAATCGG
>CM053566.1:86246862-86310816 GCA_028646485.1 Cryptoprocta ferox
ATGAAGACTTCTTTCGGACAAGTTTTGTGGCTGACTCTTCTCAACTCTGGTCCTAGGATTCTTAATACAGAAGAGGTCCTGAGCTGGACTAGGGACAAATATCATAATAGAAATGAGGAAAATGGCAAATATATATGCAATATATGTGATCAGCGTTCACAAGGAAATGCACGTTTCAAATGCACACACACACTTATATGTTTGTGCGCATGTGTGTATATACTAGTCTATCCCCTTCCACAGTGGGTGCAGCAGGTGCTGAGCTGTTAGGAGGGAGTTAGTTTGTTTACATACAGAGATTATTTTTTTTTTCAGTCTATGATCTTCACACCAAACATACAGAGATTTCTGATTCCGGAAGGGTGGACTTGGACATACTTGTCTCTGCTCTTCCCACTAGTGAAGCTGATAATTCTGAACATTATGCCTGAAGCACACATAAAAGACCCTGAAAGGTGGAGAGAAAAAGGCGGACCGTCTAGGATTTCAGGGCCACGGATGGGCGTGGTGGTGGGACCCTGGGTTTTTCTTCTGTGTCACAGATCCCAGACTTGGAGACGAAGAAGCCCTCAACCCAGGAACGCCAACACCTGCAGACAAGAGAGCCAACACCAGGAGCAGCCTGTTCTCTGGCCAAAGGGTCGAGAAAGGCAGCCTAGCAAGACAGACTGGTTTTAGGCAGTAGCCACTCTACGTCCACCAGGCATGACAGAACAGTTCTGCACTTTCACCCTCACCGTACTGGGAGCTCTTCACTGTCCCCTGGGCTGGTGTCAGGGAGCCTTGGGGTAGGGGCAGGCTTTTCACCACTACCCAGGGTAATGAGCACACCCCCTTCCATGTGTCAGCAAGCCCGTGCAGAGCAAGAAGTCACATCCTGCCCAGAATGAGGAACCCCCGGCTTCTTCAAAGGAAGCCCTCCGAAACAGAACATTCAGAGAGGATCTAGAATCGCATAACACAATGCCCAGCATGTCTAGAAGAACTGAAGGGAATTTTCCAAGTAAAAACATAACATGAATATTAAAAACTCAATAAAGAAGCTCAGCAAAAGGAAATGAATGACACCGTGAGTGGAAAGGAGAGGAGGAGAAATCACCCAATGTGAGTAGTGGAGAGAAAATAAACTGGGGAAAGGGTCCCAGGGAGGGACAGAGGGTGAACCTGAAAAAGCATATGAAGAGATAATGGCTAACACCGTCCCAAAGTTTGAAAGGACATAGACCTACAGATTCAAGATGGTGAGCAAGCAACAGACAGAAGGAACCCGGAAGAAACGTGTGCCATGACATACAAATGCAATTCTCGAAGATCAAGGACAAAACGTTCTACTGAGTCACGGGTCTCCCACAGGGGTCCTGATCCTCCAATAGGGAACCCTGCAGCTGAGAGGGTTCAGTGCCTCCGCCTACAGACAGAACCTCACTCTGCACCTGACACAGTGCCAGCACTGAGAAAACATTAGTGACCTTCAAGAGTGTGGCCTTGTGGTGGCGTGTGTTAGCCATGAGATGCTGTTGTTCCTCGACAGCTCAGAGAAGTGAGGTGTGTGGGGCACCTTCTCCTGCTCGCACTGAATCTGTGCGTCCTTCTGTCCCGCAGATGATCAGGCGAGTATTTACTGAATCTCAGGGAACCTAATCCTCCAACACCAACAACAAAACCACAAGTTACAAGACTTCCTAGTAATTAGATAATGACGTTAAAAAAAGACGCTGTGTTCAGAATAGCAATGTCCTTGCACCGTATAGTGTTACTTCATTATCAGGGCCATCGTGATCTTGAGAAAGCGTGCCATGTAGGGGGTTGTCCTTGTCATTGCCTTAGTGATACTTGTGCAACATGAATCGTCAGGACCTTTCTTTAGGGTTCCACAGCATATTTCAAGACTACCCTTCTGCCTACTTTCCAGAAGGCTATTCAGTTACCGAATCAGTGTTTTACATGTTGGAAAAATGCACGACTAAAATGCACGACTAAACGTGCACTAAGGTGGACTTTGTTAAGCAGTGTCCAAGTCAAGGGAGCATTGTACCCCTAACCTGGTAGAAAGCTGGGTCAAGCCATGAAATGCCAGCTGGAGTCTGTGTCTGACCTGGAATGTCCTGGAGAGTCAGCTCATCACCGCCCATGCTCACAGTCCTCACCCGTAGACGTAAAGGAAAGCACGACACCATTCTGAGAGCTAACATCTAAGCACTGCGACCCTGAACTTTTACGCCAAATCTCGGTCTCCAGTCTGCCATCGTTCATGGCGCTGCTTGCTTTCCTCATGCAGCGACACACTCACGCACCATGTTTCCAAAAACGTGGAAGGGAAATTTGAAATAAAAGATTGAAAATGAATCTTTAGGATAAATAAGGTCTATGCAAACATGAGTTTAAAAATGCTTGTTGACATGGGAGACGAGAAGGAACGAGAAGGACTCAAGTTTTGCTTCTATTTTTCCGGTTTTATTTCCTTAAAGAGTTTTCGGGTTCTATGTGACATGGGCATTTCTTTGACACTTCCTAAGAGTACACGCTGTACCCACCCACAGGAAACCGATAGACCTTTCAGAATTTTCATAGTTTAAAATTAAGAATGTTTCATATATAATTAATTTAAAAATGTGAACAGAGCTATTCCTTACCAATCCTGAAGAAAAGGTATGATCCAGCGATTTTTATCGACTCACGGACACTTCTTAGACTGAAGTTCTACCAGAAGTCTAATTTCCCTAAATGTATGAAAACATTGTTATTTAAAGATTAGAAATCTTATGTGTTGCCTTGCTTTTAAATGTATTTTGACTTTCAGTATGCTTTCCCTTGATGGCACATATATGTTGTGTATGTGTATATGTCACATATATTTCTGTGTACACTTGTGTGTGTGAGTGTGTGTGTGTATGTGTGTGTGTGTATGATGAAATCCAAATTGGGTCTAGATTTTCATTACATAGTTTATTTCAATATAGACAATAATTTATTATATTCAATATAGGCATAATTTATTTCACATAAACAATATGTTATAAGATAACTTAATTTCCTTTAAAAAATATTCCCAAGTCATGTTAGCTATATTTCTAAACATGTTAATGAAATAAAAGCTGTATGGTTGTGTCTTTTTTCAGAACATACATAAAATCACTCTTTCCAAGAGACAAGGCTAATAGAGACTTCAGTATTTCCTTCTAAAGAAATATCATGTATTCTTATATAGATAGAAGAAAACACTACAATCATTTATTATTGAAATGTTTTTGAACTATAAAAAACAGATTTATATTCATTAAATACTTATTAAAGGTATCTTATGTGCCAGGAATTATGCAGAGTTCTGAGAAAACATGCCAAATAAACTTAAAATCACATGGACATTGAGGCACCTGGGTGGCTCAGTCGATTGAGCATTTGACCTCGGCTTAGGTTATGATCTCACAGTCTGTGAGTTTGAGCCCCGCATCGGGCCTGTGCTGACAGCTCGGAGCCTGGAGCCTATCTTCAGATTCTGTGTCTCCCTCTCTCTCTGTCCCTCCCCCACTCTCTCTCTGTCCCTCCCCCACTCTCTCTCTCTCAAAAATGAATAAACATTAAAAAAAACTTTTGGAGCATCTGGGTAGCTCAGTCGGTTGGGCGACTGACCTCAACTCAGGTCATGATCGCATGGTCTGTGGGTTCAAGCCCCGCATCAGGCTCTGTGCTGACAGTTCAGAGCCTGGAGCCTGCTTCAGATTCTGTGTCTCCCTCTCTCTCTTCTCCTCACCTCCTTTTGTTCTATCAAAAACAAATAAATCTTAATTTTCTAAAATTTAAATCATGTTCACAATGGCCCAAACCTGGTCCGATGGAGGCAGGAAACCTGTTATCATAATATGGACAGAATGAAAATGCAGCTCAGCCAAGCTGTGGAGAAAGCTCGGAGAAGAGAGGAGCTGGCTTCGTTCTCCATGTCAGGGGGGTGCTCCCGATGGGGAAGGGCTGGCCCGGGGGCCAGAGGAGGGCATCGCAGGAAGCAAGGGTGTGAGGGCGTTCCTGCTCTGGGCACCTGCGTCAGCACTCACTGCGTTGAGAAGCAGAGCAGCCCTGGGAGGAGGGGGGAAGACGGACAGACCAGTGTGGGAGCCGGACAGACACGCACACCTGCTAATTTTCCAGGACCCCACCCCCCGCACTCTGCAAAGGGAATTCAGGATAAGACTGAGCTTCTTTAACAATCCATCACCGATCTTTGCAGTTGCCATGGTTATTAGGGATCTGGTAGGACAGATAAACTTTAAATGATGAAGTCCCAGAGAATCTCAACCTCAGGAGATGGCGTGACTCAAGTCTTGTGCAGGAGGCCCCAGCCCATAGACGTGGCCTGCAGACGTGGCCGGACAGCCCAAGGACCTGAGGCCGGAGGCCAGCCAGGGGGGCCGTGTGGAAACCAGGACGGCAGGGGGCGGGGGACAAGCCACGTGACCAGAGGGTCTACCGCTGGCTTGTTGGAAGTAAGGAGCTCAAATTCCTCAGATACGTACCATGTGCCAGGAGTGTCATCTTGACTATTCCTGACACTTCCCCAGGGACTCTGACATAAACCAGTGGTGTCTAGACTGTTGTAATAACTGTACGTGTCTCATCAACAAGGAGGAGAACATTCGGAAGTCACTAATTTACCCTTTTAGTTACAGTTAGAAAAAATTCTAGAAAATTAATAAAACACCAAAAAACCAATATGCATGTAAAAGTAAACCTTTGTCTATGTTTATTATGAAAGAATGTGGCGTCTTAAAACATACTTACTGAGGGGCGCCTGGGGGGCTCAGTCTGTTAAGCATCCGGCTCCGGTTCAGGTCATGATCTCGCGGTTCGTGGGTTCAGGCCCCGCATCGGGCTCTGTGCTGACAGCTCAGAGCCTGGAGCCTGTCTTTGGATTCTGTGTCTCCCTCTCTCTCTGACCCTCCTCTGCTCACACTGTCTCTCTCTCTCTCTCTCTCTCTCTCTCAAAAATAAATAAATAAATAAATAAATAAACATTAAAAAATTTTTTCTAAAAGCATTCTCACGGAGATATCACTGGTATATTTAAGATGTGTAATGTGTGGTTGCGATACTCCACTATCTTGTGAAATAATCACCCCCGTCAGGCTGAATAGCATATCCAGCACCTCACGTGGTAAGTATCGTGTCTCTGAAGAATATAGACTTTAAATAAAAAGCGAACAATAAGTGTCCCCGTATTGGTAGACTTAGCATTCTGACCTAGATGCACTAATTTTTAACGTAGATGGGCTGCGCTCTCTCTGTCACACACATACGTAGAAACAGAAGCACAGACCATCTTGGGGATACCCAATGGGCATATCTTTGCAAACCTAATCCTAACGATACTAATCTATTTATCTGAGAGTAGGAAAAAGAATAAATGTTACAACGGATTAGAATTTCTGCTCTCTCAATATGTTTAACCGGGAGCCAAATTAGTGAGAATCAGTTGAAGCAAATTCAGTATCTCAAAAGGGTTCTGCAGCTCTTTTTGAAAACCAGGGCACACTGAGATGTTGTTTGCAACAAACTCAAGGTAGAAGATCTGCGAGTGTAGATGAGAAGATATATCTGTAGAAATACCTTTTATGTGAAACAGACAGAAGGAGGGAAGGCATTTCCTGCATGTGTACCGAATGCTAGGCATTGTAACTTGTGTTTACACATCGAATCTCGTATTTAAAAAAATCTCTTAATCTTCATGAAGCCCAGTGAGGCAGCAGTCGTCATCCATGTTTACTGTTAGGAAGAGTCTGGAGGAAGAGAGGGTGCACGCAGCCAGCAACCTTGAAGCTGGTCCTCAAATGCGTGCCTGTCTCTAAACCTTGTGGTGAAGATTGCAGATGGCGGATGCAAACCCATCAGGAGCGAGCATGGATCTGAGTGAAGGACAGAGGCCCTTGGTTTAGACACAACTGGATCTAAATCCATTTGTAAACTCTAATCCCTTGGTATAGTTACTTACTCTTTCCAATACTCATTTTCTTCATGTTTAGAATGTGAAGACTAGAGATTTATTGTAGGGTTAAATAAATACACATACAAAACAGATAGTGCGATATCCAAAGCAGGAAGCGCATTTATGAAGACAAACATTTGATGCTTCCTATGACCTCACTATTTTTATCAGCTGAGTATTTTTTGCAGATATTTTCTTTTGCTTACAATTTAAGCTGCATTTTACAGCACTAACCTCTGAGGTTTCTGATTTAAGTCCTGGTTCCAGCGAAGAAGTAATAGAGGCTTTGTTGGACCCAAGAATCTAGTAAAAAAAATAATAATTGTGGCAGCCATCCCCAGTTTTGTGACATATGAAAGACATATAGGAGAACTCCCAGTTCATTTCTATCCAAAGCTATCTGAATGGAATATTTGCATAGGTTTTGACTTCAGTGTGTGTACTAGCGACTTCCAGGATGGTTCTATTTGGGCGAAGAGGCAAAGGAAAAATAAACCATGCATAAGACATAAACCTATTTATGCCCCAGGTAAAACCTCAACAGACATAGCCTGAGTTAATGATAATTACTTTATGTGATAATTCTAAAGTTATGTTTTGAGTAAGATCATTAAAACTTAACATTAACACCTATGTTTGATTTTCCACGCAAATTTCATTTCAAAGCAACAACTGGGTTTACGCCACAGGTTTGCGTTCTTATGACCAAAAATAAGAGCAGGTCTTTAGACATGACTCCTTGTTCTACTTTTGAACTTGACTCTTTGGAGGCTAAGTGTACCAAACGGGATCGTAGCTGATACTCGGCCTTTCTGGGCACACGATAAATTTCTCCACCGGTCTAACTCCAACATGTGCTGTCATTTGTTTTAAGGAGTTATTACGTTGCAGGCCAGTAAACCATAAGAGAAGCTCAGTTCCATAAACCCGAGAGCCGATGGCTTCTGGCGTGCACCTGCCGTTAGAGAATAGAATGGAACAGGAGAAGGGAACTGAGGGCCCCGTGGCGTCCCCTCAACCCGCCCCTCGGTAAGAGCCACGTCTGTAAACATTCTCACGGCTGTTGTGTCCCCATCTTTAAAGGGAAGACGGTTTAATTCCCTCCGAGTAGGGTTTCAGTTCCTATTAGTGACTATTAGTGTGGGTGAAGGTGAAGGTGGCTAAGTCCAGGGCCGTCTGAACGAGTGCTGTGATTAGCCAGTACCTGAACCCCCAGTGAGGGGTTTGTCAATTTCTTGCTTAGAGAGGGGCCCTTCAAGCAGAAAGTCCTTACCCTTCTGTCATCCAAGAGTCTCCCCCATGACCCCTGAAAAGAAGGAAAGGTGATACACTGTGACCGTCACCCACGACAGCACAGCCTGGGATGCTAATGGTGTCTGCATCTCGGACGGCCCTCCCGGGTTATTCTTCCTGCTCGTCAGCGCTTGGGAACTGGTAGGCTGTGCAGCATCTGTGGGGCACACACAGTGCCTGGAATTCAGAGCTTGAGGACTGGTAGGCCGTGCAGTGTCCATGGGGCACACACGGCGCCTGGCACCCAGGAAGCCCTTGGCACATCATTGTGCACGCATGAGACCATGTTGTTGTGGATCTTATTTACCCGGTGTGGCGTGGTGCTTCAAGTGTCCCTACTTCTGCGGGGACACTGGTGTGCCCTCCCCTCCCACGGTCGGGCGACAACTTGAACCAGCCTGGCTCATCACCTATACCTGTTCCAGGTGGAGACAGTCCCCTGATCATGACCGACCAGACCAGCTTGCGGTCCTAACGCAGGTTTCTACCAGGCTGTTCATGTGTAATGGCCTCTCCCATGGGCCTCGAAGTTCTCTGTCACAGATAGGCCTCAATACCATCTCGGCTCTCCGGGCGTCTGAGGAGGGAGGGCAGACGGTGCCGAGGGGGTCAGGCGGTGCGGAGGGGGGACTGGCAGTGAGAGGGGGGGCTGGCAGTGAGAGGGGGGCTGGCAGCAGGTGCTCCCGGGGGTCCAGGGGCCGCATGTCACTTTCCGCAGTGGCTGCTCCTGGGTAAACCACTGGGTGCGGCAGGGTTTAAGCCAAAACGAATAACCAAATGTGTGTCTCCTGACAAGGAGGTAGATTAAATCCACTTGCTAGGCTTATTCAGAATGCGGAGGTCACATGTGGCTTGTTTACACCCATGTGCTTCCATCCGCATGTGTGTCTGCAAAGATCACTAACACGTGCCTTGTAGGCCCAGCGCTACCAACCCCGGTGAGACCCAGGAGGGATGCCTTCCATCCCCCAGTGCTCCCCCCCACCCCCCCACAGACTTACCTCTGAGCGGAGAATCCTGGTCATCACAAATGAGCGCGACCCTCAGAGGCTAGTTCTCACTGAGGGGTTTGCCTGTGCCCTCACACACTTGTCTTCCACAAGCACCCTGAGCCACAGATGCTGAGTGCTGGGCGGGCCGGGGGAGCGGGTCAGGAGGTGCAGGCCGGGGGTCTGTGGGCTGGGGGGCAGGGGGCCAGGGGACAGGCCAGGGGGGCAGAGGGCCAGGGGCAGTAGGCCTGGGAGCAGGGGTCCAGGGGAGAGCGGGCTGGGGGACAGTGGGCCAGGGGTGCAGCAGGCCGGGGGCTAGTGGTCCGAGGGGGTGGCGATCTGGGGGGATGGCAGGCCAGGGGGTGGTGGGCTGGGGGCCGGCGGGCTGGGGGACACAGCAGGCCTGGGGGCAGCGGGCTGGGGGGCAGCCACACACACAGACGCGTGCAGGACGCCCTAATGGTGCCTCTGATGGAGGCCTGGGAAAGGCTCAGGAAGAGACGCATGGGGACAAGTCTGGGGTCGTGCCTGAGTCAGCACAGAGGCGACCAGAAGTAGCTGGACACTGCGAACCTGCGGGCCATGGGAGGCTGGCCAGCAGGGGAGGGGCCATGGGGAGCTGGCCAGCAGGTCAGGATGGCGGGCACACTTACAAAATGAAGGGAGAGACTCCAGAGGAGGGGAGGTGGGCGGAGACCACAGCATGGAAGGGTCTACACAGCCGTGAGAGGAGGACAGTCCCCGCCACACAGGCCTTAACTGTATCTGTTCTTCAGAAGAGTCAGCAGAGCACGGCGGCTGTCACCCTCCTCACAGTGAGAATCGCCCCCATCCTGCAAAGAGTGTCGTACTCTGGTGGTTCTGGAATCTGCTTGGCGCTGAGGTCTGTGCAGATGTTTAAGAAATGGTTCTGGGGGAGGCTGGGGGCTCAGTTGGTTGAGCGTCCAACTTCAGCTCAGGTCATGATCTCACGGTTCGTGGGTTCGAGCCCTGCGTCAGGCTCTGTGCTGACAGCTCAGAGCCTGGTGTGTTTCCGATTCTGTGTCTCTCTCTCTGCCCCTCCCCTGCTCATGCTCTGTTTCTCTCTCTCAAAAAATAAATAAAAGTTTAAAAAATTAAAAAAAAAGAAAGAAATGGCTTCTGTTTCATGAAAGTCACGAGGTAGTCTTTAATTTGTGTCAACCCTGGAAGAATCAGCAAAGTGGTTGAAGAGATTTGTGGGAAAATATTAATAGAATCCCATTGGATGCGTTCAGTAGGAATGGCGGATATCAGAACAGTAGACTTTCTATCTACTTGCTCTAGCAAGCAGCATTTAAAGTTGAGTGTTAATTGTTTGGCTTAAAAGTGTAATTTATTTTTCACTGCTGAATTAGCAATACTTAGGCATCTTATGCACGCTTTAGTAAAGAGAGCAGATTAGTTAAGCTTTAGCACATGCTTCTGAGAGGTTTGTGTTGGAAATTGAATGTGAACATCACGAATGAGCCAACCTGTAACATGACAGGGGTTATCATGGTAGAAAGTAAGCATCTGTTTTACTGAAATTTTGGAATGTTACTCATAAAATATTTAGACATCATATTTATAGCTGTTACTGCTCAGTGCCAACTGAATGAATTTTCTATCTCAAGAAGCAAATGAGTTCCCAACTTGTGAAACGTAACCCTCAATGTCCATATGTTCGTTTATTTTTGAAGGGATCGTGGATATGAGGTTAGCAGTTTTCATATTTTCTAGCAGTGAGCTGGGAATCGATGGGACTGTCTATGGAATGATGAATCTTAAACTGTATTTGTTAATTTGGGGTGGGAGAATTAGAACAAGTACTGGAGCAAAAGTTACTTGTGAAACTAGAGGGTCCTTTACTGACATTCAAGGGGCCCTCGGCCTCCAAAATTATGTACGATTGTGCATTGTAAGTATTTAAACCTGTTTTGCAAATTCTAGGGGGTTAAACACATAAGAATTTCTTCAAATTCTCAAAGGACAACCTGATGAAAGAGAAATAGGCAAAGCCACTTAGCAATTTGGCTATAGATACAAGGTAATACTAAGAAATAGAGATGAGTTTGTAGAAATAAACCAGCAACTCAAGGAAAACGGTGTATTCTGATCGTGGCTCCGACACTGATTCTACTGTGAGTTTCCACGCCTTCCCAGTGGCTCAGACAGTGCTAGAAATCAGGCTGAGGTCAGGTCTGGCAGGTGCACACAGACTTCTGGCTACGAATAATCATCACACCATTAAAGTAGTGAAAAAATTAGGATAAACCTTATGTCCCTCAAAAGGGGGCAGCAGATAAATCACAGCACTCTTGTAAGAATGAGGTGGATTTATATTTATCTACATGGAAAGCCCCCTGAAACATATTGGTAATTCAAAAAAACAAAACAAAACCCAAAGCATTGTATGTAGTATAATCCCATTTGTGCAAAAATTAAGGAAATAAGGTCCTTTGATTTTACATTGTTTTCTCTGTTAAAGATGATGAAGGGATAGATCCAAATATTGTAAAGGTGTCTACTGAGGCAGACAGCTGAGGTTGGCTGGGGGCATATTTTTAGTCTTTATTCCATAAATTTTGGATTTCACAAAACTATTACTCTGGTGATCTAAAAACAAAAATAAGGAAAGGAAAACCAAGGACGTTCACGCTGGTCCTAGAAAAGCACAGGGGATTTGAGTTTGAATATTTGTCCTTGGAAACAATGCAAAAATGTTTGTTTTATGGTCAAAATGTGATAAACCCCAGTACCTAATAAGACAAGTAATTTATGTTTGATTTTAAAATTAGAGATAATATAGTTTATCTTAGAAACACATCCAAATTCAGATAAGCTTACTCGCAATGAACAGAAAGGTGTGAACCACAGCCCAGTAATCTGGAACAGGATGCATTTGCTCCCTTGGGAGTGCCGGGCACCTGAAGCCACTTGTGTCCCTGGCTGGATGACTGAGGAGCACACAGAACAAAATTAGTCCTCAGCAAGACAGGCTGGCCTTCCAAACCGGGATGGATCCCCACCCTTCTTCTCTGTCCAGGGCCTTTTCCTCATCACTACTCCCGGCTCAGACACTACTGCTGGGACACTTTGCTCATCTCTCCGGAGCAAAGTCATCCACTGGTCCGCACTCTTCCCGGAGCAGAGCGTCGGCTCGCGCCCTCTGCCTCTCTCCACCACGCCTACCCCTCCCTGCTCAGCCAGGAGCTCTTAAAAATGAGGACCGGGATGTTTTTCATCATCTTATGATCTTATTCTTCAATCTCTTGAAAGGAGCTCAATAGCATGTAATGAATGCTTTTCACAAAGTGCTGTGTCTTTATGGAATATGAAATTTAGCAAGGGAAATAAAACCATTACCCTTTTGTTTGAAGAGTTAAATGGAAAGATCAAATTCACCTGAAAAATAATGCATTGGTTTGACTGAACTGAACGCGAACCTTGTTGGATATATTCATAGGTCCATAGAAACATTTCAGTCATGCCAAGGGCACTGTGGTCAGCCATGAAAAAGCAGAGTCACAGAAGTGAACTGTGATGTTCCCGCCACAGCACCATGCATGCTCACTAGAGAGTGCTTTCCCATGACCCTTTGGATGTTTCCGGTCCCTGAGATGGAGGAGAGTCTCTTTACAAAGACCCACAGTGACATTCCGGGGGCATCTCAGCCTCCTGCTCACTGGAGATGGCGTTAGTTCTCAGCGTCTAACTGATCGTGCCAGAAAGACATGAATCCCACCTGTGTCCCCAGACCTGCAGGGTCTCCCACGATGTGCCTGAGGGCACTGGGGGGAAGGAGGCGCAGTGGAGAGCTCTCCGGATATGTTTGGATGTGTTCCGGATCATCGCCAAGGAAGTTCTACCTTTGTTTGCTGTTTTATGAATTTGGCTGTCCACACAGCGGAGATGCTGAAAGTAGTTCACACTATGGGAATGAATGTTGTCATTCACACCGGTCCAGGCTGGATGAATTCTAGCTCTGGTTCCTCACGTAGTTTCTCAGGGGTAGGGTGGGAGCGGGAGAAGGGCGCGTTTCACTGCTTAAAATACATTCACACACACTCTTACACACACACACACACACACACACACACACTCACCAAAGTCTGTCTTACCCTAATTTTTGTACTTCCAAAAACATGAAACCAATACCTGGCCTCACATGCCCTAAGGACACCTCCCACCTTCTTCTGGCACATCCTTCCATTATAACCTCTCGGGACGCTTGGGCAGAGGAGTCAAAGAATAAGGATAAAGGCCAGCACAGCACAGTCAGGAAATCCAGCACATCACACGGCGTGGACATTAAAAGGGTCAATCGGTGCGGACCTGGGGCGTGTAGACACTCATTTCTCCTCCATAAGGCATTTGGTTCTCCGAATACTGAAGTGAATTCTGAAGATTCCCAGCTTCCAATAATGGCAAAGTGGATTGTATCAGATAACTGCCCTTCCAACCCCAATTATAACCTCCGGACAAGATATTTCAAAACCAATTATTTAAAGGTACCCAAGATTTACCAAAACCAGCAGAAAATGAAGAGAATTTTAGCCCTGAAAGAAGAGAATCACAGAAAAGATCCACAGTTTTCTGTCTTATCCCATAGGACACATGCAGGTTTTTCTAGGTCAGGAGAATAGAGCCCAAGCAGGAGGTATCAGT
This sequence comes from Cryptoprocta ferox, assembly GCA_028646485.1. Taxonomy (NCBI): domain Eukaryota; kingdom Metazoa; phylum Chordata; class Mammalia; order Carnivora; family Eupleridae; genus Cryptoprocta; species Cryptoprocta ferox. Next base: position 86,259,787 of record CM053566.1, read on the forward strand.
ACCTTAGGGCTTTGAGTCAGAAGTTGAATTTGGGGGAATCAGAGATGCTGAAATCGTGAAGAAGAATCCCAGAAAGGAAAGAGAGGCCAGCCCCTCATTCCTAGTGCAAAATTCCCTCAGGTCACTGCTGACTCCTAAATTGCATGGGCAAGGGGTAAAGCTTTCATGATTACTTGTTAAAGCATCGGCTGGGCTGGAGGACTCCCAACTCCGGGAGGAGAAGTTTTGCAGGGGCTGTAAGTCACTGGGAAGCCCGAGCTGTGAGTGAAGATTACAGGGCCTTGCTCAATATCTCAGGCTTCCATATAGATCCCAAAGGGAATTAAGCCTTATGAGAAAGGACCGTCCTGTGGGACTAAGATCATGTGTTAGGACTAAGGAACAAATCAAAATAGATCTACTCAAATAAATCACAAAACCAAACTACTTGTAAGAGATAGGCAATTCACTGGTAATTTAATTGCCTGCCAGAAAAATAATTCAACACTTTTTAGAGACAGATAACAGACTCCAGAGTCCCGGCAAAGTATCATTTGCAACACCTAGTATGCAGTAAAAACAAAGAAAACTAAACAGATGAATAAATACGAACATGAAATTCACAGTCAAGGGGAAAAGCAGCGAATACCTAAAATGTCCTAGATTTGGGAATTGGTGAATAACGACTTTAAAATACCTGTAATAGGGGGCACCTGGGTGACTCAGTCAGTAAAACGCCCAACTTCAGCTCAGGTCAGGATCTCATGGTTTGTGGGTTCGAGCCCCGTGTCTGGCTCTGTGCTGACGGCTCGGAGCCTGCTTTGTATCCTCTGTCTCTCTCTCACTCTGTCTCTGTCTCTCTCTCTCTCTGCCCCTTCCCAGTTTGCTCTCTTTGTCAAAATTAAATAAACATTTAAAAATTAAAATAAAATAAAAATAATGAAATACCCATAATAGGTATATTTGTGAGTATACCAACTAGATAGATTAAAAAGATAAAAATAAGTTCAATAATAGAGAATTGAAGGAGCTGTAAAAAAAAAAACTGGAAATTGGGGGGACGCCTGGGTGGCTCAGTCGGTTGGGCATCCGACTTCGGCTCAGGTCATGATCTCACGGTCCGTGGATTCGAGCCCCGCATCAGGCTCTGTGCTGACACCTCAGAGCCCGGAACCTACTTCAGTTCTGTGTCTCCCTTTCTCTCTGCCCCTCCCCTACTCATGCTCTGTTTCTCTCTGTCTCAATAATAAATAAACATTAAAAAATATGGAAATTGGGAAAAGATTGAGATTGTAACTCAAAATACATTACGTGAAATACAAAATTTATTATAGGAGATCTACAGAATATGGAACAAGACAGAATGACCAATCAGTGAATCTCAAGGCAGAGCAGTGGAAATTATCCAACCTAATCACAGATAGAATAAACAACTAAAATAAAACCAACAAACAATGACAATGATGAAAACTCCAGCGACTAATGACCTACAGCATGAAGTGGACAAATATAAAAGTAATTTAAGGCCCAAATGGAAAAGCAAGGGTGAAGGAAAAGTGGGGCAGCAAACCAACATATTTGAATAATTATGGTCAGAATTTTCCAAATTTGATAAAAAATATCAACGCACAGATCCAATAAACCCTCAAAACAATAAAAAGCAAACAAAATAAAATAAAACTAAAAAACAACAAACAAAAACGTCCACACACAGGTACATAATAGTCAAACTACTAAAAACTAAGAAGAATACCTTTTAAATAGCCAGAGGAAAAAAGATACATTACATATGATAGAACAAAAATATTTCTCATTAGACAAAATTCTAACCAGAAGACACCAGAGGAACCTATATCATAGGCTGAAGAAGAGACACTGCTCACTAGAATATAACATCTAGTGAATATTTCTTTCAAAAATTAAAACAAAATAAGGACATTTCCAGATAAGCAAAAATGTAGAGAATTTGAGCTAGCAGGCTTGAAATATAAAAAAGGCAAAGGAAACAATTTCCAACAGAAACAAACTGATGTCTTGTTAAAATAAGAAGGTACAGGAATGAATGCAGATCACGGGACATTGCAAACATGCATGTAATATAAAGGAATATTTTCTTAAGTATGTCTCGCTTTTTAAAAGTTTTTTAAGAGTAAAATGATCGTTTAAAGCAAATAATAAAAACTAAAACAATGTAGTTCAAAGTGAAAGTGAAATATATATAACATAGTACCAAGGTGAAGATGTTATAGGCTCTCACATTGAACGTACAGTGAGTGAGGACCATAAAAAGTTAAACTTTATCCCAGGAGCAAGCACTTAAAAAAGGAAAAGAAATAGTTAAAAACCCATAGAAGAGACAAAAGTCAGTACGAAAACTTACTTAGTTATTTGAAAAGACGTCAGGAAAAAAGGAACAAAGGACTAATGAACAAAAGAAAACAAATAGCAACCAGGTGAGCTCAAATTCCTTCCTATGAATGGTTACATTAAACCTTAATGGCCTTTATACTCCCATTACAAGGAAGAGATTGTCAGAATGGGTAGAAAGGCAAGACAAAACTACACATTGTTTGTAAGAGGTACACATTAAATATGAAGATATAGAAATGTCATGGGTAAAAATATGGAAAAACACTAAGTATATTGAAATCAGTATAGCTATAGTAATATCCGGGGGGGGGGGGCGGGGAATGTAACTCAAGATAGATTTAGCTTATAAAGATAACAGGTGACTTAATCAAAAATACATAACAATGTAGTATTGGAGATTCAAAATATTTAAAGTAAAATGTAACTAAGGAAGAAATAGACAAATCCTCAATTATAGTTGGAAATTCTAACATCCTTTTTTTATAATTTTTAAAATAAGGAAACAAAAAATATTGCTAAGGATGCAGAAGATAGAGCTGTTAACAAATTGACCTCATCGATGTGTATAGAATCCTATACACAGCAATTGCAACTACATATTAGTTTCAAGTGTACCTGGAACATTCACCAGTATGGCCCCTATGCTGTGTCATAAAGCAAGTCCTGATAAATTTAAAATGACTGAAGTCATACAGTGTTTGACAATTTCAGAATCACATTAGAAATCAGTAAGAATAAAATATTTCAAAAATATCAAACCATCTGAAAATTAAGCGAGACATTTCTAAGAAATCCACAATCCAACAGAAATCCCAAGGAATTAGAACATATTTTGAACCAAATGACAATGAAAACACAGCATATCAGAATTTGCAAAATATAGCAATATCAGTTCTTAAAGGAAATGGTTTAAAATATTTATGTCACGAAGCACAGGTTTAAAACCTAAGATGTATCCTAAAGAAGCTAATAATAGAAGGGTAAATTAACCCTACCCCCCAAAAAGAAAAGCAAAAGAGAGAAAGTAATAATGGGGTAGAATATAATGAAGTAGAAAACAAAAAGAAAAAATAATAAAGCAAGAGTTGATTTTTGAAAAAATTAATAGATTGATAAAACTTTAGCTAGAATTAATATAGAAAAAAAATAGGATATAAATTACAAACATCCGGAATAAAAGATATAATATAATTGGGGCCCCTGCGTGGCTCAGTCAGTTAAGTATCCAACTTCGGCTCAGGTCATGATCTCACATTTCGTGAATTTGAGCCCTGTGTCAGGCTCTGTGCTGACAGCTCGGAGCCTGGAGCTGCTTTGGATTCTGTGTCTCCCTCTCTCTCTGCCCCTCCCCAGCTCACACTCTGTCTGTCTGTCTCTCTCTCTAAAAGATACACTTTAAAAATTTTTTAAAAGGTATGATATCATTACATATCACACAGATATTAAAAGGATAATGAGCAAATACAATGGAAAACTTTGTACCAATTAATTAAAAAATTAGATGAAATGGACAAATATCTTGTAAAACATGACAAGATTAATATTAGTTGGGACACAAGCTGACCTCAGGTTCGGCGCAGTGTCCCCACTGTGCTGTAGGCACGAGGGGGCTGGCAACCTGTATCACCTGGCCCGTCAGGTCTACATCAGCAAGGTGAAAACATCAGCACCTGAACCGTGATGCTACGTCTACACCACCTGCTTATATAGCCGATGCACCCAGTGCTGAATGGGTCATTCTCTCTTCAGGGCTGTGTAAACTGAACCTAATAACAACTTTGAGTTCTTAAAAACCTATGCCATCAATCAGGAGGAAAGAAAAAGAATGTCTCTGAACATGATGTTTCATAGGAGTAAGAAGAATATTTAAGAATGTCTGTGTCTCATATATTAGAAGAGAAATGAATATAATTGGCTGCCACCGACGGGACCAGGCGGCTGAGAGATGGTAATGAAGCTTTGCTGTGGAGACACAGGAAACAAAGGAAGATTCCTACAAAAATAAAAGTTAACAGAGGAATTAAGTTCTCATTAAATTCAGTGAAAGCAAAACTGACACTGAAGAAGATTGAAATAGTATCATGAAAGAAAGGGGAACCTTCTGGAAAGAGAGATCGATGAAAATGATGATATATAAATTTGGTAATCTGTTTAAAATCCTAGAGGCAAGTCCAAGAAATAGACTGGGACAATTGGAAAGAAGAGGGAGTTAGACACATAACTGATCTAAAATCTCCTGAGTTGAAAAGTGACTCCGTCTTGCAAATCAATGTGGTCCCCAACTGTGGCCGCAGGTGGCAAAGAGAGGCACGGTCCCTGTGGCCCATCGTGACCACCGATTAGCAAGACCCGACTCTGTACGTCCTGTCCTTCCAAACCCCTTTCCTTCACCAATTGCCAGTTTCCTCCCCTCAGTGATAACCTTTGCATCTCCCATTTTGATGGGTCCTTGTCCTCCGGGAAACCCTGTTCCGCCACTTGGTCCTGGGTGTGGAAACACCGCTGATTCTACTTCCCAACAAATGCACGCTGTTTTAGCATGACGTCACCGCCGTTCTTTCATCCACCGCACACTTCCTGTGTCTTCTTTCTCCTCAAACGTTCAAAGCCGCTTGTCCCCATCCATGCTTACCTTCACCTCCTGCTTCCGCCCCTGTCTCCCCACTGCCAGTCTGTCCCTTCTCCTCAACCCCACTCAACCCTCTCCCAGGTCTACCTGACTTCAGTACTATGTCCAAGAAAACTCTAAGAAGTCAGCAGTGGCCCTCGTCAGCAAGAGGAAAGGGTTACCTCAAGGCTCTCCTGAAATTCCCGGTCTTATTTTTCTCTTGACAGCATTGTTCTCCTTACTTGTCCCCTCTCTTCCTTCTTCCAACGCTGAACATGGAAATCCTCAGGATTCTTCTTCATTTCTCTTCTGTATCCCTATGCTTTCATACTGATGGTCTGAGCACACACGTGTTCGGAGAGAGACTCGCAGAATCCATGTTTCTAAATTGTACCTCACTCTTGAGAGCCTCCACCTACAGGCCAATCACTTTACCAGTTTCCTAACCGAGCAACATACACTGATGACTTCCAAAAATGTTCAAGTCAAATTCCTTTCTTAAATCTGCTCACAAAATTGCAGCGAAAGCTCTCTGGTCACTCTGGCAAAAGCCCCATGGAAACGCTATTGCCATGAAAATGTTCAGGCAAGAACATACTTTGTAGGAGGAGGATATCTCTAGAAATGCTCAAGCCAAGTCAGGTGTTAAGCCACCAAAATCGGGATAACTTTTGCTTTGTGGTAGCAGGTATAAGACCCCTCCCCCCCCCAAAAAAAAAAAAACGAAAAGAAATTTCTGCCAATATACCATTGGAAAACCAAGTTGGCGTATTGGAACAAAAACGTGAAATCCTTCCAAGGATGCATACGAACATTAGAGAATTAAACACAACAGAAAGATGAAGAGCAGGTTATGCAACTTGCACAAGATCACAAATGAAATCAGGGAAGGAGTGTGCTGAGCTTCCGTTCGGGGGCTCTTTCACACAGACGCCGTCTTCGTTTCCAGCGACGGGGAACATTCTCCAGGGCTTGACTTATGCTGTATCTCCCTGAAGACTGTGTGTGGAGGGGGTTCAAGAATCTCTTTTCCATTGTATTTTTGAACCCATTGTCTGATTTTTAGGGAAAATTTCTGTTTTCTTCTCTTGAAAATTATTTATTATGAACAGTTTTATTGAGGAGAAATTTACATTTAGTACTAAAGTGTTCAACCATTATATGTGTGCAACTCAGTGATTTTGCAGAGTCATGCAGTCATTGCCATAATATAATTTGAAAGCATTGCAATTACTCCAGAAAGATCTCCTATACTTATTTGCAAGCCGATCCCCGTTTTTATCCCCCGACCCCAGCTTACCACTATTCTATCAGTACGTACAGATTTGCCATTTTTAGGCATTCCATATAAATGGAAATATGTAGTAGGTGGTATCGTATGCCTGGCTCCTTTGACGAGTCCGATGTTTTTATGATTTATCCATTTTGTAGCTGTGTCTTCCTTAACAACCTGAAGCATTATTTAGATTTAAAAGATACTTACCATATTTGAAACTTTTATCATTGGATTCTTAGAAATGCCTTATGTCAAAGTATTTTACTTCAAAATCACATGAAGATCAAGAGCAAAGCGAGGACACCTGACCAACCACTTGTATTTAACATTTTACTGGTGCTTCCAGCCAGTGCAATTAAGCAAGAAAAATAAATGCCGTATGTATATTATTTTATAAAAAAAGAGTTTAAGTCATTTTCACATATTTTTAAATATAAGTTTAAAAAACAATTTTATTGAAGTATCAGTGTTCTTACATTAGGAAGTAATTATCTGCATTTATTCTTAAATATATCTTTAGAGTTGCTTATTGAAAAAAAAAAACCCTTATAGACCAAATATTATCTAAATACATATGCAGATAGCTATTACGTATGGCAAGAGTTTGAATAACAAAATATGATTTAAGGGTAATAGAGGTGATTTGCCAAGTATTACCTTCACAGATTGAAGGAGATCGTTTTGAACTCACCCGTCAAAATAACCTCCCCTCCTATGCTACGTAAGTTCCAGGGGCCCAGTTCTAAGAGTGACATGAAACATTCTTTGTCTACGCATGATCTGCAAACACTAGATTAATAGTCACCAACTGGTGAATGGCTCTCCCTGCCCCAGGCCATTCTCTCGGCCCTGCAGGAATCCCAGACAGGTGTGGGCTCTTCCGGGTCAATGGAGCCCCTGGAACAGGAGGAGATAAATAAATCTTCTTTGTGCCCATGTTTCTCGAACTGTGTTCATAAAACACTGGGTTTGAAGACGTTCACGTATTTTTTTTTCCCTGAATAAAGGACTGTTTAACCCAGAAATGGCGGACAAATAACTTAAGGAGACGTCTCTACCACAGGGTCTCTCAGTTTCTCTAATTTGCAAACAGGTTGTAGATCCAACTGCCCACGCGGGCGATTTCTTTCTCCTTCTAATCTGACCATAAATGGTATCTTCCCTTAGAAAAGCTTTTGAGATTTCCGTGACTAGCAAACCAAGGTGTGGGGAGCACTGCCGTATGGTTTGGGGTTGAATGTTAGGTTAGCAGGCGGCATGTGGGATTTCTTTCTGGGTGAAGGGAACTCAGGGCAGCGGCTCTTGTAAGCAACTTACTCAAATAAGCCTCTGTTGGGTTGAAGAAGCAGGTCCTTAAATCTGCCTTCTGTAGATTTTCTCTCTTCTGCCGCCCCCAGGGATTCCTCCCATTATCCCACAGGATCTGAGCAGCGCCTTGGGATGGCGGAAACAAATTCAGCGATTCCTTCTGGAAGTCGCTAGAGTCAGCTGCTCCGGCAACTTGGCAACAGCCCCGGATGCCAAGGGATCCCTGGGGCGCACACATGGGCTCGGGTCCACGTGCAAATACAGTAACGGCAAGAGCTCCGAAGGACGTTTAAATATTTTCCATGTTAAATACACAAGGGCTCGGCAGTAGCAGCCGTAGCGTCGCATATACGTATCTCTGTTCACACGTGCTCTAACTCTGTTCCCCGTAACTGCCCTTTTATTGTCTCTTCACGCGCAGACTGCGAGCTCATTTGCATCACCTTTTATTTAAGCTATGCGTGATGACATAAGATCAGATGAAGATTTTCTCCCCGAGAACACCTCGTGTATTCTGCATTCGAGAATCTTCATTTTAAGACTTAATTCAGCAATTTTGCTTGGAATTCATATACTCTTTGTTTTGCCACAGCTGTCTCCGTTCCCCCTGCTGGGTAACAAACCTGTGCTTATTTTTGCTGGAGACGGTGCTCAGGCACCGAGGCACAGCCGTGGTGGCACGCTTTCGTAAACAGAACTGAAAACTTTCCATACTTCATACATATATTTAGTAGGGTTTTTTTTCTTCTTCTCCTCTGCGAGAGATCTGCAAACGCTAAATCGGGAGTCACCGATTTTACTTTTTCATTCGAAATTATTTCTCATCCAGGGCGAGTGGGAAGCCGCTGTTTTCTGGGCTGCTCGAGGATTCCTGAGTTTTCGGGTTCTGAAAAATGGCCGCGTCTGCCAGACCACAGGAGGTCAACTCCCCTGAAAGGCACTTGATGCAGTGAAGCGCTGGGAGGGAACTCCTGAAAAAGCACTCTGTGTTCGGCTCGTTTCTCCATGAACAGAATTCCAGTCTGCCTAATTTTAAATGAAGTTTTTACATGATTTTTATGGTTTTAATAAACTGAACATAAACTCTCAAATCCGTTTTCCTAAACCCTTAAAGTCTATTTCAACTGTTACTCAAAAACCAACAATACTCTGTATTTGAATCGTCTTGCTGTGGGATATATTCCCCTCTCAGGATTCATGCAGCTGCACCAAATTCTTCCGGAGGAGGGGGCACGTCATGAATGAGATCTCTGCCTGATTTGCGAGTCCTGTGACATTACATAACCAGCAGAACAGAATAGCTAGAGATGAATATTTTCATTTGTGCATTCATTCATTTATGCCTCAATGTATTCTTTCATTCTGCATAATTTAGCTTTGTGTTTAAGAATCCGCAATGGGTCTAATGGGGAAGAATAATGTGGGTGTAAAATATCAGGATTCCAGTTTAACTGGGCCATGCTTTGGGGGCCCCAGACACCAGATAACTGACACATTCAGTGATCTTTCTAACCAGTAAATTCTCCCGGTGTGGCCCCCGGACAATGGTGCAGCAAACACTCCCCTCCTTGTAGGACACTCACCTCCCTGCTGACTCCTGGCCCGTCCCCGCGACTCGTTCCAGCCACTGAATGGGAGCAGACACAGAGCAGAGGCAGTCGGGCAGTGGACGCCCAGTTGTGGTCTGAGACGCGTGCATTTCCGCCATCAGCCTGGGGAGCCACGGTCCCCAAAAGAGAAGTACGTACAGGAGACTTGGTCCCGGAGGGAGCGTGAGGCGGGGCGTGCCGGGCACCGCGGGCCACGGGCAGACGGTGAATGTGGTGTCGTGGGCCACACAATCACCAGTACGCCTGACATCGTGACACTGGCCAAGGTCGCGAAGGTCGGCAACTGGGGTCTAGGTCAGGGACTAGAGGTAGGTGCAAGTCACAACCGTAGAAGCTAACAGTCGTGGGGGCTGCTGTTCCCAGGCACCTGCTCCAAGCTGACCTACACCTCAAACAACCACACGGAGAAATACAGCTGTTTCCATCCCAGTGTTAGTGAGGCCGCCCCAAAGACAGTGTGGGGTGCCGAGGGTCACGCAGCAGGCCAGGACAGGTGGAGGAACATTTCCGACTGCTGATCCAGACCTTGTCGCCCCTAGAAAATGCCGTGTGTCATCACCTTACCTGCCCAAAACTGAGGCCTCGGCCCCGGGCTCTCTGGCTGTGTGAGGTCGGGGTGGCCGCCTGAGGTTCATGTTGTGTGCACAGGCCCCCTGTTCACGCAGTGTGTATTACCTACGATGTGAGTGTGAATTTGTAAGACATCCGATAAGCGATTGTGTCTGTCGGCGGCGGGCGTCGATCCCGTTCTTTATCTGTGATGCCCTGTTATTCGTGTTAATGGCCGCACAGGTATATTCCTGCCTCCAGAGAGAAGGCACAGGCCCCGAAGTCGAGGTACGATTTATTCTGTGGAAGCACCGTCTCCAAATATCCACAATGCAGTGAGCAAGTGAGACGGTGTCAAGGACACTTGCATTCGTCATGCTTGAATCAGGGGCGCTGTCCCCCGCTCAGCCTGTCACTGACCTGTGGCCGCGGCCCCCTCGAGGCCGCCTCCCTCACTCTGGGTTTGGAAACTTCTCTGGGAACGGCCTCGCACACCAGGCCCCGTCTCGGAGGGGCTGCTCGTTATTTGTTACACTTGGGGTCAGGCGTGAATTAAAGCCACATCCCTGGAAGGTGGTGCATCGAACCAGGAAGGAATGAGCAACGTCCGCCAGGCATCCCTATATTTTATGTCAAGGCCCTGCCATGTCGTCTGGGGGAAAATCCATTTCCTGAACGCGGGCCTCAGAAGCGAGGTGAGCGCCAGAGGGGTGGCGGGCTCCTGTCCAGCACGCGGGACCTGCCGGGGATACAGTGGACGCCGTGGCGGGTGTGGGGGGCCCGGCGGGCGGGGGGTGCTCCCCGTGGCCTCGGCTACAGTCTCCCCTGCTCCTGACAGCACTGCTTCCGAATCTCACTGCCCCTGCAAAGCCCCGTGCTCTCAGATCCCGCGGACGTTTTGTGTTCAGCCCTCCCCGCACGACGAGGGTGCCCTCAGAGGCACGTGGTCCGGGTTTAAAGGCCGGGCCCTGGGCCCTCTTTCCACTTTGGCTCCATTAGTTGCAAACCCCGCCCCACCCCCCGCGTCCTTTTTAATTTTTAATTACCATTGTCTGTTCACCTTTGTTTTCCCCGTGACATCTTCAATTTAAACAGTATCCGAGGGGCTGATGTGGACAGTTCTCTTTTTAGCTTAAGTGACTGCAGCTCGTTGGGTTGTTAATTATGCAGGGAGCTCTGCACGGCTGCGGTTCCTGATTTGAATATGCTGTGATGTCAGGCCTCCGTCTGGGCGGCGGAGCTTGTAAAAGGATTATGATGATGTATATACGGTTCACGGCTAAGTGGGCTAATGAAAGGGCCTCATTTAATCAAACACGATTAATTAAATTAACTTATGATATTAACCCATCTTTCCGTGCATGTATAATTTATATTAATTGATTTGCTGCGTTCAAATGGACCAATCAGACGGGCTGCTGACAGCCTAAGGAAGAAGGAGGTGTCATTAGCATTACTTTGATGCAAACCATAATTGATGGGTCAGTGTGTTTTAGGGATGTAGCAAAAGCTTTGCTAATTGTCATAAGAAGTTGAAATTGATTGTGTCTGCATTAGTACATAAATTTAAATTGATTAATGTTTTGTTCTAAAATTAATGTCCATTCGGGCTGGGTGATACAATGCTTTATTTATTGGATTCATTAATGCAGTCTAAGGAAAAAATAGTGTTGACGTTTGGTAAGTGAGAGGGGGTGGTTGACAAGAGTCGGACGGAGACATCGTGGGAACCCAGCACCACACCCCGCCTGCCCCTCAAACACGTTTGCGCACAAAAGCCGCCAGTGAGACCATCCAGGTCCGGCATTTAATTAAAGCTCCTTCACAGACAATTACGATGAAAAGCACCCTAAATGCGGTGAACGGTGGGTGGGGGTGCGTCTTCTAGAAACATGATGGCTTCCCGGCCGAGGCTGAGATGTTAAACGTCATCACAATTTATACCAACCTCCTCTGCAAAAAAAGAAAATGCTCTCAAACTTGCTTGAATTGCAATTTATACTTTACAGCCAATTGACAGAGATCATGAAATCTAAAATCACAGACGCTTTATTAGAACATAGAATTTAAGCCTAGGCTGCATTTTTTCATAGATGCTCTTACGTGGTGATTTTTATTCTGAATTCTCTAGTTAATGTGATTTGGAACCTGGGTTGGGTTTACGTTTTTCAAAACTGGCTTCGAATTTGGTGGACTTTCCTCACGCAGCCTCTGCTGTTGTAAAAACAGCTGCCGAAACGACTTACATTAATAATAGGACCTCGAGTCCCGGTTATTGCTGAAGACACACATTCTCTGAGAAGGAGAGGAAGCAGGGGATGCACTGGAAAGTTAGTTTAATTCATTTATCTCCTTTTTTTTTTTCTTACCCAGGAAAGCTTAACATCTGCTTCTTATAAACTGATTTAAATAGAAAATGTGTAATGCATCCTTTTACCAAATGGTTCCTTTTTTATTGATGGAATAAAGCAGTCTGGCTCTTCTGTTTTTTACTACAGTGCATTCATGCTCTTAGAAATGGTTCATCTCTGTTTTCACAAGGAAGCAGTTTGAGCCTCACACACCAGGGGGAAGATGAGAGACCCCACTTTGCTGCCTCAGTGAAGGATGCAACGTATTATTTACAGACAGGTTCTAAACAGTCTAAAACAGTTGAATTATATTCAAATATCACTCCATGTGGTGGCACTATCGAGTAACAAACAATAATCGGCTCTCTGAAAGTCACTTCTTAACTTTTGTCATTGTAGTAACGGACACAGACTGCTGGTTCTCTCTTGTCAGATTTTAAGGACGCAGTTCACAACTCGGTCGTATTACTCGGAGCCGCAGTGATGGGTTGTCATAGCTGCAGTCGTGTGCGCCGTATGGGGAAATGAGGTTCTTATTACTTGTTTAAATTATGTTTAGTGCTGTTGCTTTATGTATCCGAGATTTATACGTGCCTGGTATACGCCACGCGCATAAAATATATTTGTATACGTCTCAGCTTATTGAACAGCCAGCAAAAACTAGCAGGAATTCGAACATGACCACGTTCTGGTTTTCTCTTCCGAACGGAAATGAGAAAGACTTCATTGCTGACTCCCCTGGAAAAATGACGGATAAATCCCCTCTATCTTTTAAAAAAGGCGAGTCCTCCAGGCACGTAGGGAAAGAGCTCTTTTCCCTCGTGCTGGATCGTTTTCACGAGTTGGTGTAGTCGAAGTGAGCTGGCATCCCGAGGCCTGGCCGGGGCGCGGGGGCCCCAGGCTGCAAAGTGAACACCGCCCGGTGCTTGAGAAACCCAGAGGTTTCTGCATTTTTACGCGGTGAACGTTTATAGCACAGTCACTCTAAAATATAGCTATTTTTTTAGAATTATTGTTCTGTGGTTGCTGCTTCTGATGTTACCTTAAAGCTCATAAGGAGAGAAACTGACGGCAGAATATTCGTGCATATTAGCAACGGCAGAATTCAAATGAATATCTTGGGAATCATGGTCTTAAATTTAAATATTAGCTGGCATTTCTTAAGGTTGGGAAGGTAACAAAGATAGTGATTTAAAATAATATTGTCTTAATTTAGCAGTTTTGTGAATGGGTCACAGATGTTCTAAGAGAAAATTAACATTGTTTGTTAAAAAAAAAAACACTTAAGTCTACGCAGAATGTGGTGGCAGTTCGAATAATTATTTTGCTAATCAGGTAGTGGTTTATCCTGAGGCAGAGCGGGGCTCCTTGCTAGACCCTCCTTGCAGGGAAGTGGTGGTGAGGCTGGGAGAGGCTGGGAAAGACTGGGAGAGGCTGGGAAGGGAGAAGTTGGGAGAGGCTGGTGGAGAGAGGCTGGGAGAGGCAGGGAGAGGCTGGGAGAGGCAGCCAGGCTTCCGGACAGAAGGGCTCCTTTGTGGTGGGAATGGGGACCCAGGGGTGCGTCGAATGCTCCGATTTAGGCACAGCACACTTGCTTCCTGGGTCCGAACAGGCCACAGAGCGAGCCCCGGCTGTCCTGGGAACTGCAGCTGGCCCTGGCGCCCCCCGCCCGACACCCTGTGGCTGTGTCTCCAGCCGCGGCCAGAGCCGCTCTGCCAGCAGTAGGTGTCACTGCAGACAGTGAGACCGGGGACTGATCTCCCAAGTCCAAAAGCAAGAATTCTCATAAAATACTGGAGAAAGAGAACGGGAACGTGTCCTGACTAGTGAGTTATTACGGTTTTATGATCAAGTGGAAATAAAGCCCCTCTCGAGGCCCTTTCCGTTGCCCGAAGCCTGACGGTGCTCCGTGCGGCCCTCCTGGGTCCCAGAAGCAGCCTCGCTCCGCGCCCCTCGAGGGCAGGATGGCTGGCGTCTGTGTTCTGTCTCCTTCTGACAGCGTCCAGCCTAGTGTGTCAAATAAGGGTGTCCCTTACCAGGACACAGGCTATAATCTGAACACCGTAAAACCAAATAGAGGGGCTCGAGCGTCTTGGAGGCGCCCAGTGAGCACGCCTGCTTGGTGTTAGGACACCCCTACATGACGACTTTCCAGGCAGGAGAGAACATCTCTTTTAAAGGATGGGTCCACCATTATTACCTGCTTATTTTCAGGGGCACCTTATGAATGTGCGAGAGATTTCTTCCTACTGTACACGGAGGCCGCCAGAGTGATTGCTCGCGTGGGCTCTACCGTGGGCGCTCGGGGTGACCGGAAGCTGCCACAAGGCCACACCTGCGCCTTCCACGTTGGGCCCAGGGGACAAACGTCGCTTACACACCCGCACCTCTGATTTTGCTTCTGGTCACTGTGGGCTTTGCTCAGAGACAGTCAGGGTCTTCTTGGCTTATATTTCCTAGTGCTTTGAGGATGAGTCTCCGTTTCTAATTTAGCCTCTTCATTCGCACTGCCGAATTTTGCTCCTACGGGGCTGAGGTTTAGATAAAGGAGTCAGGCCTGCTCTCCTGCTGCCCTCAGGCCCTTATTGTTCAAGGTCATCGGTGCAAGTATTGTCTCTCCGTCCATTTGCCTCCAATACGCCTCCTCTTTATTCAGATATATTGCAGATGGGTTGATTTTGTCCTCAGCCTGGCGACACTTTGACGTGACCGTTCGTCCTCCTTAACTAAAACTCTGAATTTCTGCCTACTCCCAAACGGAGAAGCTCTGACCCCAGCCTGACCCCCGATGTAAGTTAACGAGATCTCCGCCGAATCTACTGGAAAGGGCGATTTTCGGTGCGTTCTCCGCTGGTGCCGCCCGCAGTCCCCAGAGCGTGGAAGAGCCGGTGTGCGTTACTGCTCTCAGGCTGCGTCTTTGGCACCAACGTGGGCAGTCACGCATGCACCATACCGAAAAAGCCCACACCTGTACCTCAGATATGTTTGAATACATTGACAACTGGAAAAGGTTTACATCAAATTAAAAATTGCGTATAAACACATAAATATACCCTGCCAGGAAAAATAGCTGTTGTGCTTAAATCCATCCTCTATATTTATGCTAATTCTTGACTGCTCTTAAAACCTTCATTTTTTAATTGAAATGTTACTTTAAGAATGGGGATGCTGCCATAGACATCATAAATAGCACACGTCCCATGCTTAGTCTAGAATACTCTGATGTGTGAACCAAAACTTAAATTCTGAATTTCCCACACTGACCTTGAATCAAAGCTCAAAATTCAAAGTGATTTCTGACGTGGCCCGTATTTACAGTCGGTGGGACTGTTTGCTTGGATAGACCGTGTCCACAGCGAGGCCAGTTGTGACCATGATCTCATCCACTTGTCTAGCGGGATGTCTATTTCTCAGTTACGAAAGATGAGACACGAGGTGGTTAAATGTAGGGACGAGATCTATTCCAATGTGTTGATAATAATGCGATGATTAATTTGTGCGGCTCACATGGACAAGGAGTTGGCTTTTCATGGCTCTTCGGATACTTTTCTCGTCCATCTTAACCCTGTAATATTTATAACCTGGAGTTTCCGTATAATTTTTAAGTATTTCTAATATTCCTAGAAGCTGTTTTTTTGAATAATTTGTAACAAATAAGCTAATGGGTTATAAGAAGCTGGATGGACTTCGGGGATACAGCGATCCCTGCGTCTTTGCAGACGAGCATTCCCTGCTTCCCAGAACCTCTGTGCTGTGTTTCCTTCTCAGCTCACGCCGAAGAGGCCAGGCCGAGACTTCACATCAACATGAAGAGTCATGTGAGACGTCTAACAAATCATATGTGATTTTAAAAATGCTGAGAAGTTAATAAAGCCAGAAATGCCCTGTGCTATTAAAAACTCAAACCGAAAGCAAGCCGGCAGAAAGGCCGTTACTTAGTCACGGCATTATCTGAGGCCTCCTGCAAAAAAAAAAAAAAAAAAAAAAAAAAAAAAAGGCTACGATTTGTTGGGGGTGAAACCAAGGATACAGTGTGGAGAAATACAACCAGAGCAGTGTGCACTTTTCTGCCGTAAGAACGCACCCGCATGTGGTTCACCTTTCTCTGTTTGATGTTGTGACATTGACAAATCCTAGAAGTAATGGGACATGAGCAAAATGTCAGGATGCCGATGACGGTGTGGGCACGGACGCACGACTGTAACGCAGGGGTCGGCGCAGGAGTCTGGACACTGTTCGGTCTTCGTGTGGCTTCGCTGAGCCGTTGCAGCTGTCGTGCTCGTGAATGCCGCCCTGCGCCTCCCAGATTGCTGCGCTCGTCTGCGCTCTGCTGTGCTCGTTTCAGGAAGAAATCTCTCTATATTTGATGACGTTATTTCCTTTAAAAATCTCCTGCTAAGTATCAGTGTTTTCAGCTGTTAAAACCGTGTTTTCCGGACGCCCCACCATGCCGGCGAGTATGACAAGCAGGGGGTTCTCCGGTCGCCCCGTGCCGAGCGCTGGGACAGAGGTCACGCGGTGCTGGCAGAAACAGACAGATGATGATCTGGCTGATCATGAAATGTGAAATCCATGCATCAGAATAATTACAAGATCATAAATCTGTATTACCCTAATATAAAAATGTCAACATTTAAAAATCAAGTTTGAACTCCATAAATTTGCACTGGGAGTAAATGTGTATTTATGAAGCTTTTGGAAAAAAAATTACAGTATTGGAATTTCCCCCTAACTCATCAGTATGTAGACACATGCAGAAAAAAAAAAATAGGATTTCTTAAACTACTTGGGATGTGTAATACCCAGTAAGGTTTGTATTTATTCCTACGTATCATGGTTAGTGAGCAAAGAAGGAGATTAGTCCCAAGTGTAAAAATTGCTTTTCTGTATAAATGGGCCCCAAAGGGAAATTTTTCAGATCAGTTTCTTGTTACTGGACATGATCTAGTCAAAATCATATCTGTTCCCTCTTGTCATGTTATCCTAGCAGGATGCGCGCGGCACCGGGAACAGGTGTCCGTGCGTATTGATCAGGGATCATGGCAAAGAGCTCTTATTAGATGTCGGGGGCCGCCAGGAAGGCGTGAGAAATGAAGAGTGTGTGCAGCAGGTTATTGATGGTGGCAATAACCGCGCTGCGGGGCCCACGGAGCTGCGCTGGCCCCACCGCGCGTCCCCGCACGTCTGCGCGGGGAGCAGACAACATGAAGAAACATGGAGCGCCGCTCCTCACCTGGCAGAGTTATTAAAGTTCATTGAAGGAAGATGAACGGCTCCAATATGTTAAACACTGGAGGCAGTTAAGAGGGAGCTGCTGTCAGGAGCAGCCGTGGTTGGGGGAGCTCGGGCCTCCCGTTCTCTCCTTCTCCTTTTGGAAACTTGACGGTGTCCTCGCTCCAGCTTTCCGTCTGTGCCTGGGCGCCCTGCACAGGCTTCCGGAGAGCAGAGGAATGCAGCCTGTCTGCCTGAACTTGCCGCGTTCTCATTGTTGAGCGTGGCCGATGGCCTCCGCGTCGCCCAAGAACGCGGGGTTGGCCGGGCCGAGTGTGCCTCGAGTATCGATTGTGGCGCGTGGAACGCCGCGCCCGCGTTCCTGCCACCCCCCGCCTCCACAGGCTGCATGCAGTCTGGAATGAGATTCCAAGCTTGGCCAACATAGCGAGGAGCCACAACCCCCAACCTCACGTTACCTTCACGTAATTCATGGTACAGCCACGAAAGTTACGAAAAAGAATTCTACCTTTTGCTGGGGTGCAGAGTTCTAAATCAAGAGACAGGCAGCTCTCAATATAAATTTTCCTTCAGGGCTCCACTTCCTTCTTCGGCTGAAAGGTCACGGCATGATTCAAGGTTTTTAATCCGACTGTAGTGTAAGGACTTCTTGGGGGACGTTGGCAGGTGTATCCTGAGCCGCCCTATTCGGAACAGCATGGAGTTTAGTGTCTGAGTTAGGCTGCCGGTCATCTTCGCTACGTGTGCTGGGGGGGCGCTCGGCACAAAGATGAGCAGACACAGAAGGAAGGCAGAGGAGGCCCTGGGGTGGACACGCGCGTGTCCGCGGGGCACCTAGGGGGTCCGTGGTCATGTTTGGGTTCTCGACCCCGCCTCTATGGAAAGCAGCTGAGCATCCAGATGACCTCTGGGGCTCGCCCAGCTGCCAGTGCCAGCCTTGGCCGGCCGTGGCCTCAGCTACTCGCAGATCTTTGACAGCACGCTCTCTCCAAAGTGGCCGGGTCCACACGGCAGCTCACACCTGGCACTTCTCACATTCTTTCTTCCTCCAGTCTGGCTTCCGGATCCTTCCCACAGCCTCTTCCCAGATACATGCCCTGCGTGGCGTGTCTTCCATGGGGGTGTTTTGGCCACATTGGAAAACAGCCTTCTAATTTGCAATCACACTTGGTATTCATTTCTTTTGCTTGAAAAAATGATCTGAGATTTGAAAAATAGGGTGAAAATAGTGAAGCCATTTTGAAGGACATCGGTGCCCAATTTAGATCAGAGACCCCTCAAGTCTTCTCGCCGTCTCGAAGGTAGAGCTAGTCTGAGGAGCCGTTCCATGCTGGCCGCGGCTCCATGGGGATAGACCAGTGTAATGCCATTTTCTGTCCTCACAAAAATAAAGTGAGGTCACTGGTCAGTGAACCTGAGAGCAGCAGCCCTACTTAAACGTGTTTATCGCCAACGTTCTTCAACCGCCGCACAGACGAGGCCCACGAGGGGCGCCGCACGGCAGCCTGGGAGGGTCTAATTAAGGCACCAGCTAGGAGAGCAGGTCGATGAATCAGCGCTAGGCACGGCAATAACCAGGTGGCCCGAGAGCCAGGCCTCGTGGGTCGGGCGTGGGCGAGGGGGACAGGCCGCCCAGGGAAAGGCACGCAGCTGAGTCTCTGACGGACTGGCTTCCTCCGGGAGCGGGGCCCCCAATGGCAGAGCCCTGTTAGCCTCTCTGTGGACGGCAAGCCGACGGTAAGGCAGGAGGGATTTTGTTCGACTGACGTATTGCTCATGGCACAGTATGTGCCCTTCACAAGAGACAGACAGTGACACCCAGGAAACCCGCCTGCCGCGCCTAACTCATTCCGTCTGCTAACCAGCTCTTCCGTGAGCTGGGGGTCGTGGAAACCGGCGTGCCTCCCCGTGGTGGCACGTGACAGACGCTCGCCAGCTGGCGCACATGGGTACCAGGCCCCCCACCCCCTCCGCCACTCTCCATGTGTCAGAGCGTCATGTACCGATGCCCCATGCAGGACCTTTGGGCCCCCAGCTCGCACAGGCTGTCACCCAGTGGAAGGTAAGCCCCACGCCGCAAGGGGCCTTGCCAGGTTATCCCACAGCTGCGTAGGCAGAGTCTCTAGCCCACCTGACACGCAGTAGCTGCTTAGTGAATCTTAGTTGCATGAAGGAAGGGGTCACTTATTCTGCAAGACAAGCCTGCACTTAGTGTCCCCATTCTATACAGGAGAAAACTGGATTTCGAGGAGGTGAGTGAGCTCAGGGTCTCCCCTCTTCTCTTCCATCCTGTGTTTAGAATTCACACTGTCTCCTTCTCCACGCCCGAAACTGGGCAGATCCAGTTGAATTCTCTATCTTGGCCATGCTTTTCATCTTGATTTGTCCTTTTTTGGCCTGTAAACATTGGGATATGGTAACCTAGACGCAGGCGCAAGGTTAACTGATTTTATGCAGTGTGTAACGAAAGCTTTGGGCCCTCCCGGAGATTAAACACCCTGTTTGACAAAGAGAAGTATGCGGAGTCGTGTTCCGTGCTGAGCTTTCCCGTCACGCGGCCATCGCTGAGGCCACGTCCGTGGCTGAACTGGGTGCGGGGTCCGCAGGACGGGAACGTCACAAACTGAAGTTAGTCGTACAAGGATTTCACAGTCACTCGGGGATTCTTCTTGTCCACGAAACTTGACCACTCTAATTTTCTTAGGGAAAAAAGGAGGGCAGACCGTCTTTCCACAATGATTTTTTTTAGTATCATATTTTAGGTTAAAAAAACTAGACAGTACCTGACACAGCTCCTTTTGTCACCCATCTCTGTCACACACATCTGACATATTGATTAAAACCATGCACGCACACGCACACGCACGCACACACAGAATTTGTTCTTAAACGTGCCTTCCCACTTAACATCATCTTAAGCACTTATTGCATGTTTCCTAAGAATCTTAGAGATTTTAATGTTGAATCGCTGATGGCTGTTGAGTTTTTACAAACGCTGTGCATTGATTTAAGGTTTGGACTCTGCCCTGTAAGAAGTTTAGAGCTAAGTTAAAGGTCATAAATAAAGCTGGAAATTAGCAATCCGAGTGGTCTCATTTTACTGGGCAGGATCTGAGGAGCGTGTTTTGTTTGATGTGTGTTTGACGAAGGCCCACAGTGATGCACACAGCACCTGGTTCTGGGCCTGGGGAAGCTTGCGGACATGGGGGGAGACAAAGTTCATGTCAGTTAACCCGAAACTACAGCACAGTTTATTAATAACTTACGGCAAAAGTCAGCCACTCAGATCAGGATAACTTAACTCCTTTATTTAAATAAATTTAGGGACAATTTCTCTCCATGTAACTGGTTTGCTGTTTTCTTTGTTTTAATCATGGGTCCATTTGAGAAACTAATAACACGTGCCTACGCCGTACACCGGACACTGTGCCCGGCAGACAATGTCGCCTTCCCCGCACACGAAGGCAGGGGCCCCCATGGATGCTCTGCGCACACCTGAAGGCCACACCCCCCATGAGAAGGTGTTTTCTTGGTTTTATCACATTGTCAGGACGCAGAAAGATAAATCTCTGAGGGCCAAGAGGGGTTTTTCTGTCGCTATTCCCAGTCTTGGTCTGCCACCGTCCGGGCACCTGGTCTGGTCCCAGCAGCGCTCACGCTGGCTCAGGTGCCCACCAGGCGCCAGCTGCTCCCCAGCTGGCCTCCTTCCCTCTGCCCACCCAGCGCTGCTGCCCTGGTCCCACAGAGCTGCCCCCAGAGACAGCCAACCCCCTCTGCCCTCCCACCGACTCGTTCTCTTCTGTCCCAACCTTGACATTTTCACACTTTCTTTTACTCTTTTTTTTTGGGGGGGTGTTTTTAGACACAGGAGGGGAAATACGAGATACATTGTGCCCGCCTAGGGGAACTAGTAAAATGAATGAGATCAAGGATGAGGGGTCCCTTTTAACATGCCTTTTAGGGATTTTGAAATTTATCAAGAAACTAGAAATAATCGAGTTCTGAGCACTGCAGACGTTGATGACACGCACATGCTAGGTGCACGGCACGAGCCAAAAACAAGGAAAGATCCGATCGCAGCCCTGACCGGTCTCGCATGCTGCGTTTGCCGGAGGAAGGGCCATGTCTCAGCCACATTCTGCACCAACGCTTGGTATTTATGGTTTTTGCTTCTCCTGTCCCATTTCTTCGTTTCCTGGCATAAAACACGGACTTCCTGAGATTAAGCCCACTGGCAAGTTGTTCCAGAGACTCAAAGTTAAAAACCGTTCTTGCTCTTGAAACACTGGCAAGATGTCACAGTGAGCCTGCCCCTGCCCCCACCGCACATGGGCACCTTGAACCTCTCAGAAAGGACGTGGACCGTGCCCCGTCCCCACGGTGGGCGTCCCACTTCTGCTGGGTCCCAGCTACAGACAAGGCAGTGCGTTTGTCTCTGGCGCCCCCGGGTCCTTTCCTCCCAAGTGTGGACAGACCTGCACGCCCTGCGGGTTTGGGGCATGGCCGTTAGTAACGTCATGAAAAGAAGCTCGCAATCTTCTCACTGCTCTCAGAGGACTGAAGCCCAGAGCTGCATCTTCCCATGTTACTATCAACGACACTGAGTCATTCAGGGGTCCTTCTCTCCATCACTCCTTCTGCGGGAATCTGTTACTCTTTGGGCCAAGCCCCCCGCCGAGGGTGCCAAGGACCACCAGCAGCTTCTGTTTCCTGGGTTAACAGGAGAGGCAGCTTCACAGAGAAGGGATCTGATAAAGGAATTCATGATGAGGTGTTAATTACTGATAAGTACTTAATGTGTTAGGTCTTCTTAGGATTTTTGCATTTTAATAGGAGCAATTTCTTAACTGGAAGGAATGAATTTCCAACGAGGCCTGTCCTCTCAGGGGCATTAGAGATGAAGTTTAGGGGGAGTGAGGGCAATTCTAATAATAATCCAAAAGGCATTTCTAGCTCTTACTCTGTATACATTGAAGACTGGATTTCTGACTACGCGAACATCTTAATAAAGATATTAGTCACTCTTTCCCCATCATAAACAGAAGTTGACAGGTTTATATTCTTAAGTGAGGCTGTGACCAGATATGATAATAATCAATTAGTGGTCATGCGGCTTTGGAGATACCATAACCCGGGGCAGCAGAGCATAGAGATACACAGGGGGGAGAAAGGAAGGGGATACAGGCCCGGAGGACTCCCTGGAGGCAGGGTCCCGTGCCACGTGCCCCCGCGTGCCACTGGGCGGGCACGGGCGGAGGGCAGTGGAGCCACAGGAGAGAGAGAGAGGCGCTCAGTGCTCCACAGAAGGCGCCTCGTTTACTTAACGATCTCTCTCTGTTTTAAATTCGCATGCCCATTTTAAAGATGCGGAAACTACGTACGCCCAGGGCAAGTTAGCTCATAAAAGGACCTAAATTAAGCTCAGGACGAATGTCACGGGGCATGCTGAGTGTCACACTGGTTGCTGCCCTCGCCCGTCGGAGCTCTGCGCACGGCGTCTCCGGCAAGAACCCCTCCACTGCCCGCCTGGCACCTTGTCCTGACCTCAGGCCGTCAGTCTGTGCTCCCAGAAAGAAGCAGATCCCTGCCAGCACCTGGTTGCACAGAGCGCAGAGCCCCTCGTGCACAGCACTTCCTCCCTGGTGCAGCTGGGGGGAGGTGGGGGCGTCTCCGGGAAGTGCCCCAGGGGGGACCCCGCATCTCAGCCCGCCCAGCCTTAGCGGATGTTTCTGTCCTAGGAGACAAGGACCACTGAGGAGGGCAGGACGGAGCAGAGAGAGAGAGGGGACCCCCAGCAGGACGGAGCAGAGAGACGGGACCCCGGGTAGAATGGAGCAGAGAGAGAGAGAGAGACAGATACAGAGAGTCAGAGAGACAGAGAGAGACAGGGGACCCCGGGCAGGATGGAGCAGAGATAGGGGGGAGGGACCCAGGGCTGGAAGGGTCTCCTGACCAAGAGCCAAGGGAGACACAGAGGCTCCACGTCTGCGTTTTGGCTCAGCCTTGTCCCCTTGTTCCTCGGGAGCGCCAGCCTCATCCGGACCCAGGTGCAGCCCAAACTCAGCGCAGACACAAGCCAGACGGCGTCGGGCCGCCAGGCTCGCAAGATCACATACGATGCTCACTATTTTGTGTGCGTGGTCTCATATCTGAAGATGTGAACCTAACATCACCCCAGGGCCTCCCAGGTCTGGCTACTCTGGACACGCGGGAAGAAGTCGAGGCAGCTTTCAAGACCCTTCCGCGGCCTACAGGTGCGTAATTAGCAGAAGGGAGTCTGAGCGGGAGTGGGTTCAGTTGGGTATCTCCCTATTACCCAAGACGTTCCATTTCTCATTATAAGGTAAGACTAGATGACCTAAATTAAAACAAAAATCAACAGCAAATTAGCTGAGTTCAAAGAGAAAATGTGACCCGCTGCGCTTTGTGTTAGAGCAAGTTAAAATCACCTGCGTTTACGGGTGATGCCGAGCTGCGCGCAGGGTCTGGGGGACGCCCCCTCGAACAGCCTCGTGATCAGACCCTGCTGAGGCCTGCACTCTGCACGGACCTGCGTTCCCTTTACAAGCAGCCCCTGGTCCTGGTTCTGGTGTCCTGCTACCCAGTGTCTACCGCAAGCCCCGAGATGTTAAAGACAAGTGAGTAAGGGGACCGTAGAGGTTTAGAAGCACCCCTCACCCATTTTTAAACAAACTGCCTGTAATTAGCAAACACGCCTCTTCAAAAATTTTGTTTTACATCTTTAACAGCCAATTGTTCCCGAGGATCTCGTTGTGAAGGAGCAGGTTGCTAATTCATCTTTGTGTTGGGTGACTTTTTTCTGATCTTGCGAATGTGTGTGTGTGTGTGTGTGTGTGTGTGTGTGTGTGCGCGTGCGTGCACACAGTGCTGTGGCCGGCTCCTGGGCTAATGGGCAGGTTAAGGGAAGACTGAATCTGACCTACGGTTGAGCCTGGCCGGTCTTTACCGGGATTTGCGCACGGCCCTCATCTCGGCCACGGCCCTGGAGCCCCGGGCCGACCGTCTCGCTGGTGGGAACTTGACACAAGCCCAGAATCCGCCCCAAGCCGTGCTGTCCCAGTCCTGACCTGAGGGCGCTGCTGTCACCTGGCTGTGAGTATGAGGCTTACAGCAGGGGGGGTCGCCAAAGCCACGCACCCTCAGCTGTATGACGGGGAGTTCTGGGGCGTACGGCGCACGTGGCGACTGTACTCAACGGTGTTGTCGAGCACGTCGGAAATTTGCTGAGAGAGCGGATCTTGAAGATTCTCCTCACAAGAAGTAAGCTTGTAACCATGGTGACAGATATTCGCTAGACCCAGTGTGACCATTTCTCAGTCTCCATGTACATCATCACATGGTTGTGCTGTACACCTTAAACCTGCAAACATTAGACGCCAGTCATATCTCAATAAAGCGGAAGAAGATAGAAATGGAAACAAGGAGAAGCAAAGGCTGAAAACCGCCCAGTCCTGGTGCTTGGGAGTCTTGGCCACAAGTGCCCAGCCTACCACAGCCATGCGCCCTGCGTCCCCTGGCTAGGGCAACCGAGCAGGGTGGCCCGAGGGCCAGGGTGGGGACAAAGTGGTGGCTGGGCATGCAGCTGGCTCAGGGTGCACACAGCACTGAGCAGGTCCGAAAGCCCCGCAGCCGGGCTCTCCAGGAGTTTCTGTGAAAAGCCGAAGCGATTTTGCCTGTGCAAAGTCTGGAAAGTCCCATTGATTTCCCAAAGATATAAACATATGGTGGCGACCCCACAGCTTTCTCCCCAAGGGAGTCGTGAACTGTTGGCCTGCAGGCTCTGGTCCTGAACCTGGCTTCTGCCACCCCAGTGGGCAGGGGCCACTCTGTTCTGCACCTGCTGGGCCCTGGGGCGGACAACCTGAGAGAAGCCCCCAGACCCAGGGCCCCTGGGTCCCTCAGGCCGTTAACACCTGTGCTCTGAGCACGCACGTTTAGAGGCGGTTCTCTCCCCAGGAAGAATGAACGGCTGCATGCACGGCCGGTGAACATCCGTGCAACTGATGACTTGACTTTGAGCAAGTTCAAGGCCACAAATCACAAAGAAGGACACTGCTGGTGAGGAAAGTCAGGAATCCTGAAGGAAGGCCAGTGGGGACGGGGAGACAAAGTGTCCCTGCTGGACCCCGTCGCTCACCGCGCAGCCCCGAGTCCTCCCCGACTCCTGAGACACGAAGGGCAGCCTTGGGCCAGCAGACGAGACCTGAGAGCACGAGGCCATCATGCTGGCACACGTCCGTCCGTCCCGAGCTACTTTCTCCCCTCTTTGCCGTGTTCGCCTCTCCCTCCTAGGGCTTGGCCCTTTAATGAAATTGGGCCCAATGAGGCAGCACCCGATCCTGGAGAGGCTCATTCATCTTTATTTGGTCCCTGCCTGACGCCTAAGCCCCTGTGACACAGGTCGGGTCATGGCGTGGCCATCAGCCCTCTTGTTTGCACACTCCTGTTCCTCCTTACCGCCTTCCTCGGGTCAAAGCCAGATGATCTGTGCCAATTTCACGGGGCACAGACTGGAACGTTCCTGCCGCTGGCTCCACGCCTCAAACTGCTGTCAGAACACGAGTTTTCCCGCCTTCGTGGGGGCTTCGAGAGAGCTCGCCTACGGAGGTCTCCATTCTGAGATGTCACGACACCTCCCAGGGTCCCCCCGTAAGGTCACTCGGCCACCACCCGGTTGCTCTGGGTTGCTTGGAACCACAACCGTGGGCGACCTGTGGGCGAGGGACACCCTGTGTGGACACACGGACGTGTCCCAGAAGCCAAATAGGCGAGGGAGGGAGGGCACAGTCAGAGGGAAGCCGACATAGATGCTTTCTGTGTTCACAGCCGACTTGGACAACGTTCCTTGCGAGCGGCTGCTGAGGCGCGGGCGGCGCTGCCTTTCCCCCGTGAATGCGCACCTCACGCCCAAGACGGCGGAGAGCGAGAAACAGTCTCCAGGTGTGTGAAAAGAGAGGCTTCTACATTATCCCCCCAATGCCCTGAGCCTTCCCAGGAAGAGTCAGTGCCACTTCACCCTCTTCCATGTTAACCTCCAATATTTTTATCTCAAAAGTTCTCACCAAGCGGTAGTGTGTGTTTGTTAATGATCAAAATTTACAGAGCTTAGTCTCTTTCCTGACTTTGTAGTCAAATATTGTGCAAGAGAGTCGATCTCTTAAAACATGAAATACGTTTTGAAGTCCACCGACGGGCACCCCAGTAGGTCATTTTGACGTCCATATTTGGCCAAATGCTTTTATAAGGACAGGGAAGTGTCATACTTCTGCATGATAGGAAGAAATGGTAGCTTTAGGGTAGGTTTCTCCATTTATAATTCGTTCTGTTTTGGGTTAAGTCTTGCCCTTGAGCTAAAGGAAGAGAAAAATGAATAAAATGATTCTTGTAAAATATTTTGATCTTTAAACTCCTGTAACTGTGGCCCCGTGAGGGTCAGAGGTCCGCAGGGGCACCAGCAGGGACATGGCCACGGCTCATCTTTGTCTAGAACACCTTCTGTCTCAGGGTCTGCACACCATCCTCTCTCAAATGGCCGGCCATCTACTCAGCCAGTCATCCCCAGACCTACAGCCCTGGCCCACCCCAGGGACCCTGAGGCAAACACAGTCTCAGGCCCCAACAGAGACCTCCCGAACCTGGGTGGAGATATTCACAAGATCCCACTCACACCTGGGAGGCTCTGCTTTTGACACCTCTGTTTTACTGAGTGAAGGAAGTGGGTGCCCTGCCCACGCTGTGCCTGGATGTTCCCTAGACGGCATCTTGGGTTAAGAATAGTAAGAATCACCAGGTTGGAAACAGCCATCTCCTTCCCCAGATGGCTGGCCGGAGAAGTGGCTTCGTGGCCACGGTCTTCCGCAAGGCGCCGCCTTCACTGGGCTGAGCTAACTACTTCCCTCTCACCCTGTGCGACCCCATCCGTGTTTCCCCAGAGCCTCCCTAGCTCCTTGGCATCTGCTCTCATCCCTCTTTCTGCCAAAACAGTGGCGCCGCATTCTTGCTCGCTGGGAAGACAGGAAAGAGACGATTTGGGAAGAGATCGATGTGTCAAGGATGAGGGGGGTTTGTTTGGATTAAAATGCATTTGTTGTTACGTAAAGGTTTGATTGGACGAGAGTGAGGTCTCTGGGGCCAGAAAGAGCAAAGAGGAAGGAGTTCCGAGTGCCTTTCCCCAGTCAGCTGGCCCGCAAGAGGGCTACCGCCCACATTGCAATGACATGGGCCATGCACACTCCTTTGAACCGGGACTGGGTTCAGGGTCTTCTGCGTGTGTGTGTGTGTGCATGCCAGTGTGTGTTTGTGTGTATGTGTGTGTGTGTGTGTTTCTACTCTTGCTTTCTTTTGCTTTGGCCCATAAATGGATGCAATTCTCAAACAGAATACATTTGTTGAGAGCAAATGGTCATCTCATGACTTGCTTTCCTCCCATTGTGGTGCCATTAAGTTTCCGTGCATTTTCAAGCATTTCTATCCCTCCACAGAATGTGGGTAATCTTTTTACATCACGAAATCTTGTGCAGCCTTACAAGAAAATGCAATTAATCAATTAGAATATCATACTCAAATTACAGTGGAATTATGTGTCCTCTCTGCTGAAAACCGTTGAAACTTGTGATGCATTACATCAATTAAGAAGACTTCATTTCCAAATGACACAAATGGAAGAAGCCTGAGTCACAGCATACGGTTCCCCTTAAGAGCTATCAGTGCTAATGGTCTTGTAACCTGTATAAACTTGATACGTGCTTTCTTTAAGTGGCCAAGCTAAATCCACATCAGTGGTGTAATATTTCTGCTCAGGTAGCCATGCCTCGTGCATTGTTATGTTTGATTGCACAAAAGTAAAGATAGCTTTTTACACAGTCCTCTTCTCAGATGAGGTTTGGAGAGCAGATATGATCATGCTTTGCCATCACAGTACACAAAGTGCACTTAGGCCAATCAATAAGTAACGATTCATAACATGGGAAGTTATGATCATCGGAGATTAGTGGGAACGGAAAGTTTCAATGTCTAGGCAAAGGTACTTTTCATGGTACAGTCATCTGTCACATCTGGCCTTATCCCAGACTTGCCCGCTTTGCCTCTTTGGGCTGCAGTCGGGCGTGTGGGGGGTAGGCTGGGGTGAGGTCTGGGGGGACACCGTCCAGCCTTCCCCAGCTCCCGGCTCTCTTCTTCCTCAGAGACCCTTGCCTGTAGGTCATTAGTTACGATGGTCAGAGATAACGTGGCGACTTTGCGTCTTGTCCCATTTCAGAGAGCAGAGCGTTTCGTTTTCTGACCTCCTGCTCTCCGTTAACACAAAATGCTGGGCTCTGTGTTTCCTCGGCAAATCCTGTTAGTACATTAGAAGTGCGGTACTGATATGGACCTAAAATATAAGCCCACGCCGCTGCTATCAGTACTGACTTTTGTGTTAACCGTGAATGCAAAAAAAAAAAAAAAAAAAAAAAAAAGTTGTGAGAGAAAATAAGAGAATATGGAAGATACCTAAAAATCAATATTAGGTCTAAATATTCCTCTTTTTCCCCAATGTTTTGTATTAAAATGTTTATAATATATTGGGGTTTTTTCCTAAACTACTGACTGCCTTCTCTAAAGATGGCATTTGCCATCCATCTCCAACATTCAAATAGCATGTTTGCTTCAACTAACGTTTTAAAAGTGCAAACACCTGATTCAGCAAAGAATTCCCATAATTTGACTAAATAAAGATAATTGTACCGAAATAAAAATGCATTTGGCTTCTTATGAGAATGTGTTCAGTTGTGTCCCTCGGGCAGCCCAGGGTGGCCAGGCGGGAGGAGCCGGTGCTGGGGTGCAGGGTGGAGGGACAGGGGTTTGGGGGGGGCGCGTGCCCCAGCGCCCACTGCACTCGGGCAGGGCCACGAGAATGCCGCCCACTCTGTGCAGCGCCCACGCACACCTGTTCTGACCCCACAGCGCCCACTGGCTTGAACCCTGTGTTCTGACTCAGCCACGTGGAGACCCTAAAGGCAGAGCTGGACTCAGGCGTTCGGACACCGTGGCCTGGGCCAGGTCAGCAGGCCTTCACCGCCCCACCCCCCACCCTTCGGGACAGCGGTTTCCAAAGCCTGATCCTCAGGGAACCCCCTGGGAACTTGCTGTAAACACACATCGAACCCCAGGACAGTGGGCCCCGAAGTGGACTGCCCTCGGAGCTGGGCAGGGGTCCCCGGAGGAAGCTCTCCAGCCACGGTGCACTGACGGCAGGCTCCCCCTGACCACAGGCCTCCAGCCTCTCGCAGGCCTCAGGTTTCCAGGAAGGCCCTACTCCACCGGCTGCAGCGGGAACCGGGTCCCTCCAGGAAGATCCCTCAATGGTCCTGCATCAAAGTCCTCCCTCCCGCCATCCGCCCATAAGACCTGACCTCCCTGCCCCCCGTCAGCAAGAAGGGGCAACAGAACGCATCTTATTTCTTGGTGTTTTATGTTGATGCGTAGCTTATAAACGTGGGCCTCCATTTGTACCTTTGCTCCAGGCCCGGAAGCGGTGGGGCCAGGCCCAACGTTGGCTTCCTCGGCTCGCCCCACAGCACGTGGTGCATCCCAAGGCTGCATCCAAATCCACTGAATGTAGCCTTTTTTCATGATTTGTTTAGGCTTTAGGACCATACCTGCCTCCAAGGCAGGCTGGGGGATTGTGGGTATTATTTAAAAGTCTGCACAACAGTTGAAAGCCGAGAGCTGAGCAATTGGATTATTAGTTTGATGTTTTTTAGAACGCTGGCTGAGAATAATGAACAGCTCGTGTGTGATTTGGTGACGTATTACTTGGTTTCCACCCTAGAGAGGCTATTTTCTCCAATCTATAATATAAGCCATTGTTGATAATATAAAGGCTCTTAGAGGCGTTATTAAAATAAGTCATTTGAATCCACTTTCATCACCTGTGGTTTGTGGTCCCAACCAGTTAATTCTGCAGAAATGCAGAAATGATAACCTTGAGTTTTTTCATTGGGGACAGTCCCCAGGTGAGCCAGAGGGGCCATGGCTTTGGGCTCTAGGGCTAAGGAAGATTTGCCTTACTTTCCTGCCTCCTTTTTCTTCCTCATCTATAAAACATGCAGCTAAATGTGACAGTGTGCATGTTCACGCGTCTCTATGGACAGCACCTGGTGTCCATAGACACCAGGACCCCTACCCCTGATCCCGCCATGCCCTTGTTCTGCATCCTGGAAGATGGCCCCTCCAGTGACAGGGGCATTTTCCTCAGCTTTGCAAACTCGTTCCACATTCCCAACCTCCTTAGAAGCTCTGTTCTTGAGGGCACCTAGGGTGTGATCTAAACTGTGAGTAGCTCCATTCTAGTTGAGGAGAGACCCCAAACCCCTCGTTCTAGAAGTCTGTGCAGGTACAACACTGAGAATTAAGTTTCATATGCCATTCGTCATGCAGTGTTTATTACATATTTGGCGGACAGGGTTGTTTTCACTGATTTTCCCACCAAGATGGGGAGTGTGCAAGCACAAGAGCCAACCGAGGGCACACAGAATGTTGGAGACATTTGAACAACTTGATTTTTTTCAACGTTTATTTATCCTTAGAGAGAGAGAGAGAGAGAAGGAGCGGGGGTGGGGGGGATGCAGAGAGAGAGGGAGATACCAAATCTGAAGTAGCTCCAGGCTCTGAGCTGTCAGCACAGAGCCCGACGCGGGGTTTGAACTCACGAACCACGAGATCATGACCTGAGCCAAAGTTGGACACTAAACTGACTGAGCCCCCCAGGCGTCCCCAACTTGATTTTTAAGTACCGTGTGAATGATGGTTCCAAAGTACAGCTCAAATGTTTGTCTTTGTCCTCTAGACCAAATACCGATAAATCACCTCTAAATTTAAAACAATGGGTCTATTTGTTAATCTGGATAAAAATCACACTATTTACCCTGTGTTTCTAGAATATTTGGACACTCTGGAGTGTATTTATTTATTGTCACTTTTTCAGATTAACAATTGGACTCCTTACTTTAAATTTAGAGGCACTAAAACTTAAAAACGATCCAGAAGTTGACAGAACTGTTTTTTTTAATATAACTAAAATAGAGTACACGGATGAATTTATCGTGTTTCCCCCACACGCTGTACATCTTGGTTTTGTAGCCTCCGGCCCCAGCGTAATGTTTTGCTCTCAGGAAGAAGGCCCTTTTATTGTCTGTGTGTGCGGGCTTCACCCATTAACTACCTGAAAACCAAGTTATTTTGTATTTTGCATGTCTTTGAGAAATAGCGTATATTTGGGGGGAAATGGATTTACTAGCTTAACGTGGTGGCCGTCAGTATTGTCGCACGTGACTCTCCTCTGAAGCAGGCGCTCAGCTAGCTCGCCTTCTCTTCCCAGTAAGTTGCCAGAGAACTATTTTCAGATTGTAATAAAGAACATTCCAAAGTAGGTTATTTTCTGAGGTTGACAGATCCTATTACTTAGTTTTAAAGCTCCTCTTAACTAGGAGGAATTCCACCAAAGTGGGCCCAGTCAGGTTCTTATACTGAGTTTCTAATTAGAATTTAAGTTGCTTTTAATGTCACCTCTATAGAACCACGGTGACAATTAGTTGCTGCCTGAAGAAATAAAATGTAAGGGTGACGCCCAGACGGTGTGAGCCACAAGAGCTGTTGCCCTTAATTTCCAGGAAATGTGGGCACAGGGGGCATGGGGCCAGAGACGGTGTGATGTGGGGCACCGATGGATCAGAGGCGTAATTGTCATCAAATAACCTGGTTTAAAAATTAAAGTAACAATCGTCTGGAGGGAAGACAAAGACATTCGTCTGACCCGGATGCCTCGCCCTCTCCTCTGTCATGGGCACCAACCTGTCTCTTGTTTACTCTCGCTGATGCTGGTCCCCAACCCCGGGCCTTCTTGTCTCTCCCAGTGAAATTAATAGCTTTCTCATCAAATAGATGACTTCACTCAGCTCGTTAATAATCTTCATTAAAAGTATATTTTAGGAACAATTAGGTACGGAACGTGGGACCTTCCTTAAATGAGCACTGTGTCACGTTATATGGATACTCTTTCCTGACAAAGGGCAAATGGACAATGCAACTTATTGATATTTGCCAAAAAAGTGTGAAAGAAAACAAGGCGTTACCAAAGTCTAAAGCCTGAGAACGTGTCTATAGTCCGGCTGATTAGAAAAGCTTATTAGACCCTGGCATTGGTTTATCAAACCTTTATTTAATATGCAAGAGCACAGGATCATGTGGGGATCTTGCGAATTTTGTAATGATAAGTGGTTACCGTCTGAGAAAGGTGATGTTAATTAAGGTAAAAGTGGATTTTTTAAAATTTGTCAAATCTCTATGGTGGGCAGCAGGTAGAGTGATAAAAGCAAAGAATTTTTAAAATGACAGATCGGAATCCTGGCTATTTGTTGGTGTGACCTTGGGCAAGGCATGAAGCTTGCCTTAGCTCCAGTGTACGCATCTATCAAACGGGGATTAAGGAGCAGACTTTCTGGGAGGGTTAGAGATAATTACATGACTTCCCTAGCAAAATTTTTGACAGTCAATGATGGTTATTAATGATTATTTTGCAAGCCATGTATTAACATGTATTGAGGTCTTGGCATTTTCCAAAATAGCTGTATTATGCAAAAAAATTATATCATAGCATTCTTTAAGGTATAGAAATGAATAAACATTTTACAAAAGCATCAAATTGCTAACAATGTCAAAAACTCAGGTTCAAATAATCCAAGTTAAATTTTGGCAAAAACGCAGTAAGGAGGGAAAGCGCCGAGAAGACCATGGCATCGCGGAGGCAGGAGCTGAGCCATCAAAGACATGGCGTCTGTCAAGGGAAGATCAAACCAAGAGAGGAGCTGCTGTCGATGAGGTTCAGAGGCATCCCGTAACGTGGTTCTTAGAATACAGTTCTTGGGCCTCCGCCCCACAGACGGGGTGAGGCCACTTGGACATCACAGATGGCAGACACAGTGGAAGAGCAGGCAGGGTGGGGGCAGGAGCGGGTTAGGGACGCCTGTGAGGTGCCGGTACACAGCAGGTATACTGACCCCAGAGGGACCAGGCTGAAGAAGAGACGTGTGGGTGCGCAGCGAACAGATGGCGATTTAGCCGATGCTCCTGGATGAGGAATCCTGGGAAACCGTGATGAGTGAGGACAGAGAAGAGACATAATCCAGAAATGCCATCCAAGGAGCAGGAAGTAGACCGTGAAACCACGAGTGGCACTGAGAGGGGTGGCCAGGCGAGGGAAGGAGGCCACGACAGGGCACAGGTCTCGGGATCAGGGCTTGTGCAGACACATGCAGCTTAGATGGGAATGAGACGGTGCCTTGTTGCTCAGGTCCCAGGGGCTCAGCTGGGACCCTCGAAGGGTCCCTCTGCTCTGCCGCGCATGGAGCAGAGGGGGGCTGAGCGGGAAGCGCGCGGTGGGAACGTGCTCGGTGGGCCCTGGAGCGGAGGCGCAAGCCCAGGGGAGGCGTAACTCCACCAGCAAATTATGTTCCTGCCGGTTCAAAACACAATCATCACTGCCCAAAACAATCGCAAGCCCAGTGCCATCTTTAATTTATAAATATTCTCATGTTTCGTTCAGGGAATATAGACAATTGGATTTTTGGAGAACACTGTGCCCTGATGTTATTATTTCGGTGCTGTGCAGAATTTTAAGACCTACCTGAATTAAATTTAAATGATGATTTAAAATATAACCATAATCTCACTAACTCAAATTGAAATAATGCCCTGCCATTTTCCAAAACACCACCTCATTTCATTTGGAATTAATTTTCTTAAATATGTCAAGCTAATTGAATGAGAGAAACATCACCGAAAAGAGACCTTCCTCACATTTGGGCCTTTATTTTCCAAATATAAAATTCATATATTTTCTCAACAATTCATTAGCTGGGGACCCCCTCCAGGGATGGGGAGTCTAGCCAGGAAATTAATTCCTAAATGAGAAGCTCCGGTCGAAGCCTCTCCCACAAGACGCACAGAGTTATCGAAGAAAGACCCCCTCAAATACAGGGCCGTAGTCAAGGAATGCACCAAAGTGTGAATATTTATAAGGCTCTCAAGAAGAAGCAGCCAATCATCATTAGATCCTTTGGTATTCATTATAATAAAATTAATCTTGATTAATTCATTCATTATTAATCTTGCATTCAAATGCAATTCCATAGAAATTGCATTGTGATTTAGCAATTAATTTACACGCCAAGATTGAGAAGCGTTTCCTTGGTCCTCGAAGGCACAGCTCTGCATTGTGTCAGGGAGTCAAAGGCCGGCTCGGAAGATCCATTTGTTTAGAAATATCCCAGGAAAAAGAACAAAAAAGGGAAATATCTAAGTTATAAACAGTGAAGCAGGGAGAGATCTCTCCTGCCTCACGCTGTACGCGCTTGAAGAAACAGAAATGCCGCAGCCTCCGATGAAGAGGAAAACAACACGCTTACTTCCAACGTCCAAATAAAGTTTAGGTCTGCACGCTATCTGAGTGAATTTTGGAAGTCTCTCATTTCTACTCAGCACCTAAATGAACTTCCACAGAAACGCGGTGTGTGAGAGGTTCTGAAGGAGCCCATGGGGACCCACAGCACCCGTCATTCGGGACTCAGCCTGTCCTCAGGATGGACGTGCTCCGTAAACGCGCAGGGCGCCGGCGCCGCCGTCGGGCCGGCCGTTCTCGGGCTGGCTAGCAAAGACAAGATTACCACCGAACCGCCGGACGAGGCTCTGGGACGCCCTCTGAGTGTTCACTCGACACCGGTCCCGTTGCTTAGATTCCCCAGGCCCTTGTGCACGTGATGGAATTAGGGTTGATACTGCGTTGAAGATAACCTGATGGATGGACAGTCGGCGGGGAACTTCGGTTCGTGCAAACGTCTGTACATCTGCAAAAATACTACGGTTTTCATTATGCGTCCCCACCGCCGTGGGAAGTAAATGGGTAGCAGAGCTGTGCCGCTGTCCCTCTAGTCGGTCCAAGACTTGCGGATGTGAAAATCCGGAAAAGGTGCTGGCACGCTGTACTCATTCTGTCCAAAAGCAGGACAGAAAGGAGCAAGCCAAGTTCTCAAACAAGGCTTGGAGCTCTTCCACGCCCAGGATGTTTACACAGGTTTCTTGATTGCATCGGAAACAAATGTTCCCATGTGGTCTGATCAGCCCCACGCCGTCTATCTGAGGCCGCGGGGGAAGGGAATGAGCGCTTGCGCCGGCCCCTGAAAACGTACTAGACGAGTTTCCGGGTCAAATGGAAAATGAACTAAAGCTTCAGCTCCAGGTAGGGAACCTGCCTCAACGGGACGTGCAGGTTGCTCCGGGCTGTGTGGACCCGGCGCAGAGCTGACCCTCGGTCCCCGAGGAAGGGTCTTTCCATTGCAGCAGCCTGGTGCCACCGTCCCGGGCCCGGGCAGGAGCTCGCTGCCAATGTGCTCCTTTCCAGCCCCCGCTCTCACGGGCCCGTTTGCAAGGATGAGGACGAGGAGCTCTTCACCGCCGCGTGTCAGTGAGAAGCGCGCTGTGAACGGGGGGGAGAAAGCGCACGTCCCGGCGTCCAGGACACACTTCCAGGTAAAACAGCCCAGGTTGCTGCCTGGAGTCTCACCGCGGCTTCAGTCTCCGCTCACGTGTGTGAGGGCTGCGTGTCCTGAGAACCGTGTCCTCTCGTGCGGAGTTTCCCGAGCGTCTCGTCTCAGACAAGCGTTCATCCCACGCAGGGAGGAGCAGGGCTGCGTCCCGAGCACCACTGTATACGATCCGGTGTGTACCAAACATTGAACGTGGGTCAACCGTATTTCCCCCTTTAGTTCTGCTTTTTACAAAATGTTTATTTATTTTTGAGAGAAAGAGCGTGAGCGGGAGAGGGGCAGAGAGACAGGGACGCACAGAATCTGAAGCAGCTCCAGGCTCCGAGCTGTCAGCACAGAGCCCGACGCGGGGCTTGAACCCACGAACTGTGAGATCATGACCTGAGCCGAAGCCGGACGCTCAACCGACTGAGCCACCCAGGCGCCCCTGCCATCAACATTTAAAAATTATTTACAATATTCTTTGCATGTCATCCGAATAACACGTTCTGGACATGACCTCCAAAATTGCTTACAAGTTGCCGCATTGTTTTTCTGAATGTCCACTGATCTTTTATAACTTTCAACCTTGATGACTTGCATAGCGGGTGTGGTATTGGTGTTTGTGGGACTGAGGCTGTCGTGCGAGGTGCCATGTTCCAGGTCCCTAAGGACAAGGAAGGCGGCGCCACCACTTTGGTCACGGCAGGTCCCCCTCGGTGGCTTTCACAGCTCAGACCTGCGGTATTGGGAGTTTTCAAGGTGAAAACGCCCAGGATTGCTCTTCTCCGTTTCACACACTAGCCGTTCCCTGTCTCCTCATTGTTCACTTTCTGCAACGGATTGTACCTTTCAAGCGTTACGCTAATTCCTGAAGAGAAGAAGACAAAGGCCTCCCATTTCCATCGGCTGCAGAGACGTGGACCATCACGTGTGCACAGAACAGCGCTGATTCTGGTCGAAGAAGGGCGGGTGGTGGGGACAAGGTCAACGGCCAGGCTGGGAGGCTGGGGACCAGGTAGGACGGTGGCCGCTGGAGGGAGGGGACCGCCAGAAGGCAGGGAGGGTGGGGGTTTGGCGGCTCAGCCGCGGCCGGCTGCAGGTGCTCCGGATGGGAAGTGTTTCTCCTCCTTCGTGCCTCCCCCCTGCGGCGGGAAGAGCCCCGCGGGAGCCTCACTGCGCCTGGGGGCTGCCAGTGTGTCACGCTCGGGGGAAAGCAGCCACTCTCGTCCGGAGCCGCGTGAAAACGCCTGGAGCAGCGGGAAGGGACCTCCTTTTTCACTCAGACTGACCCCAAAAGGCAGAGGCGAAGAGCAATGGAGAGAGCATCAGGCCGGAGGGGGGCAGGTCTCCTGTCATCACTCAGGAGTGCCGG
Organism: Cryptoprocta ferox; assembly: GCA_028646485.1. Lineage (NCBI taxonomy): Eukaryota > Metazoa > Chordata > Mammalia > Carnivora > Eupleridae > Cryptoprocta > Cryptoprocta ferox. The sequence continues at coordinate 86,297,026 of CM053566.1, forward strand.
CCGGCCCTCAGTTTCCTTGTCTGCTAAGTGGGGGCAACAGTGATACCTACCTCAAGGGGTTGTGCGGGTACAGGATGAAATGGATCGACAAAGCATCTGCAGGGCTCTGGACGGTGTCTTGGTCACACCCTTCCCTCCACGTTCTCTGTCCGTGCTGGTCCCGCTTCTAGAAGCTTGGCCAGGCATCTTCACCTCGCGGTGCTGCCGACGGCTATGGCGGTGGCTGCTGCCGGGGGACGTCCGTCCTCACGCCTCACCCACCAAGTTACTTACTCAGGAGCAGAACCAGGGATGGAATTCAGACCGGGGTCACGATCAACCCCCGTCAGTCCTGGTTTCGGCCCCCAGCCCAGCCCTGGTGAAGGTCACACTTCCGTTAACAACGCATCAGAGAAGGCTGCCGTCCCAGTAACACGGAGCCTGACAGCAGGGCATCAGACCACCTGAGGCTGCATGTGACATAAACTCTGCACTAGTGAGCTCTTACTAGGTTATGCCACGTAACAACAATCCCCACTGCAGTGGCTCGCAACTGCACGTTTCTTTCTTGCTCAGGCTCCACATTGGCTGCGGCTCTGTGGCTTTGCTGCCTGTGTCTTTTCACCTTGGGGTCCAGGACCAGAGAACACACCCTTTCCTTCTTCCTCTAATCAAACACCTGTTACTACACACCTGCACCCAAGGCCTAGTGTGGCCAGGTTTTCCCAGGCGCTCCACGCCCAGCCCGGTGTCTCCAGTAGATGGTGACATCTCTCCTGCAGCAAAATCTATGTGAAAGAACGACCCCCTTTCCTTGTCCATCTTTATACATGGAGAGCCGAGATTTTATTTACAAACAAAACGGGGGGCGCCTGGGCAGCTCAGTCAGGTAAGCGTCTGACTTCAGCTCAGGTCATGATCTCACAGTTCATGGGTTCGAGCCCCACATCGGGCTCTGTGCTGACAGCCCGGAGCCTGGAGCCTCTTCCGATTCTGTGTCTCCCTCTCTCTCTGCCCCTCCCCCGCTTGTGCTCTGCCTCTCTCTCACTCTCAAAAATAAATAAACATTAAAAATACATTAAAAAAACAAATAACAGACAAGTGTACTAACCCTATAGAACTGAAGAAATGAAAAATCTCAAGATGGGAGAAAAGTTAAGGCTTGTCCCACGGCAGATGTCGACGCCTCGGAGTAGTTTAGACCCAAAGAACATTCATCGCGGTGGTAAATAAGACAAACACGCTTGTCATTTAGTTGGGCAGGAAGATGTGTTGGGGTGGTGATATTTACGCTCATTTTCAGAGAAAAAGTACGAGCTCACAAAAAGGAAATAGAGAGGTGACAGACCCAGAACACGGTGGAGCAGGGCTCTCTGGGGGGTGCGGAGCGAGATGACGCACCTGCTCCCCCCGCCCCCACCACAGCGCCGGGCCCCTGTGTGCTCTGCACCTCCAGCCGCACGGAACAACTCTCTTCTCAGAAACGGACAACACCCAGGGGGGCGTAACCCGGAGAGGCACGTTCCTGCCCCTCCTCCTCAAGTCATGTTCCCACGTCCCCCCCATGCTTCCTTCACCCCATTCTCCCACCTCTAACCTTCACGCTGCCCGAGTTCACCCACTCAGTGCTTGGGAAATTCCCAATTTCTTTGGGAATTCTCTTTGGTGCTTTCTTTAGAAGGCTTGACATTGGCCGCATCATCCCCGCGCTCCTGAGCGACCATGAGTGACAGCTTGCGAGCTCGGAAGGTTTGGCCAGCCGAGCCTGAGCCTGTGCGAAGTGAGATCCAGAACAAAGAAAGACAAAGTTTTCACCGAACTACAAGAAACTCTTTCATGGCTCTGGAAACTCACCACCTGTCTGAGTGTATAAAGCCGATTTCCAGTGGAGTTTGAAATGGAGGATTTAGTAAAGAAAAAAAAAACTTTCTTTGGGGGAAGAATGTGTTAGGAGGGGCTGCCCCCATACTTTACAGCCATGATGGGGACACCAGCCCCTCTCAGGGTGTGGGGACCGTCAATGCACGGTGCCACCTCAGCGAAGTCTTCCTGCACCCTGCTTCCCTCGTCTACTAACCGCTGGGGTCAGTGATCAACACCACATAGAGACCCGAGAATTGCAGGGGTGTAGACGTGAGGCTGCCCCCCGCCCCCAGCCTGAGGACAGGTGCACGGGCTGCAGGCAGCCCTCTGTGGTCAAGACACAAGTTTTGCTCAGTATCAGGGACAATGTAACTACTAGATTAACAATGTTTGTAATATAGACTATACAGCATTGTATTCCCTAAAAAATAACCAAAAATCCATGGGATCTGTCGTTTTCTTCTAGCAACGGGGAAGAACTTCCCCACTTCATATATTTTGAGAGCACGAAGTGAGACCAGCTGGGTCGTATCTCAGGGCCCCCCAGCTGGTCGCCGCGGCTAATAGGCGGTGTCTCTAAGAGCTCTATGAGGACTGAGCGGCTCAAATGCATCAGTGCAGGCTCACCAGCACCCAGAATAGTCGAAGCCCTGAAAAAAGCTCTGGTGTTTTTAGTGTTCAGATGAAGGCTATTTCCAGCACCGCTCAGGCTATTTTCTCAGAGTTGGGCATTTTTCAAGTAAATCCAGGAGGACTCTAGCCCAGTGAGGGCAGAGTTAAGGATGACAATTCAATATTAACTTCCTTCCTTGTTGAAGTGTTTGATTTCCCTGTTCTGTGTAGAGAAGGAGTAGGGAGTGACCATCCTGTCATAAAATCATAAACCAGTTCTGACGGCAGCAGGGCAGGTGACATCGGTCAAGCAGAGGCGGCTGCGTTTAGATGCTCGGTGGCTCGGTCTGTCCATTTTCCTAGTGGGAGATGATAAGCAGCCAGGCTTCCACACGTAGAGGGCCTCAAACCCATGATGCATGTCAGGCCGGTGGGAGGGCCAGGGCTGGTTGTGGGATTCCCCTGCACATGCACACGCAAACACAGAGTACATGTATGTGCACACGCAGGTACTATGCACACAGAGCATATATACAGTGCCACACACTGTTTACAGTCACACACACAGAGTACATACAGTGTACACACATAGTGTATATATGGTGTACACACATGGAGTATATACAATGTTCACACAGAGTATATACAGCATACACACGGAATATACACAATGTACACACAGTCTATATAATGTACACACACAGTACAGTGTACACACTCGGAGTATATTCAGTGTACACACACAGAGTATATTCAGTGCACACACACAGTGTAGACAGAGTTCACACAGAGAATAGGGAGTGCACACACGCAGTGTAGGCAGTGCACACACGGAGTATATTCAGTGTACACACTCGGAGCATATTCAGTGCACACACACAGAGTGTAGACAGAGTGCACACACAGTGTAGACAGGGCACGCACACACAGAGTATACGGATGCACGTACATATACATGGCGGATACTGTTTCTCCACGTGTGTCTGTCAGTGAAGACGAAGTCAGTCTCCACCGTGAACGGTCAGCTGGGTTTCTGTCTCCGGAAACCAAGCTTTCTCCGCAGCCAGTCGTGACCCCAGAGAAAGAGCACGGATGAAATTGCTATTCTGAAACACAAATGCCCTCTTGGTGAGTGCAGTGTCCCGCAGGACGCCCTGCGGCACCCGTAGCCGATCGGGAGGGCCGTGCTCACACGAGTGTGCTTCAGACAGAGTGACAGAGGAACACTGCCACTCCAGTTAATGGATTTATCAAATACCTTATTTCATGCTTTCTGCTTTTGATTTATGAATTTTGATCCTGGAGACAAGGACCCTGTGAGTATTGATTGTGGGAAATGTCAGACTAACAGAAGTTAATTTCGCTTGTGCATGTGGAAGTCTCTGATTCTCTGACAGTGCTGTCTGTGGAGGACCAGCTGTCAGGCACTCAGTGACACGGTCCTGTCACCACGCGCTGTCACCACAGGCAGCCGCCCCACCCAGCAGACCCGAGCCGAGCCACACTGTGTTATGGATTGAAGTGACACAAATATGTATCTGGAGTGGGGGCACCACAAGCCTCCGGCTGTGGGCGAAGGGGAAGTGGTTAGACCACTGGGGATGCCGCGAGGAGAGGGGTGAGGCGGGCAGGGTGCCCTGGCCTTTGAGACTTCACGCTTTGGATTGCAATATGCTTGACAGGGTAATGGAATGTCATTCTGCCAGCTCTTGAGCTGGTTAGGGACAGTTTATTTATTGATTGACTTTCTTTGTAAATTATCAATCTTTCTCATACCCCAGTCACTGAGTCATTACGTATGCAGTAATATACTAACGTGGCGTCGTGAAGCGTCAAGTCTGCAAGCGGGGCCTCGTGGCCCCCGTGGGTGAGGGGTGAAACGGTTTCCTTCACTGGAGACATAAGGCTTCATGCAGGTTATGTTTTAGGACAATGACATCTCAGCTACAGTTCACAGCGCATCGTACGCTTAAATTAACACGTAGACGTTGGTGCCAATGACTCTGTGCGGATGGAACAAACGTTCCTTCTTAAGTTGCACGAAGACAAAGGAAAAACACAACCAAAGAATGCAGAACAGACACACAGTATTGTTTCCTGTTGCAATGACAGTAAGGCTAATTCAATCTTAATTGCGCTATAACCTTTCAGTCAATAGCTTTTTATTCTTGCAAAAAAGTATCTACATTCAAAGGTCAAATATTATACAGTTTGACTGAGGTGTTCAATGACACCAGCCCCCTATAAGTTTCTTGGATATCGATGTTTTAAATGCGGTTTAATTTTTAGAGAAGTGTGCGGTTCACAGCAAAATTGAGAGGAAGATCGTGCTTTCCCACATGCACCCTGACCCCACACGGGCACAGCCTTGCCCACAACCAACGCTCCCACCACACTGGTACATGTGTTGTAATCAGCGAACTTACACTGATGCCCCGTTATCCCCCGGAGTCTGCAGTGTCCATCAGGGCTCACTCTTGGTGTCGTGCGTTCGGTGGTTTCGGGCGAATGTGTGATGAGGCACATCCATCATGAGAGTGTTACCAGCGTAGTCTCGCTGCCCTGGAAATCCCGTGCCGTACCCGTCTCTCTTTCCCCCCAAGCCCTCACACCTGCTCATCTTTTCATTTCCTCCACAGGTTTTGCATTTTCCAGGGTGCCCTGTCGTTGAAATCATATAGTATAAAGCCTTTCCAGACTGGCTTCTTCCGCTTAGTGATTGCATTTAGGTTTCCTCCGTGTCTTCGCACGGCTTCGTAGCTCATTTCTTTTTAGTGCTGAATAGTATTCAGTTGTTCAGATGCACTGCAGTTTATTTATCCGTCAGCCCACTGAAGAACATCGTGGTTGCTTCTAAATTTTGGAAATTATGAACAGCACTTCTCTAAGCATCCATGTGCAAATTTTTGGATGGAAATACATTTTCAAATCATTTGGGTACATACCAAGGAACATAGTTGCTGGATCATACGGTAAGAGTACGTTTAGTTTTACAAGAAATTGCCAACGTATCCTTCAAAGTGGCTGCACCATTTCGCATTCCCAGTAGCAGCAGACGATCATTCCTGTGGCTTCATGTCCTCACCAGCATTTAGTGTTGTCACTAGATTTTACATGGGATTATATTGACTGAAATAAACACAGTTTTACTGCCTCCTTCTTAATCTGGATGCCTTTCATTTATTTCTCTTGAATTATTACACTGGAGAGAACCCCCAGGAGAATGTTCCTGATCCTACTGGGAACGTATTCAGTTTTTCATTATTTAGTATTATGCTACCTGAAATTTCTCATTAATGCCCTTTATCAAGTTAGAGAAGTTTTACTTCTATTCCTAGGAGGCTGAGAGTGTTTATCAAGTATGGATGTTGGACTTGGTCAAATGATTTTTCTCTATGTGAGTAATAACATACATTTCTTCTTTTAGTTTTTAATTGATTGATTTTCAAATGTCAAAGCAACTTTGCATTTGGAGAGCAACCTCACTGATATGTTGTATTTGGGTTGAATTTGCTAGAACTTTGTTTCAAATGTTTGTATGAATGTTTGGAAGGGAGTCTGGTTTATAGATTATTTGTAATATCTTTTCCTGGTTTTGAAATCAGAGTAAAACTGGCTTTAAAGAGTTAATTGAGAAGTATTCTCTCTTCTTCAATATAATGGAAAAACTTGTATAGAAGTAGTTTTCATTTTTCCTTAACCATTTTCTCAAAATTCATCAGTGAAGCCATCTGAGCCTGCAGTTTTCTTTGTGGGAAAGTCTTTTTTTTTTCTTTTTCTTTTTTTTTTTTTTTGCAACACATTCAATTACTTTCATGAGCACAGGGTTATTAAGATGTCCTGTTTCTTCTTAAGTGAGTTTTAGTGACATGTGTCTCTCATGAAAGTGCCTACCTTGGTTGTCCTCTAGATTTTAAAATTTGTTGGCATCATGTTATTCATGTTTCTTTTTAATATAATTCTTTTAATATCTGTAGAAACTGGTGATGTCAACTCTCTTGTTCGTGATATTGGTAAATTGTCTGTTCTGTTTTTTTCTTGATCATTCTGTCTAGAAGTTTATCAATTTTATCGATCTTCTCAAAAAACCAGTTTTTGGTTTCACTGATTTTCTCTATTGTATTTCTGTTTTCTATTCTATTGATGTCAGCTCTAATCTTTATTATTTCTTGTCTTCTGCTTGCTTTGAGTTTAATTGGCTCTTCTCGCTCTACTGTGCTGAGGCAGAAGCTGAGGCCAATGAGTGGAGACCATTCTTTGTTTCCAGTATATGCATATGATGCCACACATTTCAGCCTAACTATGGGTACAGCACCATCTAGCACGTCCAGTTTCCGTTTTGATTTCTTCTTTGACCCACAGGCTTTCTGAGAAACGTGTGATTCACTTCCAGATAGTTGGGAATTCTCCAGACTTCTGTCTGCTATCGGTTTCTAATTTAATTCTGTTGTTGCCAGAGCACTGCCCTGTACGACTTGAATCCTTTTAAATGTATCAGACTTTTTTTACGGCCTCACACAGAGTCTTTCCCAACCAATTTTCTGTGTGCGCTTGAGCAGAATGTGTGTTCTCTGTTGTTGGTGGAATGTTCTGTTAATAATAATGAGGTCAAGTTGGCCAATAACATGGCTCAATTTCTCTATATCCCTCTTGATTTTCTGTCCAATTCTCCTAGAAACTACTGAGATGGGGTAGGGAAATCTATAACAGTCATTGCGATGAGTCTATTTCCCCTTGCAGTACAGTGAGATTTTGCTTTATGTGTTTCGAAGGTATGTTGTTAGGTCTTTAAATGTTTAGAATTGTTACGTCCTCTGGTTCAGCTGAGCTTTTGTCATTAGGAAATGAACTTCTCTGGTAAGAACCAGACACCAACTTTCTTCTAATCAGTGTTTATGTGATACATGATTTTCCATCTTTTTATTTCCAATCTGCTGTGTCTTTAAATTTAATGTGTGTGTGGAGGGGGGAGGGCTATCCAATCTTAGAATCTCTGTCTTTTCATGATGCTATTTAGGCCAATCCCATTTCGCGGGTTAATGGTCTTGTCACAGTTTCTCCTACCATGCTGCTGTTCTCCATGTGCCCCATCGGACTTTGTTCATTTACTTCTTTATCTGGTTTTCTATGGTTAAATGAATATGTTTTATCATTTTATTTAATTTTTCTTGATTTATTAGCTGTAACTCTTTGTTCTATTAGTTTAGTGGTTGTTCTAGGTTTTATAATATATGTGGTAGGCAGAATAAGGATCCCCAAAGATGCCCCTAAGGATATATTATGATACATAACAAAGCAGAATTAAGGTTGCAGATGGGATTAAGCTTTCTAATCAGCTAAAGATAGGGAGACTATTCTGGATTTTCCTCTGGCCTCATGTAATCGCAAGTCTTTAGATGTGGAAGGGGAAAGAAGGCAGAGGGCCAGCGTTAGAGCCACAGACGTTAGAAGAACCCAACTGGTTGTTCTTCACTTTGAAGTCGGAAGGGGGCTGTGAGACAGGAAGTGAGCAGGCAGCTTTTAGGGGCTGGGAGGGCAAGAAAATGCATTCTGCCCTGGAGCCTCCATGAAGAATGCAGCCCTAGTGACACCGTGATTTCAGTGCAGTGAATCCACTCCAGAACCACGACTTCCAGAACCGTAAGAGAATACGTCATCTACTTAGAACTCTCACCAACAATATAAGCGAGTATGAACAAATCCAAGTCTGGCGTAAGATTTGCTATGGTGACTACAACTCTGTATGATACATATAATAATGATGTACTGGATAGTGTGTGAAACTGTGGCTGCAATCTCATATTGGGAGACTCTTAATGGAGAATAAAACTCAGAAACTATTTGGTCACCCTAGGGCACACTGTAATGAAGAGACAATGGGCTCCAGTCTGGTTTGGTTCTAAAATTGTTCTCTGACTTTGCCCAGATTCCTAGACAGAGTAGCCCCAGCCCAGCCCCACCCTCAGACCCGCCCCAGCCCAGACCCAGAGTTAAGTCAAGTTTGTTCTGTCAGTCATAAAGGCCACATATCTTTCAACAGATTCAGTAAACTTAAGTGTGGATTCGTGACTCCGTTCTGGTTAATTAGTCAATAAAAGACATTTGTGGAAAGCGCTCTGAGAAATATTTTCCATTTTGATGAAAAAAACCAGAGGAGAAGGAATCATTTCTTTTATCTCTGCCTGATTTTGTAACGATATGAAGCCTGGTGTCCCTGAGGCTCCTTGACCATGAGGAGGTCCAAGCCCAATGCAGTAAGGACCAGAGAGCCAAAGGAGGGAGAGGCATAAGCACAAGATGTTTTGAAGCCCCGACTAAATCAACACCAGCACCTCACATCTCCAAACACCTGGCTACATGGCATCAGGAACCATCTAGTATTTGAGCCAGGTGAATTATTTCCTATTGGTTTGTCTATAATATGCCAGTTACAATGCTGCATGCTAACTTAACAAGAAATGAATGAAGAATCAAACTCTGTGTGTGTGTGTGTGAGAGTGTGCACGTGCGCCTCTCCTCTGTGCCTTGACACCAACATTAAGGTAGAAACTTAAGTGTTATGAGCTCCTCTAGCTTATTAGTACGTTGGTGACCATGGGATGTCAGGCAGTTCACGCAAATGCTCTGGGCCTCAGTTTCCTCACATTGACTTATTATACAGGGTCCTATAATGATCTATGCAAAGTTGTAAGCCATTTAGAAAGTGCAAAGCACAACATAAATTCTAAAAAACAGCACAATCAATCCCATCCTGCTTAAAGCCATTAGAAGTGCTGTCAAATGTAAGCGGGTATAAGGTTTTGGGTTTTTTGATGGTTCTTTTGTCTTGGGGGGTGGTCCATCAATTTTCAAAGGCCTTTTGGGGGTGTCATTAAATTTCATAAACGTGACTATCACTCCACGGCTTCCTAACAATCTTCTCTCAGAAATGGCAAAGGGGTAGGGGCACCTGCGTGGCTCAGTCGGTTAAATGTCCGACTTCGGCTCTGGTCCTGATCTCACAGTTGGTGAGTTCAAGCCTCGAGTTGGGCTCTGTGCTGACAGCTCAGAGCCTGGAGCCTGCTTCAGATTCTGTGTCTCCCTCTCTCTCTTCCCCTCCCCTGCCTGTGCCCTGTCTCTTTCTCACTCTCTCTCAAAAAAAAAAAAAAAAAAAAAACATTAAAAAAAGAAAAGAAATGGCAAAGAGGCTGCTGGGTGGCTCAACCGGTTGGTTAACTACCTGATTCAGATTGTGAGTTTGAGCTCCCTGTCAAGCTTTGCACTGACAACAGGGAGCCTGCTTGGTATTCTCTGTCTCCCTCTCTCTTTACCCCTCCCCCACTTGTTCTGTCTCTGTCTCTGTCTCTCTCTCTCTCTCTCTCTCTCAAAAATAAATAAATAAATAAATAAACTTAAAAAAAAAAGAAATGGCAAAAGTAAAGAATTTAAAAGAAATTGCAACCATTCTGAAATAGATTTGGTTATCTGTACTTCCCGTTAACCCACTACATATTTTATAGTTGACATGCACCTGCACTATCGATAAGGTGCCGTATGAGGTGTTTTCTGGGCATAGAACGAAATTAGGCAGTCCAAAAATTCTTGTTTGATCACACCTCAGTTATAGCACAAAAGAGCTCTAGATGTTTCTTTAACTAACCAAATGACAGAATTCCTTCACTGCAAGCCTTTTTCAGGAGCTGCGCATCTCACTCGTGCAGCGAGCATCCGTGGGGGTCCCTCTACCACGCTTTCCCCGTCCTACAGTTCTGTCGGCAAGCCCGCGGTGCGGGGAGGTCTTCTCCACCGCCAGCTCCAAAGCTGCTGCCCATTATAAGCTTTCCCTCTTACCACTATAACTAGTTTAAAGGTGTTCATAAAACCTAAGCCTCAATTACTGTCAAAATGTTTGCTGGACAGAGCAGGGAACTGGTCTCTCCTGTTGGACATACATGAAGCTGGTGGCCGCCATCTTGCAACTACAAAGGCAGGCAGCATGGAGGCAGAGCGGTCACCTTGGGGAGAGGAGACAGAAGGAGCGGTCGCCGTCCCCCTGGACTTCTCACTGACATAATCCGATCAAGCCTACAGCTCCTTTGTTCCTCTGTTACTTTTAAAGTACCTACTTTTATTGCGTTAAGTGACACTTTAAGAGTATAGAGCAACACCTTGGAAACAGAACAATTGCAATCTTTTAAGAAGAGCTAGTAATATAAATCACTTGAGTAGATGAAGAGTAATATAAAATCTTAAAAACAATTTTTTAACATTTATTCACTTTTGAGAGACAGAGAGAGACAGAGTGCGAGGGGGGAGGGGCAGAGAGAGAGGTAGACGCAGAGTCCGAAGCAGCTCCAGGCTCTGAGCTGTCAGCACAGAGCCCGACGCGGGGCTCGAACTCACGAACTGAGAGATCATGACCTGAGCCAAAGTCCGACACCTAACCGACTGAGCCACCCAGGCGGCCCAAGAAGAATATAAAAAAATCTTAAAAATGAGCGTTCAGCATGTTTCAGAAATCACACTTGTATGCACGCTAGAGCGCAGCCACATGAAACGCTAGATGAGGTAGAAATACAAGCCTGTGTAGCCTCCACCTCCTTTCCTACCAGGACTTGGCAAAGCCATGCCCCTGTATGGGTTCCGGGCACAGCCTCTCTGTTCTGGAGTCTCTCCTTTCTGGATGACGTTCTTCTCTTTCAGGCTAACTATACTGCGCGCACGCGGCCGTTGCACACCCAGGAGCGACTGTGTTTGTCACGTGGGCCTGCTTCTCTCACTGCACTCCAACCACCTGAGAGTAAGGAATTTGTTTGCGTTGGTGTCACCCAGGAAAAGCATCATGCTCGCTGCTCAACAGTAATTGATCGTTGACTAAACGAATGAACAAATGCACAAACGCGAGAAGGGGTATTTGGAAGAAGATGACAAAGAAGGTAGGACGATGGAATAACACACTGACCGCCAGCGAAGCCGTGAGTGTGGAAATGCTGCTTTTCGTTGTGTGATTTCACTGTGAAGAGTGAGAAGCACGGTTGAAGTTTGTAAAAACATGAATGCGTGCCCAAAAGAGAAGTAACTATGAGGCCGTATGTTGGTGTAGATTTGTGGCTGATATGGTCAAAAAGAGTCAGCTGAAAAGTAATTTCCTAGTTGATGATGCCGATGGCTGGGAACTATCTCTGTTTTGCTCCAGCGGCGCGGGGAAATACCGCAACGTCACCAGCTGGCTAGGACATAAAATACCTGCTACATAACCATGGGTTTGGTAGTTTGCAGAAAGCATACTTTTAAAAAAAAGTTTATTTATTTATTTTGAGAGAGAGTGAGAGCGCACGTGCACGCGAGCGAGTGGGGGAGGGGCAGAGAGAGAGGGGGACTGAGGATCCAAGCATGTCCCTCATTTAGTGCGCGGGGCCCAAAGCGGGTCTCGATTCCATGACAGAGAGGTGATGAACTGAGCTAAAATCAAGAGTCGGACACTTAACCGACTGAGCCCCCCAAGTGCCCTGGACGCAGGAAGCGTGCTTTTCATATCTAGAATAAATAGGCTTCAGGGATCCCACAGAAGTTGCTCCAGGGCCCAGCAAAGTCTTCCCTCTGTACAGCTGGAGGGGCTGTGGGCTAAAATCCAGCCTACCCCCTGGTTTGTAAATAAAGTTTTATTGGTACAGGGCCACATTCACTCATTTATGGATTGTCTAAGGCCACTTTGCATGACAATGAAGGGGTGAGGCCTCCCCTGGCCCTTCCCAGGAAACTTGCAGACCCCAGCCTAGACAGTATGGCTCGCCGACAGGATTTCTGTCTCAGACGCGGGAAAGGGCAGAGATCAGGGAAGTGATCCTCACGTCCTCTTGGGCAGGAGAGATGAGACGGCGACCGTCTGGCCTGTCCAACGGTGAGAACTGTTGGAGTGCGGGAGGCGTTTCAGCACTGCCCCGGCCCTTCCACAGCGGGCATCTGGAATGCCCTTGACCAAAGTCACCCCCAAAGCAGCAGACAGAGCCAAGTGGACCCGAGGGCCCTTCCACAGCTCTTCCCAGCAGCAGCGTGGCCTGCTCCCACGCTGGCCCTTGTGGCTGCCCCGCGCCGTCAACTTCCGTCAGGTCTAATCACGTATTGCTGTTGTTTGATTTCAAATACAAGACGAGACTTCTGATTCTTCCTTCGGGAGCGAGGGCCAGAACCCCTGTCACTGAGTCAGGCTGAAAGACACTCAGGTATCCTCGCCATCCCTGAATGATCTGTGGAGAAAAGGAGACATTCTGCCGTTACCCAAAGAGGCAAGTATTGGCCAAGAACAATCACACTTGACAAATTATTGAATTGGCAACGTTCGTAAAGAGGCCCCTGGAGAATGTTCTCCAGATGTGGGGACTGGAGACCTAGAAATTCAGGTCTTCAAGAGCTCTGAAGAGACGGACAAGTCATGCGAAAACAATGCCGGCCACAGGGCTCGGATGTGTGGCTGTACATCAGCGTGTGTGTGCATGTGTGCGTGTATGGGTGGCTGCACGTGCATGGGTGTGTATGGGTGTGTGCACACGTGCGTGTACAGGCATGTGCTTGTACACGGGTGTGTGCTTGCGTGCATGGATGCATGTGCAGGCATGTGTGAATGCATGTGTGTACCGACGTGTGTGCGTGTGCATGGGTGCATGTGCAGGCGTGTGTGTGCATGCATGTGTGTACCAGCGTGTGTGTGTGTGCATGGGTGCATGTGTGGGCGTGTCTGTGGACGGCTGTGTGCATGCGTGTACGGGTGTGTGCGTGTGCATGGGTGCATGTGCGGGCGTGTGTGTGTGCACGCTGTGTGCATGCATGTGTGTCCGGGCATGTGTGTGTGTGCATGGGTGCATGTGCGGGCTTGTCTGTGGACGGCTGTGTGCATGCATGTGTGTACAGGTGTGTGCGTGTGCATGGGTGCATGTGCAGGCGTGTGTGTGTGTGCACGGCTGTGTGCATGCATGTGTGTACGGGCATGTGTGTGTGTGCATGGGTGCATGTGCGGGAATGTCTGTGGATGGCAGTGTGCATGCATGTGTGTACAGGTGTGGGCGTGTGCATGGGTGCATGTGCGGGCATGTCTGTGGATGGCTGTGTGCATGCATGTGTGTACCGGTGTGTGCATGTGCATGGGTGCATGTGCAGGCATGTGTGTGCACGGCCGTGTGAATGCATGCGTGCACGGGTGTGTGCGTGTGCATGGGTGCATGTGCGGGTGTGTGTGTGCACGGGTGCATGTATGGATGTGTGTTTGCAGGTGTGTGTGTGGGGTTGCGTGTGTGTGTGTGTGTGCATGGGTGCATGTGCGGGCGTGTCTGTGGACAGCTGTGTGCATGCATGTGTGTACGG
>CM053566.1:86311316-86356316 GCA_028646485.1 Cryptoprocta ferox
TGCCCCGCCCCCCTGCCTGCCCCGGGCCCCCGCCTGCCCCGGTCCCTGCCTCTAATCAGGCTTTAAATGAGAAACACAAAGGAGACCTTGCTGCGTCCCAGTGTTCACTGGCAGGGCAGGGGCTTCTCCTTCTTCTGTTCCAGGCTCCGGGGAGCACCCACCGTGCTGGCCTGCGGTGCCCCGAAGTGACAGCTGGTGACGTCCGCCAGCAGTCGGGGCGCCCAGGCCGGCCCAGCCCGTCAGACGTCCAGCTCTCTGCTCTCCCGTCCTCTGAACAGGACACCCCCCTCCCCAACTGGCCCCCTGCTCGACGGGCCGTGGAGCTCCCCAGCTCCAAGCAAGGGGGCCGTCCACTGGGACAGGGGCTCCCATGACCTCCTGCCGCATGATTGCACCCCGCTGCCCTCAAACAGCCTGGGGCCTCCTCCCCCATCCCCAGGACCCCCCCCCCCAGCTCCCACCAAACACCCTGTGGCCTCCTCCACCAGCCCTGGGACCCTCCCAGCTCCCACCAAACAACCTGGGGCCTCCTCCCCCAGCCCCAGGGCCCCCTCCTGCCTAGTCCCTTGGGCTGGATGCCCTCTGTCTCCACTTCCTGCCAAGCCCTCGCTCTCTCACTGCCACCACCAGGAGCAACAGTTGCACTTGGAGAAACATGGTCACCGGGAGATGAAGTACTTGCCTGAGACCCTCGGCTTAGGAAACGGGAAGCCAGGGAAAGCCGGACCCTTGGGTCTCAAGCCCACAGCTGGGAGCCGGGCCGCGCACCGCCGTGGCCTGCAGATGGCCCAGCTCAGATCTCCGCGTCACTACTGCTGTGTTAAAACATCAGTGCTGCCTTTGACGGAGGAAAAAGGACTTCATCTTTCAAAATATATTACTGCTGTCGCATGTCTCTAAGTGAGGCACCCCTGCGGTAGCCAGTTGTACTGGGTTGAAAAATGTCCCCCCTCCCAAATCTGTGTCCACCGGAGACCCTTGGGAAGTGCCCTTCTTCTCATATGTAACCTGATCAAGATGAGGTCACAAACTGGGATTGACTCGAGCCCAAACCAGTGACTGTGTCCTTTTAAGATGGGAGAAATCCGGGGGCGTCTGGGCGGCTCAGTTCATTGAGTGTCTGACTTTGGCTCCGGTCGTGATCTCACAGTTTCGTGAGTTTGAGCCCCACTTCCGGCTCTGTGCTGACAGAGCAAAGTCTGCTCGGGATTCTCTCTCCCTCTCTTTGCCCCTCCCTGACTTGCACCCATAATCTCTCTCTAAAAAATGAGAGAAATCTGGCTGCAGACACAGAGAGAACTCGATTCCAGGACCCACGGGCGCCCACAGAGGGGAGACACAGAGTGGCCCGTCTGCCAGCCAAGGCAAGGGAGGGTTCCACGCAGAGACTTCCGGGGCAGCGCAGTCCTGCTGACACCTTGATTTTGAACTTTAGCCTTAACGCTGTGCGGGAATAAATTTCTGTTGGTTCAAGCAATCTAGTTTGTTTTGTTATTGGTTCGGATCTACACCGAGTAAACCATTATAAGTGTAAGGACTCATTTTAAAGATTAATTTCAATCTCCAAGACATCGTTCTTCATCGTGCAAACTTACCCTGAAGTCATGCTCCAAATTCAAACAAGAACTTAGTGAACTAATTGGAAAGTGGAATAAAATGTTTATATTTGCTCAATGGCCAAGGTCAATGTGGAAGGAAATAGAATTACGAGGCTTAAGTGAAGTTATGAGAATTTGGGTTCCACCCTTGGAACCCAGAGGGTATGTACATGTCCAGGTGTCTCAGCTGGACCACTGACCGCTGCAGAGTCCACTTCGTTGATGTCAGGGGTGTGGGCTAGCGCACACATGACCGGCATGGACTGTTTCCTGTGTGGGACATTTTATGGATAGCACTGGCCATGGGCTCCACCCACAGCAGAGAGCATGTGACTCCTTCTCTCTGCTGATTGGTTCTGGGAAGCTCATGTTTCACTTGTCCCGTTGGATCACAGGGAACTCTGAAATAAATGACCCATCAGGGTTGTCGCGCTATCCTCCACGGTAGGTGCATATGCTTCTGTGTCCTTGTCAGGCCTGTGACAACCATTTCTATTTCTCCTATTGACACATGGTCAGTGTTAATAATCGATGAAATCCTTTCAAGGAGAAACGGATTATAAATGTAGTTTTGGAAAGTTACGCAAGCACATGCGTGAAGGCGTTGATCACCACTAGCACAGAGCCCCACGTGAGTGCCCACACTGTCCTGGTGTGCCAGGAAGCCAAGGAGTGGGTGGCACAGAGCGAGTGTGACACAAGGAAGCAGACAAGCCGAGTGGAAGACGGACACTGTCACAGGCAGAGGTGGGAGAGACAGGGGTGCGCCTGGCCAGGCTGGGGGCGGGACCCGCACCGGCTCGGCCGCAGCACAGGGTTTGGGTGCGGACTCCGAGGTCCACCCTGGGCGGGACCCCAGCGCTGGATCGGAGGAACGTGGCAGGTGCGAATGCTCACGGTGCATGCTGGCTGTGACATTTCTGGAAATGCTTCAGTGGGCTGCTTCCCCGGGGGCCGTGAGGCACCCGCTTCCGGTCCTGCAGGACACCTGCTGAACTAACAGAACAATTGAGACCGGCCCGGAGCCTTCCCTGTGTCGCCCGGGGTCAGCCTTCAAATCTTGAACTGTCACTTCTCATTTCCCATGGAAAAGTTATAGATAAGAGAGAAACAAGCAAACAAGGTAAAATAAGCTGGAAAAAAATTACTCAATAAAAGGCAAAGATAAAGCAGTAAAAATAAGCAGCCGCAGTGAAAACGAAAATGCCCGACTGGACAAAACCGGCACTGAAGGCCAGGCAGGGCTCTGTCTCGATTAGAAACAAATAAAGCAATAAAGCATGTCTCCAGTGCCAGGTCCGAGGTCCAGCTCGGGGCCCCCGTATCAGGGAGGGTCACGGGTGAAGGTCCTGGAAGGTGGCCGTCCCTTCAGATAACCACAGTCAGAGGGCGCTGGCCCTGACCGCGGTTTAACGGCGGGAGGGACATCAGCTCGGCGGCCACAGACGCATCGGCTGCACTGCTGGGCCTCCGGATCCTGGGGAAGGCAGGGGCCAGATGCCAGCACCTCGCCGTGCCCCTGCTGCTGTCACGGACCCCAGGCCATTTCCTGGTGGACCCCGGAAGACGGCAGGGTCCCCACACACAGAGGCTCTGGCATCAAACTGATTGAACCGGTTTGCATTGTCCACCTCTTAAGTGACTTCTAACTTCAACTCGAGCGGGTTAACCTTTTTCATTCAATTTCCTTCCCTATCAAATTAGATTAATAGACACCGACATCTAATGGTTTCTGTGAAGATAGAATAGAATTCACACACTTATCATAGCATCCAACACATAGAGTGTTCTAAGTAAATAATAGCTGTTATTATGCGTCAAAATGCACATCAAATGACAGACTGGAACACAGAGGAAAAGCCTCTTCAGACACAGGGATCACGAACAATCTTATCTGCTGTTGACTGTGCCCCGTTAGTCCCCTGGAGCCTCAGTTCCCACATCAGTAAAAATACAGAGCTCTACCCTGGCACTCTTGCCAGATAAAAAGCAGGCACGTGCACGCTCACCCTAAGTGTGACATCCTTGTGTCTGCCCAGCAGGGTTACAGAAATCCACCGTATGGTCGCGGACGAGGGCAGCCGGCCACACTCACACGGACTGCCGCTCAACATGTTTGGGTATTAACAGTCCAAACATCTGCGCAGGTAGATTTGCCTCATTGATCTGGACTGTAGGTCAAATACTCCAAGTGATGTTTCAAGTGTCTGCAAACTTGTAGCTGCTTGTGTGTGTGTGTGTGTGTGTGTGTGTGTGTGTTTAATATAAAAGTGAAAAGACCTCAATCGACCTGAAGAAATTCCTTCTCGGGAGATTGTGGAGATATAATCTGAAAAAGATTGGTTTCAAAACAAGCGTGTTCATGGGGCGCCTGGGTGGCTCAGTCAGTTAAGCATCTGACTTCGGCTCAGGTCATGATCTCACGGTTTGTGGGTTTGAGCCCCGCGTCGGGCTCTGTGCTGACAGCTCAGAGCCTGGGGCCTATCTTCTGATTCTGTGTCTCCCTCTCTCTCTGACCCTCCCCTGCTCACACTCTCTGTCTCTCTCAAAAATAAATAAAACAGTTCAAAAAAAAACCAAGCGTGTTCGAAGCTTGGAAGGGCATCCCACTCTCCATATGCGGTCTGCCATGCACACACATGCATGCACTCACACACATGCATGTGCGCGTGCACTCACACACACACACACACACTTATTTATGCCCCTAGGAGTATCTCCATGGAAAATGCTTGAAAACAACAGTGAGTGTCTGAGGACCCTATGCCACATGACGCCATGCCTCTGATGACTTTTCTAAGTAACTGGTCAAAGCTCAAGAAAGCTGACCTTGAATGAGACCCTCTGACTGCACACAGTGAATCACGTCTCCAGTGATCTTATCTGTTTCTTACCATTGATCATCTTTTTGGATTTTGATGAAAATAAATGAGTGAATAGATATCTACCAGGACAAATTCTAGGGGCGTCCCACACATGGAGACCTCCATTGTCCTCCCCCCAACATCAGGGTGCCGAGCGTCACCATGCAGGAGGCTGGCCCATCTGTACAATGGGGCTCCTTTATAGAGATGTGATTGATTATTGATTGATTTTCATGTGGTTAAGCTCAGTCTCTAGTCAGTTGGTGACTACCTGTCCCCGGGCTCCCAGGCAAATGAAGATTACCTCCCAGGAGCTGAGACAAAGGCCAGACTTCTTTTGAGACAAAGTCAAATTCCTTTTTATACAGTATCTGTGGGCTGTTGACTGAAAGGCCATGTTTCACCCCAAAATAGGGAACCCTCCAGCAAAGCTGCACAATGTAACATCAGTGTCACCTGAATTTGCACTGTATCGTTTCTTTAAAAGTGTGCGATGATTTGGGGCAGGGACATAGCTTCTCAGAGCGACCTTTCTTCACATTGGGTGACATAATGCTCCAAAGGAGCCAACGTTATTTAACGAGCACTTTCTCCCTCCTGGCGCCCTAACCGTGTTCACACTGGCCCGCACTCCCCACCCCTCCCCTCATTTATCGGGAACTTCTGCACAACTTCCTGAGCCAGTCCCGAGTGAACGACCCGATGCATCAAGGACAAGACAGACTCTGCCTTCAGGGGCCACACGTGCGGTCTGTGGGAAGGAGAGGACTTTACACAATAATGGAATATCCTTTTATAAATGCGAGAGCCGGTGTTCCTTCACGAGGGGCTCGTTCAGAGTCTTTCGAAGGGAAGGAAGGCCCTGGAATGGAGAGTGAAGGGAGGCTCCCCCTCTCCAGTCACTGGGCTGCAGTGAGTCTCCCTCAAGTTCACGTGTGGCAGCCCTGGTTCCCACCCTGGTGGTGTTTGGAGGGGAAGGTTCGGGGCCTCCAGAGCCTGGACCTGGTCCTGAGGGTGGATCCCCCAGACTGGATCAGCCTTCCCCACCCCCCAAGAAGAGGAAGGGCCAGAGACACAGCGAGCGATGGGTCTGCAGAGCAAGAAGCTCGATCTCCCCGCCGCACCCAGTCTGCGGGCCCCTCGGTCTTTAGCAGCAGGACTGTGAGGAGTGGTCCTGGCCGCCCAGGGATCATGTTTTGTTAGAGCCGTGAGCTGACTGTGCACAGGTGTGAGGAAACGGTCTCTACAGGGAAGTGTAAGAAAGTGTATGATGAACCCAGGACCCCCGGCAGGAGAGCCCTGGCCGACTTTCCCTTGGGGGACGGCCCAGAACCCCCAGCGAGCACCTGGGTGGTGGGCAGGAGAGCAGGGGAGGAAGACCTCAGTGTGAGTGCTCCGGTCAGAAACCTGTGAGGGGTTCCAGCGGCTCAGCAACACCCGCCCCGGGTGTGGACGAGGGTGAGGGGACGGAAAAGCTCCCACGGGAGGGGGCACGTGCACAGTGGCAGGGGCCCAGGGGGCTGCCTCCAGCACCGACCGACCGCGGGCCCTGTGCACCCCGCCAGCCCCCTGCCCAGGGAGCGGAGGGCACACGCCCAGCTGGCCCTTGCAGGCGGCTGGCCGTGGGGTCCGGCCTGTGTGCCACGCGCCACCACCTGGCTGCGCGTCTGCCCTCCCCGCCGGACGGCAGGCTGCTCCCTGGCGCAGGGGACCGGCCGCCTCTGGGTGTGATACTGCATTTCTCATCGAAACAGCTACGTGTGCTTTGTGCCGCTCCAGCCACGGAGCCCAGAGAATCCTCAGAATTTCTGCGTGTGAGGGAGTAAGGGAGTCTTGACTTTCATAACGGGCCCCGGTGACCACACCTGGGCTCCTGTGAACCAGCGACGTTGGGGAGCCGCTGAGGATGGCGCGGGGGCGGGGGTGTTGGCCCGAGGAGGGAGGGCCAGCAGCTGGACCGCTCGGTACCAGCGCACCCCCAAGGAGCCCAGAGGAGGGGTTCGGAGAGCCCCTGGGTCGGTCAGCTCTGCAGGGGGGACGGGGCGTGAGCCTCGCTCTGTGCACCCCTTCATCTGGCTGCTCGTCTGTCCTTCTCGGTGTCCTTGCTCATAAACTGACAAAGCTACCGCGTATGTCCCTGAGTTCTGAGAGGGAGCCCGAGGAGGGGTCCTGGGAACCCCACCTCGCAGCCGGGCAGACGCACCAGGGACAGCCTGGGCTTGCGACCGGGGCCCGAAAGGGTGTCGTCTCCAGGCCTGAGCCCCAACCGCGGGACCTGGCGCCAGGTCCAGGGGGACAGTGAGGGGACAGTGCCCTGCTGGACGAGGACTTCCCAGTTCCCAGGTCTAGGCTCCTGGCAATGCTGGCCTATCTGGCGGTGCCGGCGAGTGGGGGGCTCAGCCGGCCCTTGCGGGGGCCCATTTCTCTCCCTTCCTCACGAAGGTGCTGCTGCTGAGTCTGCAAACCCGCGTCACCCCCAGCCCCCCGGCCCCTTGAAGCCTCAGTGCTTCTCAGATGCATCGTCCTCCACCAGGACACACCCCCAGCAGGAAGGAACAGCCATTATTCAGGGGACAGAGTCTACCGGAAGTCACAGTCCACACCAAGGTATTTCCAGTGAGTTTGTATTTTAAGATTCAATATCTTTATTCCCTTCAGAAAAAAAATCATGATGCAAACTATTAAAAAAAAAACTATGAAGAATTTTATAAACATTAGCATCCCTTAAAGACTGACCTTCAAACACGACCTCTGCAAGCCCCCAGCCTCCTCTATCTATCCCTGACCTCCTGTGCCATGGTCACATGTCCATCCCTGACTTTCAGCGCCTGTGTCATGGTCACGTGTCCATCCCTGACCTTCGGCGCCTGTGCCACGGTCACGTGTCCATCCCTGACCTTCAGCGCCTGTGCCATGGTCACGTGTCCATCCCTGACCTCCTGTGCCATGGTCATGTGTCCATCCCTGACCTTCTGTGCCATGGTCACGTATCCATCCCTGACCTTCAGCGCCTGTGCCATGGTCACGTGTCCATCCCTGACCTCCTGTGCCATGGTCATGTGTCCATCCCTGACCTTCTGTGCCATGGTCACATGTCCATCCCTGACTTTCAGCGCCTGTGTCATGGTCACGTGTCCATCCCTGACCTTCGGCGCCTGTGCCATGGTCACTTGCATGTTTGTCCAGAAGGCATGGCTCCTGTTGTCATTGTTTTCCTTCACGAAACATATGGCTTAATTCCTAATTTGAAGAACAAAGCTCTCTGCGTCAGCTCACCTCTGAATGGGGTCTTGGGACGTGAGCTCCGTTAATCATGGACGGCTGAATCAGAAGCGGGGCGTCGCTGTGGGAGGGGGAGCGTGTAGTAAAAGCCACAAGTGGGGAACTGAGGACATCTGCACCAGATGGCCCAAGTACACAGAGCCACCATGAAAGGCTATTCAAAACAATTAACTCTGATTCACGCTAAGCAGAAATAAACAATCACCCATTCAAGTGGGAATTAGTTCCACTATCTTTATCCAAGTCATCAAAACAACGTTCTCCAAGTCGGTGTCCCCCAGAAGTACCTCAGGAGCACGAGGCCACAGAAACACGGGCTTGCTTTGTGGATGCCTGTGACCCGAGCCAGAGATGACGTGACGTTTGCATTACTAATTGCCCTCTTGTGGGACGCGTTGACACTTGGGCTGGTTCTGAATAGACCTCTAAGTGGCTCTCCACACTGGAGCAGGTCTACCTCGCCAACCGCAAACAAGTGTGCCTACCGGGGAGCAGGCTTCTGTTTGTGGCCGAGGAGGGGCCCGACAGCCTGCGCCGAGCACTTGACGCTGAAGATCTGTGCGAATGAGTGACTGTGCCGCCCCACCCTCATCGTCCTTCCGCTGGGAGTTTGCCTTCCCCGTAGAGCACCTGTGGCCCCCCCGAGCACAGGACCCTGCGTCCCACCCCCCCAGCACTGGAAGCCCCCAGCCTGGGCGCCCCATCCCCCCAACCCCCTCACTGGGAGCCTTGCCGGCCCCTGTGGGGCAGTGCGGTGGACAGGGCCCCTCTCCCTACGTCTCCCTACGGCTGCCGTGCTCCACCGTGGTGCTCCCCAAACCTCACCTTTGAACTGCTGGAAAGCAGTTAATGACAGGTTTGGGTTCAGAAAGCTCCTTTCTTCCTCGGAGTTCGGTCTCACAAAGAAGGATTCTGCAGCTGTAGCAACGAGCACCGCAGATCTGAGAGAGAACAAGGTGGCGCGTAGGGAACGGGGGGCATGAAGGCAGGCTGGGGGCAGGACACCGGGGACACTGAGGGCTCTGATCCCACGGGTCACAGCGCAAGGGCGGCCCGGTGGTGACCAGCTCCAGGCCGCCGTCAGACCATCAACATTGCTTCTTCGCCTGTGGGGGAGTGGGGGGCAAGTCCCCTAAATCGAGACCAAGCTGCTTTGTGCTGCAGAAAACGCTCCTGAGCAAACATCCCAAACTGCATTGTTTCATAATCTGTATTTTTGCTCTGCTTAATGCATTCTTCCCCACCGTTGCCAGATATCCAGGGGCGATGTGTGAATAACAGGATGGCAGGGACAGACCCACCATTAAATGGCAATTATTCCGGAAGCACACCCCCCGGCACGGCTGTACAGACTCTGCCTCCCCCCTGCCCCTCACCACTGGGGCTCCTCCTTCCCCGTCCATCTCCCTCCCAATGCCAGCACTCCTCCCGCGTGGCCTACAAATCTCAAATTAAATTGAGCATCCTCCCAAAAGGCCTTCCCACAAGGCCCCGCCCCCATCCCGGGGTCCCTAGCCCCTCTGTGCTCCAATGGCACGTGTCTGCCATGCGCCGTAGGAGAGGTGGCCTGGTCAGCCGTCTCTTCTTTGTCCCTGTCTTTGTCAAAGTGGAAGCTCCCGTGAGACCACCATTGGGCTTTTGGGCCCCAGAATCTAGACCATCTGCATTTAATAGGCGCCCAGTGAATGCGTGCTGAGCAAGTGAAGCCATGAGGCTTCTCTGCTTCCTGGCTGGTATCTGAAGTTCTGCTCTTCTCTGTTTCCACTCTCCGTGTCTCGCGGGTGGGTGACCGTCCCCCCCCCCCCATAAGACTGTGACATGGGCAGGAGGAATATATCACTCCAAAACAGTTTTCCGAGTGCTTGGGATACCGATTCACTATGTAAAAGGACTTGGCAAATAAATACCAAATACATAGACAATACATAGACTTGCTAATCATTTAAAAACCTTCTTGTTGATTTGGTGAAGGGAAAAAGTGCTAAGTCATTGTGATCCGGCGCATTTTTGTGTTCATTATCTGTTTTATTGAGTGGAAAAACTTGTTTTAGTTCTAGTACAAAACGAGATTCACAATCCTGATCAGACACATGTTAATGAAAGCAGCCTGGATACAGCGGCTTCCTCCACTCACATTATCATCATTACCTCTTGGAAAGGAACGGGGAGGCAGCTCCGAATAATTTCTTTTTACAAAAATCAAGAAATCAGTGCAGGGATTTCAGACATGAAACCGAGGCAGGCGAAGGAGACAGACAACCTCGCCAGACATTATAATCATTAGACGTGATCCTTGACATCAGTTCTGGAAAGAGTTCACCGTCTACAGAAGTTGATTTCTAATTAGATGTGAATTATACTGTTTTCTATATTATGTTTAATTAAGGAATGAGCAAATAGTTGTGACAACTGGCAAGATGGTTATTTTGTACCATCTCGGGCTCAACCACAGCTACAAAAGGGGCAGGCAATCAGCAATTGTCTTTAAAAAGAGCACTTAGTATAAAATGATTAGTTTCATCAATTTAGACCTATTTTCTTAAACAAATAGGACTACTGGAATAGCTTTGTCTGTTCAGATTGGAAGACCTTTTTATAACTGAAAAGGAAGACTATTTAGATACCATCCGTTCTTCTAAAGAGGGCAAATTGCTTCATTTCACATTATTAACACTTACCACGTTTACCACAGCACTGGAGAAGCCCCCAGTCCCTTGCCAGAGACTAAGTCACTGGATTTCAATGTCCTACTATATATAAACCTTAAATGCTATGCACGTATATTGTTTTTTAACCTGCTGGTGCTTTATTATTCAAAAGAAAACTGCATTTGCAAAACCGTGATCAATGATGTATTATAATTGCAAAATATTTCTATTTATATAAATCAAGAAAACTTGACTTTTAGTGAATTAGCCTGGCAAACCCATCTCCACTTGAAATAGCAATTACGTTTACGTAGATACGCACGCAGACCTGCACGCTGTCTCTTTGCATGTTTGAGTATAAAAAGGACTGTTTCTTCTTAAAACCAACTTTTGAACCCTCAGGGTCAGCGTAAATAATTTGCAACTCGCTATGCTCTGTATTAATCGTGCAGTTTCACAGAGATGTACACTCATGTAGTCACACACTGTTTTCTGTATTATGCACACGTATTCCGAGTTCAGTAGCTCATGGTAAACTGACAAATTACTTGGGATACACTGAGAAATACACATTAGAGAAATCAGGACACAGTGTTTTGCACTTTAAAATCAAGTAATGTATCTTAGAACCTCTACTAAAATTTACATGCTGTAATGTCATTGTAAGACAATTTGGACCCATCCACCAAACACAGGGCCGTGAAACATCGCTGGTTCCACGTTGTTCAGTCTGTTTTAGGCCCTGAGGAAGCCCCTGGGTTGTGAAGGTATGTTTACACCCACGGTAAACTCATTTCAAAGGTAGAGTCTAAAGAAACGCAAGGTCCGGGCTGGGCCACTGTGAGCCAAACATCTTCCTAGAACCAGAGGCATGTAAAATCACTCTACTTAAATACTGCTGTGAACCTGATACTAAATACGTTTCTAAGGTCAGATGTTTCACTATATCTGGTTCTATCATAGCATAAATATATTTACAAGTGGGTAAGGATAATCTAATTTACTGGCTTGTTCCATTAGCGAGATATTCATTTCTAGCAATCTGAATTTTATAGACACTATTACATTATACCCTTTTAATCAACAGAGCTTGAATTCTTATCAGTACATTTTGCATTATGATGGAAGACATTGATTAAGTTGTGCTTAATGGATTATCAGATATTATCTTCTGTGCAATTTGTAAAGAATTAAGTTAATAATTTTCCAATCTTAAGGTCCAGAAAATTTAGTTTCTTTAATAGGGCATGATTTATTACTTGTACAATGATTAGTTTGACATAGTGTGTGGGAATTAAATTTAGGAAGGTTTTCTGAGTGTCTAGGAAAGAACATATGCACACAGAATAAGTATAATCTAAGACAATGATTTCCCACTCAGCATTTTATTGATAGGAAGTTAATGCATTTAAAGTAGGACACCATCACCTAACTTTAGAGAAAAATGGCACTGCTAAATGCCATCAGATGATAAATAAAAATCTGTGTTTCAAAACAGCTTATTAAATGCCTCTAGTGGAATGGAATGATCGTATAATATACAAAGGACACAAGCTTCTTTTTGGGTGGTTTAGTAGAATCAACTAATTTGTCATGCTTAAAAAAAGAAAAAGGAAATCAAACATCTTCAGTAAAGAAAACATTGTGGAACTAGGCTGGGTGGTATTTCATTTCAAAAGAACACATATTGAGACACTTTGTAATTATGTGTGTAGAGAAACTTGGAATTTTAAAGATAGGAACTGTAATGAATCTCTCAGGTCTGCGAAGATTTCAATCTACTTATAATATCAGTTATTGCTTTTTCCCAATTATTTTTTCCCTTAATCCCACCTCATTTCTTCTAAAATTGCCTCTATGTGCATTGCTTTAAAAAAAAAAAAGAAATATCATGATAAATGTGCAGCATTTCCACCCTGTAATACTCCTTAGCCAAATGATTCATTATGTTTGCTCCTAGTCCCCTCCTTAAAATTGCAAACAAGACTGCTCCCACTGGCATGTCAGTGAGCGCAAGAAAATGTGACGTTGGCCACCCTAAATATAGCCAGTCTCCTGAAGATAGCTGATGTATGTTGCACACACCAAAATAAAAGTAAAAAATTTCGACACTTATTGGCAAAAATCACAATCTGAATGTCCAAATGGTTGGCTTGTAGAGATTCATCGTGTGGATAGTTAAATGCTTTTCTTTTCCTCTGCCTGTTGTGTTATAAGGTTAATTATAATCTCATCTTCCAGAATGTTAAGTAGACGACACAATTTTAACGGGAATATTGTTAACCAGGACAATTTCTTTAGTGATGGCAGGACACAAAGTGAAACATGCCGGTGAATTTCTCAGACGCCGGCGCCAGGCCCTTGGCAGCTCGCGAACAGGGGTCCCTCCACGCGGTCCACGAGGCCCCGGCGCCACGGCCCGAGAGCGGCCGGACGGATCCGGGAGAAGCAGGTGTCGAGTGTAACTGAAAACTCAAAAGTACTAGATTATGGAAAGATCACTTCCTGGAGGTGATTTTTTTTTAATACTTATATCTTCTGTGAGAGTAAAAACCGGTTTTGTGGAAGGACCCGTATAAATCGTCTGTGTATTTTTGGAGTCTTTCAGGTTTGTTTTAGAGCGTTTATTAAAAAAAAAAAAAAAAAGGCAAAAAGAAAGAAAGAAAGAAAACAGCAAGCTTGGGAAGTGTGATTACCACAAACAATTGATTCAGCTCTAAACATCTGAACCGTATAGGAAGCGACAGCTGCATTTGGGTAAATACATCAAATATACAGAAATATATAAAACTTAATCATGTCATTTATAGTGTGGCTGTTAAGCTGCAAATTGCATTGGAAAACAAGTTAAAAAAAAAAAAGAAAAAGAAAAGGGAGTCACCTCGACAATCCGCCCACACAGCTCTTTTACATTAAACTGGAAACTGCTTCTGCACCAGCGTGAAATGAATCGGATCTGGCGCATAACCGGTGGGCCACGTCACCGCGCTCTTGCCCCGGTGCTCCCGCGCCGGGGACGCCGCAGCCGCAGGCCTCCAGGGTGTCCCTCCCTCGGGCCGTGGACCAGAACTGGCTTCACCGGTTCAGGACGGAATGCAGCGGTAGCCGCAGGATGCGAGCCAGTCGCGGGCGGGGCCGAGGCCACAGGCCATAGCAGGACCCGGTGGAGCTGAGGAGGACGTGCACCCAGTGTGGAGAGACACCTGCGGTCACTCGCTCTTCCCGCCAGAGCTCCCAGCCATGCCGGCAGAGTTAGATGAGCTCACCTCGCTCGCTCCCACGTTAAATGTTTGTGTCAGCTGGACACGATGCCCACTCACCGGCACTGGACCCCAGGACATTTGCTTGACCGCACATTTATTTGAACCTCCTTCTCTGGCCAGCGGCATCCTGGGTTTCTCTCTCCCCTTTGCCAGTCACTCCCAGTTCCTAGGGTGCTGAACCGAGCTGAGGGGCGCACAGCCACATTTCATCTTGTCTTAAATTTAGCGCTCGGTGTGGCATTCGGACATCAGGAAGGACGTTTGTCAATTCAGGCTGCCTGGCGTACTGTGTATATTCTGGATGTTTTGACCGTGTTTGTGATTTGGGGACAACTGGGGAAAAGCAAAGAGGTGTCTTTGGTTGCAAAGAAATGTCTGACACGTTTATGAAACCACTTTCAAAGGCGGCAGGCGGTGATCAAAGACGTGTTACAGGGTGTGCGCCAAACCCGGCCCGGTATCTTAGGCGCAGACGCTTCAGGTAGGTTTTTTAAAGTGACGTAAATTTGGTGATTCCTTATTTCTAAACGCAAGGACACCCGTCCGTCTCCGTGCGCATTTGCTATAATCACAGTTAACATCTGTTAAGGTCTTCCCGCGCTGCCCTGCGGGTAGTGAGTCATGGCGGCCCCGCGCCAGCTCTGTGCCATGGCCACGAGGTTCTCACTTTAACTGACGAGGAAATAAGAGCCAGTGGAGTTAAGAGACTTGCCCAGAATCACACCACCGGCCGTAGGGTTGGAACGTGGACACGAGCCCCCCAGAGACGGCCGCCATCCTCCACGCCACTCCTCACGCTACCACCACCTGCTGCAGAGGGGATGCTCCCTGAAGCTGCGCCCGCATCCCTCCAGGGGCCTGCGTGTCATCTCCTGGGAAACCAGGGCAACGGAGCTGCGCCCACTGGAACCTCACGTGGCGGGGTGCACTGTCTGGATCAGGGATCAGACTGGATTAGGTACCCCAGTTCTAGGGAAACTCTGAGGTTTCCCACTGAAGACTGTAGAGTGACTCTGTCTCCCCGTAAACGGTGTAGAGGGCCTGTCCATGCAGGGCTGGGGGCCAGGGAGGCACCTGCGAGGGGCCTTCCTTTGTGTGTCGGCAACAAGTCAGAAACCTCTAGTGCTTTCTGGGGCCTCCTTTGAACCAGCCCCTCGGATGCGACCGCGTGCATCCCCCATCGCTGGAACAGAGAAATACCACCACTGCGTCTGGGGGCAGACAGTAGGGAGCAGAAAACTCCCCGACCAGAGCTGCAAACACAAACAGTGCCCATCATGCAGAAATTGCCTTGGCGTGCGGGTCATTGGTGATTTCATTTGTAAGTAATGTTTTGATTGTCACAGATTATATGTTGTTCCCCTCCCCTGACATTTGCGGTACGGCGGGATTGATTTTTGTGCTCCACTATGAAAAGGTCACTTTGATCAATGCAGTGTAATTGGCACTAAATTAGGATCATATCAGGTTATTTTGCTATTTAATGATGAAATATTAAAGAAAAGCATGGGTAGATTGCAAGCACTAACGCGCACTTTAAACCCGCCGTAATGACGCTTGGTTTTGCACGAGAAGGGGAGAGAAAAACAGCGAACGTGCCGAAAATGACTGTGATGCATTGGAAGAGTGGCCCGGAATTCTGTATTTTCATCTGCGCTGGACTGAAAGCCGCAGACACAGGGCGCGGGCCCCGGCAGTCAGCGCCGCTCGGCTGCACAGACAGAAGCCCTATGAGGACGCCTCCTGGCGACCGTGCTCCTCGAGAGCGAGCTACAGGGCTGTGCCTTCTCCTTTTGCGCACCGTGGCCACCGGTAAAAACGTCCGTGCGTCCTGCATCCACGTCTTAGGCAAAGCTCGCCTTGGCCGTGGCCCCCGGGCCGGGGCGCCCCTCTGGCCTGGGGGAGCGGCCCAGGGCCCGAGCCTGGCTGAGATTTGCACCTCAAGTAATTATAAGCATCCGAAGGAGTGTTAAAAACCGCATGTGATTCTCCCCGTTGTGAACAGGCGCGCTCCCCCATTATTCTGAAATGCGTTGAGCGAGAGGAGCTGCGTCAGATTATACTTTTAAATGCAGCTAACGTTGCAGGAAATGTGTTGGGCGCTTTGCCGCCATAAAGTGTGTTCTCGAAACGCAGCCTGAACTTAAATGGCTACTGAAAGATATTAACCTTTTTAACAGAGAGAAATACGGTGTCACAAATATTGATAAAATAATTCAGGGTGCACTTTGATAGGGGAGGGGCGGGGGCGGTGATGGCAGGAGCCTCCCCCGGGGCTCCTGCACGGCGCCTGTGCTCAAGGGTACCCGAGAACAAAGACATTGGGACGGGAGTGTGTCACCGCGGCGTCCAAACTGCTCCTTGTCTCCAGAAGGAAAATGGAGGGAGTCATTTCGGGTTAAAAAGACACATTTGTCTTAGTAATGCCTGTTGTGGGGTGAACTGTGCCCCCCAAAAGGGTGTGTTGGAGCCCTAACCCCTGATGCCCGTGAATGCAGTCTTACTGGGAAATAAGGTGTTTGCAGATGTCATCACTTTGGGGTGACATCACACGAGAGGAGGTTGGGCCGTGATCCAGGGACTGGTGTCCTCGAGGGAGGAAGGCCGGGAGACCTGGGCACAGAGAAACAGAGGAGTGAGGGGAGGGCCACGAAAGCACAGAGCTGGAGATGGCGGGGTGCTGTCCCCGACCCGGGGCACGCCTTGCCACGGCACCCTCCCCTGAGGCTGTGAGACGGGGGCTGGGGGGCGTCTCCACCACAGCCTTTGGAGGGAGCCGGTCCTACCACATGCTCCGATTCAGGCTTCCAGCTCAGGACCCTGAGAGAGTCGATTCCTGGGGTTGTAAGCCACCCCGAGTGGGGTGCTTCATTAGAGGGGCTCCAGGAGACGAATGCTCTGTTAAACTTACATTTTAGCTGGAAAGGTCCAAGGCTATTACATTTCACCCACAATCGATGATCTGAAAGCCTCTGCATTTGATTTACTGGCATCATGTTTGGCATTATGTTTATACTGACAGGGATTTAATCGGGAGCATCCTTGGAATGTGCTGGTCCAAGAACACTAGATTCTCTCATGATGATTTCTTTTTTTTTAATTTTTTTAATGTTTATTTACTTTTGAGAGACAAAGAGAGACAGAGAATGAGCAGAAAAAGGGCAGAGAGAGAGGGAGACGCAGAATCCGAAGCAGCTCCAGGCTCCGAGCTGTCAGCACAGAGCCCGACACGGGGCTCGAACCCACAAACCGCGAGATCGTGACCTGAGCCGAAGTTGGACGCTTAACCGACTGGGCCCCCCGGCGCCCCTGTCATGCTGATTTCAAGACACCTCCGCATGGTTCACCCGCTCGTCACTCAGCACACAGTCACTGAGTGCCCCCACGTGCCGGGCTTCGTGCAGGCGCTGGGCGAGACGGGTAAGTGGGGAGGGGTCCCTCGAAGCCTGTACAGAAGCGAGCAGGGAAAAGCTACATGTGACGTGGGGTGTGCCTGACGGGAACGGGTTGCGGGGCACTCTCACCCTGCGGGGACGTGGCCCTCTGGATTCTGGAGAAGATGCCAGAGGCAGCCAGCGAGGTCTCTGCACGGCCGGAAACGTGTGTTCCTGCAGAGGCCGGGACAGAACTTGTCCACGCAGACGAAGGAAAGGGGGCCCACCCAGCGAAGCGGTCCTGGAAGGCCCCGGGGAAGGAGAGGACAACGGTGGGGCCTTAGGGTGGCTGCGGCTGGGGCAGCCCTGGTGTGGTTAGGGCACAGGGAGGAGGACCAGCGTGCGGATCGTGAGGGCCGCGTGTGTCAGGGCCAAAGAGGTCGGTCTGTCTTAAAAAGGCGCGGCTTCTAAACACACTGCAGATGAGATCGATGAGAACTTAGATCTTCCGATTTCGGGCGGGACAACGGACGGCAGGGAGAGCTGGACCAGGCTGAACGACGGGGCTGGTCAAAGTGAGTGAGGTGGAGCGTGTGGGACAGTGACTTATGTGTCAGGCTAGCGATGGCCCCCAGAAGTTTGTTTAAGCACCTGTCTAGATGTTTCCATGAAGATGTTTTTTAGGCATGATCAACATTTAAATCAGCACACTTTGAATAAAGCGGATTCTTCTGCATAGTGTGATGGGCCTTCTCCGATCAGTTGAAGGCTTGAAGCGCAAAGACCGACTTTGCTCAAGAACGGAGAACTTGCCTCCAGACAGCCCTCCGGCTCCGTCTGCAGCACCCCCTCCTCCCTGGGCCTCCAGCCTACTGGTCTGCCCTGTGCGTTTTGGAGTCGTCTTCCTCCCCCAGCCCAGCGGTCAGCTCCTGAAAGTCTCCGGAGATACCGTCTCTGTCCACAGCTCACCACTCTCTCTATCCATCCACCCACCATCTGTTCATCCACGCGTCCCTCCGTCCTTTTGGCCCTGTTTCTCGGAGAAGCCTGACTGACGGAGAGCGTGCCCAGGCGTGGGAGCGCCATGAGAGAAGGAGACAGAGAACGTGGCTCAGAGCCACACCGTAATGGAAGGCAGCTCAGGGTGGCAGAGCAGGACGTGTGTGGACAGGCAGGTCTGGGGAGAAGGCAGCCTGTGCCGTGATGCCCCCGAGACGTGAGGACACCGGCACCCACGAAGAGGCAGCTGCCACGTAGGAGACTGGAGGCTGATCGGGCTGATCCGGCGGTTGCTGGTAAGGAAACTTCTGGCTTTAAAGAAATCCGCCGGCGAGTCCTATGAAAATGGGATCGTCTCAGAGAAAACCCTGTGGAACCCAAACGCCATGGGGCCACGCGAGGGGCCACGTGAGGGGCCAGCGCAGCCCGTGCAGCTGCCCGTCGGCCAGACACCAGGCAGGAGACATGGGGGCAGCCTCCACCTCCACTGAGGGCCCCGAGCTCGCTCGGCTCCAGACAGCTGGCCGTGACCTTCACCGGGTGACAGGGGTCTCCTCTGTGGAGCCTCTGGCTGGCCCTGGGGGGACCCGGGGCCTGCACGCGTTCTGCCCCCTCCCCCCCCAGAACTCAGCGTCTCTAATTATTCCATCTGTTGGGCTCCAGCCCCAACGCATCACTTAAACGGCTGTGAGGTCTCTCTGCGCTGGTGAATCTGACGACATCCAGCTTGCGACAGCGACCCTGGGCTCCGGTGCCCAGCACGCCCCGGCCCTCCGTGTCCTCCAGCAAGTCCCAGGGCCTGGTCGTGCGCCCCTCATAGAGAGGAGTGTAAACCGTGCCTCCACCTCGACGCCCCGGTCAGGGCTCCGGCAGCATCTCCAGCGCCGCGCTCACCGTAACAGACCGGGCACCGCTGTGCCTCCGGCAGCACGACAGCTCGCGGCCCGTGGAAACGCGCAAGAACATCCGACACACAGGTCCACGCGCCGCCCTTGTCCCCGCCCCTCCCGTGGACCCAGGCTGCATTTTCCCCGCAGAGCACACTTTCTCTTCCATCTTCTCGTGCTGATGGAGTTCGGAAACACGGATTCCCGGCACACAGGCTCTTCCCCGGGCCAGGCGGCCACCCGGCCGGCTCCGCAGAGGAGTCCCAGCCCTGCGCGAACCGGACTGGGTCACCGGGGCCCGTGCCGTGCCGTGGACCAGGATGTCACGAGTTCTCTAACTTCCTGTGAGTTTGGGAGGAAGCAGAAGAGGAGGTGAGGGTAGGGGACCACGTCCAGGCACAGAAGGTGCTCAGCGCAGGAGCCGGATAGCAGGACCCTTGAACCGTGCCGGGACCCGGCTTCGGGAGAACCAGTGTGGACCGTCTGTTATTCGTGTGCCGAGTGTAGCCCAGGCTTGCCCCCGCCCCCAGGCCTCCCACTTTCTCTTGGGTTTGGCCACCAAACTCTTTCTGGGGACTCAACGTTGCACAGGCTTCAGAGGAACGGAGATGTCGCAGCCACGTGCGGTGGGAGGTGGGGTGTGAGGCCAGGTCCTTCCCACCCAGCAGCCTCACTGCGCCTCACACGACAGCACCCAAGACCTTGAGATAGAAACCGGCATGTGGAGTCTATTCCTCCCGACAGGCGGCGCCCCGAACCTCCAGTGCTGTGTCCTGTGCGAGGAGACGTGCACGTGGGCAGGGCTGAGCCTCCTGCCAGAAGTGGGACCCGCTGCTGGACAGGACAGCACCCAGGCAGCTTCAGTCCAAGCCTGACGTAGCCATGTGCCCGGGTCCACACGGCGAGACACGGGAGGGAAGCGCGCTGTGGTCGGTGGGGCTGGGCCACACCACCCAAGCGCTCGGGGCCGCGTCAGGTGTCCAGATGCCCAAGACGGAGCAGGCACGCGTGCTGTGGACCGGGCAGGCTCTGCTCTGCCGCTCTGCCATGACACCACGATGTGGGGAAGCTCGGCCGTGACAGACGCCTTGGGAGGTCCTTCACGGTGGCCATGTGGGTGTCCATCCAGCCTCGTGTGACGAGCCGTGCACCCAGGCCCTATTTCTAAACAACTAAAAAGCTTAATTTGCTTTGGAAAATACAAATAATTGGTCCAGCTTCAAAGGGTGACAGGCGTGGCGTCCCCAGACATGGTGTCCCCAGGCATGGCGTCCCCAGGCATGGTGTTCCCAGACATGGTGTCCCCAGACATGGTGTCCCCAGGCATGGTGTCCCCAGACATGGCGTCCCCAGGCATGGCATCCCCAGGGATGGCGTCCCCAGGCATGGCATCCCCAGGGATGGTGTCCCCAGGCAGGGAACTCACAAATGCTGCTTTCTGTCCATCCCTTACAGAAACTTTCTTCTGGATCAACTGTCCTCTGCTCTGGTGAGAACACTGGCCTGGTCCTGCTGATGAGACACGTGTGGCCTCGCGGGGCCCAGGCACCCCTGTGCTGGGGGACGCTCTTGTCCAGCCTCCGAGCGCCTCGGGGACTAGTGTTGCTGCATCCGGGAGAGACAGGCCACACGGCCCACACAGATGCCGCCGCGAGTGGGCAGCACGGCCCGTCTCCCCATGGGCTGTCCACCCAAGTGTCCAAACAGCCGGCTGTCTGTGAAGAAAGGGGTCAGGGAGGCCCCTGTCCCCAGGATTCCTGGCCCCTGGGGGGTGTGGGGGACTGTGTGGAATTCAGGCCTTGCCCACGCCTCCCACTGTACCCCGGGCCTACTTCTGTGCACGGAGAGAGCGCACTCACATGAACACTGTGTGCGAACCACCCAGCTTTTAGAGACTTTCTGCAGCAACTTTCCAAGGTGGTAACTAGAAAATCCGAGCAACCTTTGAGATCCGCTTGAGAAATCGAGCTCCCTAACTACTTTTATCCTCAAAGATCACTTGGGTGAATTTAGTAAATAAACAAAAATGGTGAACGAAAAAATAAGTTGGCTTTTGTGTTCCCACGTATCGGCCGCTGTTTCCTCGGTGGATTCCCTCGTGGGGCCAGATGGGCAGGGGCCATGGGCTCGGTTTCCCGGGCGAGCCCCACTCTTCCCCGCAGCGAGGAACTCCCGGCTTCACAGGGCGCTTTCCTCTCTCCTCCTGCACGATCAGCCGGGGGCCCCTCCATTGGAGCAGGCGGCCCCCCAGCACATGGTTTCCAGCGTGGGCGCCCCGCGTCCCCCTCTGTGCCCAGGCATCCGGTGCACTCGGGTGCAGCCACCTGGCCATGCTCCGAGGCTGCTGTGCCAGTCCCAGGAGCCTGGGGCCACAAAGAGTTTGGTGCATTTTATGGTGGAAAATGTATTTCCTCTAAAACGGCGGGTGCACATCCAGACTCTAAGGACTCTTGCTTTGTGGTTTCTCCAAGCGTTTTCAAAGCTGAGGCGGAACAGTTTAGGGCAAAGCACTGCGCCCTTTGATGTCGGTGCAGCAAGTACAAAATAAACACACATTAGAACCGTGGTCTTGGAAGACATGTCTTCTGAGGCCTTTTAGTGCCGAGGCCGACTCAGAGTGTGTTATAAACAAATTACAAGCAAGCAGGCAGTTTTCCAAGTGGAAATTTTGTTTATCTAGTTTATAGACATGCAATTCTTTGGCTTTTGACTTTTTAATACACAAACACATACAAAGTATTTGAAAAAAATTCTATGGTCTCGCTCATCCAGAGGGTGATGTTACAAAACTAGAGTCAACTGGTAATAATTTGATACTGAAAAATAAAACACTTGTGGAAAAATAAGTATGTTCTTTAAACTGAATCAATGTAGTTTTATAGAAAAAGTATAGTTGGATTAAGATTAGACTTCATAGAACTTTTATATATTAGTTTATTATTTACTTCCATGGATTCTTTTTTTTTAAGCCTATTTTTATTTTGAGAGAGAGACAGCACGGGGAGGGGAAGAGAGGGAGGGAGAGAGAATCTCCAGCAAGCTCTGCACTGACAGACATGGGACTTGAACTCATGAACTGTGAGATCATGACCTGGGCTGAAATCAAGAATCATACGCTCAACTGACTGAGCCCCCCAGGCACCCCACTTTCATGGTTTCTACTTAAACACTCAAACAATATCTAGTTGAGTCACTTAAAAGATACTTTAATTATATACTTAAATACTAATAGGTGCACTGATTATGCAGAAACCAGCCTATTTGTCGCAAATAGATAGTTGGACCTTGTCCAATTCGGAAAGGTCCTCTGCAGCTACTCAGAACTTCTTTGAAAGAAAGACATTCATGATTCACGAGCTGTTATTTGTGACTTGTGATAAGAAGAAATAAGATGGTAGCAATATGTTGGGTCATTTCTCAATGTGGTACTGGCTCCTCATCCCAAAAACTTTAAAAAGTGTTATTTTTCCTTATGATAAAACAAATACATGTATCTATTTTTTAAGTTTATTTATTTATTTTGAGAGAGAGAGAGAGCACAGGAAGGGGAGGGGCAGAGAGAGGAGAGAGAGCATCTCAATCAGGTTTCATGCTGTCAGCACAGAGCCCAACGTGGGGCTCGATCCCACGAACCCCAAGACCATGACCTGAGCTGAAAGCAAGAGTCGGCTGCTTGACGCACTGAGCCACCCAGGCACTCCTAATTCATGTACTTTCAAACATTAAATTATACAAATGCTTTAAAAATTAATATAAAATAGCAAAGAAATAAAGCAGACATATTCCATAAGTCATTTCTGAAATAAAACCGCCAGTCATGTTTTGGTGTAATATTTAATTTAGTTTTGTCCTATGACACATATTATTTGGTTCTTTTAATTTTCAAAATGACTTTCTTTTTCTTAATAATGACGTAATCATAGAAAAGCTCTAGAAGGATTGCTTCAGAAAGCAACAGGGTCCTGACCATGTCCCTCCCCCAACTTTCCAAAGGCTGCCTAGAGGCAGGTGCTTTGACCTCTTTTAGAGGATAATTTTGCCTATGAGCATGGCCCCACACGGCACTGTTGCTGCTGGTTGACTCTGCAGGGTAGGGGTCAGCTCTCATTCAGATCCTCTGCCCATAAACTTCCCCTTTCTCTTCCTCCACCCGGACTTGCGACCTAGTATCAGAGGGTACATTCTCAGTGCTTACACTAGTACATTAGTAAATTATGATGGGCCCAAACCGCTTATAATTGAGACATCTAATGTTACATTGAGAAAAATATATTTCCTTTTAGCAAAATCTTCTTTCCTCAAAAGTAGCTAGTTGAAAGAACAGAGCAGAAATTCCAACTTTATAAAATTAACAATCCATAAAGTTAACTTATTATTATTATTGTTGGTGTACAGTTCTATGAGTCTTAACACATGCATGGTTTTGTGCAAAATCAGGACACAGAATAGCCCTATGACCCAGATAAACCCCCCTGTTTTCCCTTTGCAGTGGGACCCCCACTGATTTGCCCACAGTGTCCATAAGCTTTGCCTTTTCCAGAATGTCATAAAAAAAGAGTCATGTAGGGGCACCTGGGGGGCTCAGTCGGTTGAGCATCTGACTCTTGGTTTTGGCTCAGGTCATGATTTCATGGTTCATGAGTTTGAGCCCCGCATCAGGCTCTGCACTGAGCCTGCTTGGGATTCTCTCTCTCCTTCCCACTGCCCTTCCCCCTCCCTCTCTCTGAAATGTAATTAACTAATTGATTAATTAATTTAAAAACAAGGAATCCTGTAGCACGTCATCCGGCTTCTCTCATCCAGCCCGCGGTTTCTGCAGTCTGTCCATCTTGCTTTATACACAGATCGCTCTTTTCCACCCCCATAGTGTTGAATTGTTTATCTTCATCCACTTAAGGAAATTGGGTTGTTTTCAGTTTTTGGCACCTAATTTGGCAATTCATTTTGGCAATTAGGAATAAAGTTTCTTTAAACAGAAACTGTGCAGGTTTTAGTGTGGACATTTATTTAAAACAAATGCCTGCAAGAGGCATCACTGGGTCATATGGAAAGTACATGTTTAATTTTGTAAGAAACCTCCTCCCTCTGCATCGCACCAGCAATGCCTGCGAGTTCCGAATTCCCCGCCCGCTCACCGCACACGGTTCTGATAGGCGCTAATTTTAGGCAGGTAGCATCTGTCCCCCAACAACACAGTTCAGATCCCCGTTAACAGATGTGCTGATTGGGAGTTGTCACAGGAAGTACAAACGTTGCTGCTGGGTGATCAGTCCACAAATGGCGATCGATGTGTGTCGGGACCAGGGACCCATCCCCCCACCTCCTTACACTCTGTGGGTGGTTGATCAGGGTGCACCTGCCTCCACTTCACGCACAGCCAGCCAAGTGTCTGGTTGTGTTGCCCGCTTGTCTCCCAGTGTTAAACCCATGCGACATTTGCCAAAAAAGCAGAATTGAAAGAGAAAATTGGTGGAAAAAAGATAAATGTAAGCAAAGTAGTAAGTGATAATTGTTGCAGGTGAAATTTCAATGAAAGGTGCGCGACGTTACAGAAAATAGCAGCTGATCTGGGAAATGTCAGCAACTCAGGGGCGCGGGATCGCCGGTGTGGTCACATGGGAAGGCGCCTGGACAAGTGACCGCCCACACAGACCCCCACGCTGGCGGGAACTCGGAGCTGCAGCGCCACCTTGCTGTTGGTGTCAGAAGCTGATCCAGACTCCAGGGTGAGCGTGTCCACTGACCTCCGCGGAGAGAGACGCCCGCTCTGTTTTGTAAGTTACACCAAAAGGTGGCCCTGAGTCTGTTCCTTTCACCCTTGAGAAGCTTTTTACCAAAGAAGCCAATCGTCTTAACTCTTATGGTAAATTACAGTATTAAAGAAATATGAGTTGTGCTATTATTCTCGTTCTCCTGTACATTTAGTACCAACAACAAGACAGCTTCTCATGTTGTGACAGACGTGCGTAAAGGTCACTGAATGATCTCAATCCCCATTGATGATCGAGGCTGCGAGTTCCCAGACTCACGGTCCTCTCTGTTCGGAAAGGCAAGAACTGACGTGCTTTGTGTTGTCAGATATTTTAGGAAATATTTCCCAGTCTAATACGTGTATAGTAGTATCTCAGTATGATTCTAATTTGTATTTCCTTAAAGGCTAAAATTTGAGCATCTTTTCACGTGGTCATTTGTCATCCAAATACTTTCTTTGCTGGAGGATCTCTGCAAAGTTGTAGCCCAGGTTTCAATTGCTTTTTTTTTTTTTTCCTTAAGTTTTGAGTGTCTTTATATATTCTGGATATGCTGGGCATAAGATCTTCGTGGTTGTCAAGATTAGTGAAGAGGTAAGAATTTCTCCTACTAACGAGCTGACGAGTTAACCCACTGCAGACTGTTGGAGTCTGGGAGACCCAGAGATCAGAGACAGAGGACTGGTGCCCACAGCTTTGTGCTCTCACCAGGTCCCTGGTCCCTCAGATCACACAGGGTGGCTCAGGGGGTCGGGGGGTGCTGTGCGCACAGCGGTCCAGGATATTTTAGAATAAGCAGCATCGAAATCTTCCCTTTGCCCCAAAAAGCAAAACGTATCTGCTGCAAGGAGTTTGAAGTAACAAATTATACCCCCCTCTTTCTCTTTGGGTTTCCAGAGTGCTTAAAATCAGCTATTAATATCATGAATTCCCAAATCTTACATTGAGAAAATATTAACTGAACACCAATTATTTGTTTGGTATTAATCTAGGAGCTGTAGAAATATAACACTGGGGGAAAAAAGAGACCCTTTGATTATATCACATTTTATACAAATTGTGTTACAATAAATACTGGATATTTTCCAAGAGAGAGTACAGACTTGGCCCCCATGTCTTCCATCAGCTCATTTCCATGGCGTGATGGCCACTCGAGCTCATGTCTCAAACTGGCAGATTGGCAAGCCACATGGCTCCCCTTTAATTAGCAGAAATTCTTCCTTTTGCTAGAGAAACAACCTTGACATTTCGGTTTTCTAGTCTTCATAAAACATCTGGTTATAAGGTGTCATGTTTACGGAAGTTACTGTGAACATCACACAAGTCATCCATCCAAGACCGAGGACAGAGCCCATCCCACAAGTTCTCAAACTTCATAATCATATTTTACTGGAATAAAATATGAGCTCACTAGTGTTCATTAGCCACACATGTATACACGTCGTTTCCTGAAATCTTACTACAAATGT
The DNA here is from genome assembly GCA_028646485.1 of Cryptoprocta ferox. Lineage (NCBI taxonomy): Eukaryota > Metazoa > Chordata > Mammalia > Carnivora > Eupleridae > Cryptoprocta > Cryptoprocta ferox. The sequence goes on from CM053566.1 coordinate 86,337,451, forward strand.
AATGATGTAATTTTCATAGTAACAGTGTTCTCAAAAAATGAAGTGAAGCATAAGCAGTTAAAATACCAAATCTAAGGTCCTAAGAGAAGAGGCAAATGGGAATTTTAATGCTGACTCTCTGAATCCACATCCTGCATCCATAGCCACTCTGCCACACTGTGAAACCACATGACTTTCCTTGTTTTTTTCTTAATGTTTATTTTTGAGAGAGAGAGAGAGAGAGAGAGAGAGAGAGAGAGAACGAGCGGGGGAGGGGCAGAGAGAGAGGGAGACACAGAATCGGAAGCAGCTCCAGGCTCTGAGCTGTCAGCACAGAGCCCGATCCAGGGCTCGAACTCACAGACCGTGAAATCATGACCTGAGCCAAAGTTGGACGCTTAACCGACTAAGTCGCCCAGGTGCCCCTCCTTGAATTGTTAAGAATCATTTTTACTCTGTTACTATAAATAACTTTACACCTTAATTACACTGGAGCATTACATCACATACCAACAGATGCCTGTACCTCGAAAATGTCTAAAGTGAACAAAAGGAAGTTAAAATGTCAACGTCTAAAAGGAAATATCCGTTCTGAAACTGGGGTGACCCCATCTTTGAGACATGGCTCTTTCTGGGCAGAAACAGCTTGGGGGAATTGGCTTGTAAACAGTGTCTTGAATCCGCTGCTCCTCCTCCCCCTCCCCCCCTCCTCGGTAGTAAGAAGACAGGCTGGGGCCCCTAGTCTAGCACGGCTTGGCATCTCTGAAGTCCTGCCAGCAAAGGATCCCAGGCGCGGGCAGGGAGGGAAGAGGTGAGGTGGGCAGCAGAACCAGGGGGATGGGGAGCTCAGCTCAGCCTAGAACGAAGTGGGCGCGCTCGGGACAGCGCCAGGCAGCTCTGTCTGATCAGGACCAGATCACGTCCCCTTTCCCTGTTCTGGGACTGCTCACTTCCGGAATGCTCACTTCCTTCCGGAATGCTCACTACCTTCCAGAAGTGCGGGCCAGTGAATTTTCCGCATTAACGGTACTAAGGGGGTAAAAGTTGACAGAAGAGAAAACAGTATCATTAACAGAAAATCATCGGACATTTTTTCAAATATGAGAGAGATAGTACCAGCTGGGAGTCATACGTAAATCTACACACATATGCGTATAGATAGACGGACACACGTGCATATTTATATACATGGGTCTAGTGACCTAGTAGACGGTTTTAAAATGACTGCACATGGAATAATGCACTAAATTTGGTGATGTGTAAAAACAGACAAAGCCATAATAAAGGAAATCCATTTATAATATCATGTAAATATACTATGTAATTATGCTTATGATATATATCATATGCACAGTCTACCATAAGGGAAAAAACAAAATAAAACCAGCAAACCAACTTTTATTTGGGAAAACTATAACGCTACTTTGAGGTATGTACAATAAATCTTGAATAATTAAAATAGTTTATTTTGGGTTGGGAAGCCTCAATATCAGAGGGACCTCACTAACATATTTAACGTGAATACCCATGAAAATTCCACCCATTTACAATGGGTCAGTTTAGGAATTTTATAAAACTGCTTCTAAAATTCATCTGGAAGAAGAAACATGTTTGAATAACTAAGAAAGTCACTTCTATTTCCCATAAGAAACATTTGCCGTGTGCCTGGCATTGTGTTTCCACTTTGTTTTTTTTATATCATTCAGTCCTTGAAGAAAGCAGCCCAGTGGGGTAACTAGAGTTATCAATTCTGCCGTAGAGACCGAGCGTGTCCATTGCAAAGTTTCGATAATGAACATAATGTGCTCGTGTGGACAGAACCAGTTGCCCAGACACGGCCTCTAAGCGCAGGGAGAAATTTATTCGGTGAAATAGACACATCTCAAATCCTCAAGAACAAAATATTGGTTAATAAACAATGCTGTAAAAAGGAGAGCAGGGGCTTTGCACCACCCTTCCCCCTAAAATAAATCTGGTGTCAGTAAAGATCTCAGTGTAAATAGCAACACGAGAATCAGACGCACAAGAAGCTTGAACATGAACAAATAGAAAACAGCCCTCTAATTGCAGAGTGTGTGACATGCAAATTGATAGAGAAGTTATCACAGAAGAAAGATGAATCGCCAGTAAAATATGAACAGATGCTCCATTTCACTGACAGTCAAATAACAACAAATAAAAATTACCTTGAAATTTCATTTGTCCTTTGTCATTCTTGAAAAAAGACCAAAAAAAAAAAAAAATCCGGTAACCTTTTCCATGTAGGTCAGCAAGGGAATGAACACTGGTGCACAGTTTCTGGATGATTTGACAAAACACATCAAAACGATCAAAATTTAAAATAAGCTTGCCCTGACCAGTCGAACCTGATTCTGATATATTTAATGGAAAGAAGTAGATAAGTCAAAAAAAGATATAAGTGCAATAATGTTCATTACAACATTATTTATATTAGAGGAAATTGGAATCGACCTGAATGTCCATCAAAGGAAATCTGTTAAATAAATTAGAGACATCTATACTATTCAGCTGTTAAAAAGAATGATGCAAATCCACATTTGCTGACCTGGAAAAATGTCCATGAGCAAACAATGCAGTTTGCACAATGGCCCGCGATATACAATGCCACGTGTGCGTGCTCGCGGAGAGAAAACTTACAAACAGGAACACCCAGGTTTCACTTTTAATCCTCACAGTTACGGGGTTTGGGTCACACCGGCTGGCTCCTTGACAAATACGTGCTCCAGTCATTTTCCTGAGCCTGCTCTCAAAGCCTGGTGGTTTTGAGATAAGAAGTGTCTCCTCTTTCCTTGTTTGGGTGGCGTTTCTTGCTTTCTTCTATTTAGAAAACCATGATATTTTATTCCTATTCAAAACCTACAAAAGCCATATCACATTCGGTGTAATTCACCAGACGTTGGCATGGCGATTGAAAAATACAATCCGCCAACTTGACATGTGAATTACAATTTCAGTACGGGTCTTGAGTATTTGTGTCGAATTAAATAGCTTCTTTTCATATGATCCGCTATTTTTCTGGTGGAATATTACACCTGTATAGCTAAATGACATAATTTGAAAAAGTTAAATGTGTTTCCTGAGATGCAAATATTTTACGCGCAGAGCGAAATGATCACCTGTAGATCAGGTGCTCGCTGTGGGCCCCAGGGTGAGAAACGAAAGCACAGTCCAGGTCCTGCTCGCCTACGCTGTGTGTGTGGAGAAACAGTTGTGATGCATATTTATAGATTTGCTTCTGCAAACAGAGGAGCACTCCAGCCTCCTCATGCAGCAAATCTTATTTCCGATACAAATTTGAAAGTCTGTGAAGCATGATAATATTAACTCTAGGATCCATGACCTCCCATAAAACAAAAGGAGGATGAGCGGTAGGTTAAAGGATTCGAATGATGCCCGTGGACCGGCGCGCTCCCGTAATGACTGGGGAAGATTTATTTGCTCTCTGTAGGTGTAATTAGACACCCACAAACCCGTCTGACCCCGCCGGGGTGGAGAGATCTTCCGCTTTTTGTTTCAGCGGCCGAATCAATACTCACACGTTTTACCACCGTGGAGTGAAATTGAGGAAATGAAAATCGGATAATTTTGTTCCCTGTGCGGTCTAGACAGAAGAGAGTCGTGGTAGCTTTTGACGGGAAGATCTATTTCCAGTTTCTCAAAAGGCTAGTGTCAATTTTGAAACTTCTCCCGTTATTGATTTTCAGTTTTGTTAAAAGGATGCTTTATTAGGAATATTAGTCCCAGTGACTGTGGGAAGCCCCCCTTCACAAGTAGGTGAGCTTGTGTTTTAATTTGGGGTCGGGGTGGGTTTCCGTCGCCGAGCGCCTGGCTTGCTGGCCGGACGCCTTGGCCAGTGAACGGGCAGCTCCCTCTCCCTGTTCGGCGCGCCCCTCGGCCTCGCCCGCCTTGGCGCCATCCCCACGCCCGCTGGTGGCCAAGGATGACTTTGTGGGACTGTTCGCCTGCCCCAAATATTTCAGAATCAGTTTGCTGACATCTTGTAAATGCCTGTTCCCCGTGACAACACGTTGTTGGCACTGGGCCCGTCAGCGTTTACATGTTAACATTCTCAAACCAGCCACGTGTGATTGACCCACACTGAATACTGAGCAAATACAGTTTAAGGAAACATCAACACTGTTGAGTCCGGCAGTCTCAACTGGATGACGAGTCCGCGCTATCCCACTCGCCCTAAAATGTTCCACGGTCCCTGAGTCCTGCCCTGACTTCCCACCAACCACCCCCACCCAGTACTTACAACGCTGCGTCAACATGCTCCCTTTCCCTACTTCCACTTCTTCCCCAATTGTGAGTTCCTTCAGAGGGAAGGTGTTTTCATTTCTCCAGATAGCTTGGGCTTCTCCGAGCGCCTGGTGCCCAGTAGACTCAAATAGCGCTAATCAACAGTAAAGCTGTCTTGCTCTCCATCATAGCACGAGGTGTTCAGCTTAAAGAATATATTTCGTTCGTTACTGAATCTCATTTGTGCATTTGTACATTTTGCTCCTGAGAAACAAAATACTGCAGGATCACAGGAATTTTAAACAGCCAGTTATACCCTATCTTAATCCATCCCGGCTGCTATAACCAAAAAGACCACCACGAGGGCACCTGGAGTTAAGAGTCTGACTCTTGGTTTTGGCTCAGGTCATTATCTCATGGTTTGTGAGTTCGAGCCCCACGTCAGGCTCTGCGCTGACAACGCAGAGCCCACTTGGGATTCTCTCTCCCTCTACCCGTCTCTCTGCTGCTCCCCTGCCATGCGTGCGCACCCTCTCTCTCAAAAATAAATACACGTTAAAAAAAATACACACACAGACTGGGTGGTGTAAATGGTAAACTATTTTTTATGTCTTTATTTTATTTTGAGAGAGACAGAGACAGAGAGTGAGTGGAGGAGGGGCAGAGAGAGAGGGAGACACAGAATCTGAAACAGGCTCCAGGCTCTGAGCTGTCAGCACAGAGCCCGAAGCGGGGCTTGAACCCACAGACTGTGTGATCATGACCTGAGCCGAGTCGGACACTTAACCAACTGAGCCACCCAGGCGCCCCTAAATGGCAAACATTTGCATCTTACCGCTCCAGAGGCTGAAAGTCCAAGATCAAGGTGGCAGCAAAGTCTGTTTCTGGAGGAGGCCATCTCATGGCTCATGTGACAGAGAAGACATGGAAGGTCCCTTGTGACCTGGAAAAGGGTCCTTAACCCATTCCTGGTGGCTCAGTGTCAAGACCTAATCACGCCCCAAGGTCCCGCCTCCTGCATCACATGTGGATTTTGAGCAGTCACAGACACTCAGTCTATAGAAACTCTGTTGTCCTGGATGGAGCTGGAGGGTATTATGCTAAGCGAAATAAGTCAGCCAGAGAAAGACAGATACCGCTTGTTTTCACTCATATGTAGAACCTGAGAAACTTAACAGAAGACCATGGGGAGGGGAAGGGGAAAAATAGTTACCAACAGAGAGTGAGGGAGGCAAACCATAAGTGACTCTTAAATACAGAGAACAAACTGAGGGTCGATGGGGGTGGGGGAGAGGGGAAAATGGGTGATGGGCATTGAGGAGGACACTTGATGGGATGAGCACTGGGTGTTGTATGGAAGCCAATTTGACAATAAATTATATTAAATAAATAATTGAATAAATAAGAAACATCATTGTCAAGAAGAACTGCATGCTTATTATAATTTTGCATGTTGGCCTCCATGGGATAAAGACAGGATACTTATGTTAACATTATTAATAATATAAACCACTCAAAGCATAAAGCAAGTTGTTTCTTTCTTCCAAGTCTTTCGGTGCACTCTTTAGTAAGTAGTTAAGTTGATGAACAAATTCCCCAGGGCCGCGAATCCCTTAGAAAGAGGTTTTATACAGAACGTTGTGGGTAAGTCTGCTTGGAAGAAAGAGTTAGCCAAACCGTCATCTGTTTTGTTTTGTCCCCAAAGAGACATGACTTGGGTTTCTGCGGGGACAGTGAGACGATATGGACCACGGAGCAACCGCACTGACGACAGGACTTGTCGCCAACGGGATTTTATTCGTGCACAAATTAACGGGCGCTCTAGAAGAGCGCGTAGTTAGGACAAGTTCCTGCACTTGGCGGTGAGCCGCTCCATCCCAGGGCCGCCCAGACCCCACTCCTGGGCGACGTGAAAAATGGAGCAGAAATGAGTGTGTGGAGGGTATGGATCATTTCCACTCGCATCTATTTGAAATCATAAGCGTGGTATGATGTCTTGGCTAAAACGCGGCTCCTGACAAGCTGTTGTGAATTTATGTTAATTGAAAACCCTAAACCTTGCTCCTCTGATCACGTCTATTTATTTACCTAATGTGGTGACTAGTGAGGGTGCTTCCTCTCAAGTCCTGAGGTGAACCAAAATCTAACTAATCCTTGGTTTTGTTTTGTTTTCTAATTTTCCATGCTGCTGCCTGTAAGCACTTCCTTCCAGCTCACGGTCAAATTATGTTACATGCACTAGCGCTTGAAAGGTTAGGCACGCCCTCCCGACAGGCACATCTCGGAGGCCTGGTGCTTTCTCTCTGACGCAGAGTTTCGTTCCTCACCTGTTAGCCACGAAGGTTCCGCGGGGCCTGGTACATTACGTGAATGACACTTTTAATGTTTTCCCATTCTTCGTGTTACAAAATAAGGATATTCTTGCAATCTGTTTTTATTGTGTCTTTTTAAACATTAGAAGTTCTGGTGAGCCCCGTGGTTGAGAAGTATATTTGCATGAGGGTCACATTCTTCTAGCAAATTGCTGTCTTACAATTCAAAATGTGCTTCTATTTTTGCTTTTGTCTCCCATGCCTTATTTTAGCATCAAAAATCCCTCTTAAGGCCCAGGAAGGGGACTGCAGGGGACGGGTGGGGGCGACACTTTGCAAGAAGCAAACGTTATGATGATAAGAAGCTTCTCCCTTTGGGGGATAATTGTAGAAAAGCACAAAATAAAATTTTCTAATTTGGGACCAGACACTTTTCCTGTATGGTCTGAGGGCCCAGCAGAACAAAGGATAATTGAAAGGTTTTCTTTTTTTCTGTCTGTGTGACTACTCTTTTTTCTTCCCCCCAAAGTCACTGACACAGCAGATGGGGCGTTGTTTGGGAAACACCACGCAGATGATTCTGGGTTTTTGATTTAATGTAATTCCCATGGTTGCCTCCGAACGCTTCTCTGACCGTAGTTGCCGTGGGATCGATGTTTGCTCACCGACCTCCCGCTCTGGGCGATGGGACCTGGCAAAGGGAAGTATCACAGGAGGAAAAGGGACTTTCACCCAACTAACGTGCTAGCACGTGTGATGACACGGCCAGGACAAGCATTTCAGTCTGTCAGTCCTGTCTTCAAAATTAAGGGATTTGACCAAATTTGGTCTTCCTGCTTTGAGGATGATTCTCTGAGAGCATGTGTCCTATTTTTGTAGAAACGACATAAAATGCAACCCTTACTGATTTCGAACCAGATCACCTTTGCGTGTGATGAGCAGAATTCCTGAATGTAATGAAATTCTTTAAAGTAACTTCCAATGACAGGAAGTGTCCACCACACAAGGCTCTTAAATTCAGCAAATATGTTTTCCAATAAAAAAGGGAGCTGTCAGGGTTCACTTTTGAAAAACAGGTTTACGACATCAGTGACGTTTTTCAGTTCATGTCCTAAGGATGGTGGCCTGTGGTGTCAGTTTCGACCTTAACACTTTGTGGAAGCAACACATATATTAACGTTTAAAAATGCAGCAGGTTTTCTTTTTCAGATCTTTTAAAGCAGTGAGTTTTTAGTACAGTATGATTTATAGTCCAAATTGTTGTTAAAGGTAATTTGCAGCCATGTTGTTGTCTCCATTCACACCCAGAGCCCTGTTCTGGGGCAGGGGGTTGGGGTGGGAGCTCCATACACAGCGATTTACTGCTCACGGCAGCCCAGGACCCAGGCCCGTCAGCTCCTGCTTTCTAGCAACAGGGTGAACCGTCCAGAGCATGCTTTAAGTAGATCTTGTGACATGACACGTTGTAATGGCTCAAACTCCTGCATAAATAGCATGCACTGCATAACGTCCCTTATTACACAATTACACAATGGTCCATAGCAGCCCCTTACGGACTATAGATGCATTTAAAAAGTCCATAATTATGTAGTTACATGATAATCTCTCATTAAGGGCCATTGGGTAAATATATAACTGGGGAGTTTTAAAAGTCCATCATAAAGTATTCAAAAAAATGTGATTGCAATACTTGAAACAAAAAGAAAGAGACCCGTTCTCAGAATATTTTGAGATTTTAGTGAATTTCTCAAAGTCCCGATCCAAGCAGCACGGGGAGAGTGTTTCCCGTCTTCCTTGTGGCCTGTCCCACACCGTCTTCGTTAACACGGTTCACACCGCCAGCCCGGCCCTGGCTGAGGGAGGGAGAGGAGGAGCGCAGGTGTGCCGACCCCCCAGGCTCTGCAGCAGCGCCCAGTGCCCGGGATGGAGCTCGGAGCGTTGGAGGAAGAAGGGAGTCCTGTTCATCTGCAGCCACACACCTGAGACCGCGCGTGGGCGAGCAGTTGCAGGATGGACATTTGAAGGCGAGCGCCAAACTCGTGACAGCGACTCAGCCTGCATCCGGCCTCCCGCCACCTTCTGCAGGACCCCGCCAGCCCTCGCCAGCCCAGCCCCCCTTTCTTGCTGCCTGATCCTTCTGTCTGCCCGGAGACGGCCGCTGTCCCAAGTCCGCCCACTGGAGCATCTCTGTGTGCGCACAGGCTCCCGGCCGGGTGGCCAGCGGGACTCAGAGTGCTCGCCGGTAGGTGCCACCCCCGCCGCCGACCCCCCACCGAGGGCAGGAAGGGCTGTCTTCCCAAGACTGCACGCCAGTGTCCAGAAAATGGGCCTGATGGCCACACCGGGGAAGCATCTAGTGTCTAAAATCCGACCGCATCTCTGATTTACCTGAGTCACCGAGTCAAAGTCAAAAAGATAAGAAAGGAATCCGGAGTTGAAATTGCATGAGCCATGTGTCTCCGTAGGGCTTTTCCAGAGCTGCGTGACAAGAGACTATTCCAAGAGTTTCCCCAAAACCAGCAGAACGTGTTTCCTCACAGCTCAGGATGCCACAAGTCTGAAACCAAGGTGTTGGTGGGGCTGGAATCTTCCGGAATCTTCCATCTTTCCGTGCCTCCCCTGCTCCGAAAGCTGCGGGCGATCTGCTATCCTTCTTGTCTGCACGTGGCCTTCTGCTCCGTGGGTGCAAAGTGTCCCTCGTCTTGTAAGGACACGAGTCACTGGGTCAGGGTTCACCCTCATCCTCACTTGACCACGTCTGCAGTCCCTTCCAAGGAAGGGCAGAGCCAGTCTCCAGTTGGACATGAACTTGTAGGAGACGCCGTCCGCCCTCCCTGTGTTCCCAAGAAACAGATTCTGTTTGATGCACAGCAGACACCAAATCAGGGCTTCCAGGCCGGCATCTGATTCAAGGCAGACCCACGGCCCTGCTTTCGTCCGGGATCATGCAGGCGCCCACTTGTGGTGTCTCCTCCACAGGAAAACAACAACAACAAAAGGGTTAATTTTGATACCTGATGCTGTCCTGGAATTTACTAGACTTTGGGAGATTTTTCTGCCGAGGGTCAAGCCAAGGCCACAGCACCTCTTTAGACCTTCCTAAATTAGCTTGACCCGCTGGAACCGAGCCACATTTTGGGACGGACTCCGCTCGGCAGCCCCTCATGGGGATTCAGGGGGAGCGCAGGGGCCCCGGAGCCCCAGATCTGCTGAGGACATGGTGCTGGTGCAGGACCCCACATTCTCCAGCCCACCCGCCACATTTAACCAAAGGCTACTGTGACCCGCCCAGGAAACGCAAAAGATGAATATAAGCCCTTTCCCTGGGGGATTGGCGGCCAGCGAGGTGGTTACAGAAGCTCTCTAGACCCTCAGCTTGTTCTCAATCCACGTTGAGCGGGTTACCGCCAGGAAGTCTGGGAGCAAAACCTTTTGTCCCCCATGAATTACGTCCCTCACTGTGTCTTGAAAAATCCGATTTCCGGGGTACCCTCAATTCATTTTATTATTCACTCCACTAGGAGATGTTTTTCGATTTGTAAAGTGTGCCAGGAACAGGGGAAATCGTCATTTCCCTGACGAAATAAACTCTATACGTATTTCACAACGCATCCTCGACAGACCTTGAAGCCCTCCGAGAAACAGTTAAGGGCGCTAAGTTATCTTTCGTGTAGGAGAATTATCCCGGACTGTAATGATAAGATACATTAATAACTAAAGGGCATTTTTAAAAAACTAATTGCAACAGACTTAAACAGAAGGTGCAGGCGATCCCTTACAAGGGTCCCCAGGCACTCAGCTCGCGGTGCCGCTCCCTCCTGGCACCGCGATCGGTCTCCATCTCTAGACAGTGCAGGTTTGAGAGTGTTAGATGCGTGGGTTCACATGGTCTGTAAGCTTCGGACACTGGCTTTTTCGCTCAGTGTAAGAGCCTGAGATCCACCCACACACCCTGTGCATCTAGGCTCTTCCTTTGTATCGCCGAGCAAAATTCCACGAAAGGACGCACCGTGCTGTGTGACACTCAAAATGCAGAAGGACATCTCGGCTGTTTCCAGTTTGGGGCTATTATGAGAAAAGGTGGTGTGAACATCCCTGTATAGATTTTTATGTGAGCGGGTTTCCATTATTCTGGGCTAAACGCTTTGAATTCACTACAGGGTCACATGGAGGTTGCATGTTTAGTTTTTAAGAAAATTACCAAACTGCTCACCAAAGGGGCTTCACCTTTACATTCCCACTGTCGTGGAGACCAGCTCCTCTCTGGTTTCCTGAAATTTTAACACTTCCACGAATGGTAAGGTGCTTCCTCATTATGTAGGCCAAGTCCTATAAATATGCTAACTGGTCGAGCTCATGGAAATCCTCCATTACATCATTTTAACCGAGAAGGGCAGTTTCTAGATGTGAATAAAATATGTATTTAGATAACTTTGTTTGCATAACACATTTCAAAAAACTCACAGTTTGAATCTGAGGAGATATTGTTCGGTTGTAAAAAGATAAATTGTTCGTCATACATCTTGGCAGGTCTTTTATCTGGAAAAATTGTGACTCACGTGTAGGTCAAAATAAAATGGTTAAAATGGGAAATTAAAAATAGATCATTTATGTGTGTATGTGCATTATTTTGTCAGTCTTACCATGCAGGGCCAAGGAGATTTTGACTCCTCAGTGGCGGGCCTGTGACTTGAGACTACATAAGTTTACTCGCGTAGATAACCCTGCGATGGATGGGCCGTCGGAAATTCACCAGCTGAGTTTGCTGATCATTGAGTTAAAAGTTAGAGATGTCGGCCAGGCAGTCATAGAGCAAGATTCTTCTATATCTTAATAAGAGTTTTCAAGTCTTACACAATTTCTGGCGCACACTGGTACCATTTTTTAACCAACCAATTAAAAATGATTATTAAAGGGGTGCTTGGGAGGCTCAGTTGGTTAAGCGTCTGACTCTTGATTTTGGCTCAGGTTATGATCCCACAGTTCGTGAGTTCGAGCACTACGTCAGGCTCTGTGCTGACAGCATGGACCCTGCTTGGGATTCCCTGTCTGCCTCTCTCTCTGCCCCTCCCTTGCTCATGTGCACTCTGTCTGTCTCTCCATCTCTCAAAAATAAATAAGAAAAGATTTAAAAATGCTTATTAATATTTATGGAACATTTAAACATTTTCATTGTCAAAACATTTTCCTTTCATAGAAATGAAATCATCTTTTTCATTCCTATTTTTCAGGTTTATTTTTATTACTTTACTAAAAATGCCAGCATTAGGGTAACGTGAATGAGCAACATAGGCAGAATTGGGGGTAAACATATAGAACTGCCCCAGGGTGGGTCTGAAACCCTGAGGACAGTGCAGCGAGGGTGGTGTGAACCAGAGACAGGCCTACCGCCGCCCACCCGGTGGGCTTGGGTCCCCACAAGTAAATTATAGTCAGGGACCAGAGCCCATCGGTTCGCCCTGGGAGCCAGTTACGTGGACATGGGTACAAGAGTTTATGTACCACATGCTTTGAAAACAACAAAATGAAAGGGTTGCATGACACTCAAAAAATTACACAAAACAAATATTTAGCCACGCATAATTTTAATAGAGAAAGTTGATTTTAATGACTGTGCTTTCTTTCTCGACTTAAAGCTGGTCTTTCCTAGCTGCGATTTGCTGACAATTTTCTGAACACAATGATCAAGGTGTGTGGGTATTTGTATGTGCAATTACGTTTACATATTTAATCCTGTTTCTTTAGTATATGAAGAAGATAGTTTCATAAATATTTACATGCTTGCAAGCAATATGGTAGAAATCAAGTTCCTTTTTAAAATATACAGTTTAAATATATTTTTTTAATTTTTATGTTTATTTATTTTCTGAGAAAGAGAGAGAGAGTGTGAGCAGGTGAGAGGCAGAGAGAGAGACACACACAGAATCCGAAGACAGGCCCCAGGCTCTGAGCTGTCAGCACAGAGCCCGACACGGGGCTCAAACTCCTGAACCATGAGATCATGACCTGAGCTGAAGTCCACTGCTTAACTGACTGAGCCCCCCAGGCACCCCTAAATGTATTTTTAAATTATAAGATTGAACATCTTTAGAAAGAGTGACAGTGTTTTCAGTGTTTTCTCTCTTGGTTTAGTAAACAAAAAGCGCTCTAGCACAGCGCCTAATCTCTCCTTTGCTGGCAGCTCTGAAAATCCCTGACTGTCCACACTTGGTCCTTCTCTGCAGTGAGTGCTGAGGGTTCAAATGTTAAATAACCACATTACCACTCAGCTCCTACTCCATAGGGGAGCTCACGTCACAACGGGGGTCCCCATTCAGGGAGCTTAGATCCAATTTTTTTTATGCCAATAAATCCATTCTGGGTATTATTCTGAGGCTCGGTCCTGCTTCATGCTGCGTTTTCTTTCATCTTTTTTTTTTTTTTTTGATCCCAACTGCTGAGTCATCTTTCATACTGAATTTATAGGATATCACGATCTCTTAGCTAGACTTGTTCCTAATTCTCTCTCAGGATCATGTAAAAAGATGTCATTCGTTACAGCCTAATGTTTTCAAAGCACCCAAGTATGTAAAAGAAGATACGCCATAAAAATAATTCCAGCAAACAGGGAAAAGGTATCTCGGTAATTGGCAGCAAACCATCTGGGTAAATTTTTGTTTCTCTGTGTTTTTCTCATCCATCAAAGGATTGTAGGCAGTATACAAAAATGTAAAAATTACAAGAACATGAAAGTGAGGGAGAAATTGAGGAGAAAGGAAATAAATGTAGAGCAGAGAAATGAGCCACGGGGAAGATTGATACCCAAACCAAACGCCCTAAGATCCAGAACACTTTCCAAGGGGGAGTCATAAATTTTACTTGGAATGTCCTGGCATCCAAAAAAAGAATGAAATAGAACAGATTAAAGAGTCCCAATATCTAAACGATAAAGGCACATCAGTTGCTCAGGGGAAGGGCAAATACTAAGGCGAGATATCTTAGGCATCCTCGGCCGGCCCCACATCACGTGCACACAGCCTCCCCAACACTCTTCAGTGAGTAACATCGTGACTTTGTTCCAGCTGATTTTTAAAATGTCTCTTCATGCAGGAAACAGTTTTCCAACAACAACAAAATAAGAGGAGTTGAATAAAGGAAAGATATTTTATAAGAACTAAAATGAATGCAACCCAGGTATGCGACTCTCTTGTCCTGGATTATTTTCCAAGGAACTTTGAGTACATCCTTCAGGAAATCCACCAAAATACTATATTGTTTTCACCATTAATAAACAGGATTCTACTCCATATCAGCGCAAAAAAAGATAAGATTTCCTCAGGAAACGACCAGGGTCCCCTCCCTGCCCCACAAGCAAATAAGGAATGAGAGACCCAAATTTCTATGTGTAGATGAAAATTGCAATAAATTTAGTCCAGGAAAGTGTGGTGAAGGTGTTTGTAATATATTTCCTTGACTCTAATATGCACATGTTCTCAGATTTTGAACAGTCTGTAAGCAGGGGAAACTTACACTGTGTCGGAAGAAACTCACCTGCTTCCGGGCAGAGAAGTCAGTATGAAATAGTTTATAGTTTTCATTGCTCTTTTTAGCCTGGGGTGGACACTCTCTGTTCATTTGATCTTCACCCCATTTGTGGTATTCACATTGGCAACACTACATGTGATTGAATTCTAAATCAGGTTTGAATCCCTAATTGTTGCTTAAAATGCCTTTAAGAGTATTTCCCCACGATGCAGCCCTTCAATAAAAAGATAATGCGTATGAAGCAAATTGCCCTCATAGCCGTGCAGAGGATTCTCCCAGGCATCACGTATTTGGCTTCATCTCCAGAAATGTGTTATTGAACCACAAAGTACAGTCATCACTAGATTATTTGACTCCATAAAAGTAGGAACTGTGCTTTTGCTCATCATTACAGTCTCGGGTCTTGAAAATGTGCCAGACCATAGGTGATGCCCAGGAATATGGCTGCTAGATGTTCTTTTTTTCCGCCTACAATAATTCCATCAAACTCATGCTTTCTTTGCACAAGACTCACTATGTCATTTTGACCCACTCTTCCCTCCTTGAATTTTATCAAAAATCTAGGATGGGGGGTTCAGGTATGAGGATGATCATTGCTTTCCATGCACAGGCCCACTCAGCACAGAGAGGATTGATGGTCTACCACTACCATGAACCCATTACCCCACGGAAGACCTGTTCTCCATAGTTTTACAAATAATGCTCATCTCCTGCAATGGTGACATCTCAACCAATCCAGCACCCAGCACAGGCAGACTTTCTGAAGGAAGATCCTCCCTATGTCAGTATTAATCTTATTCCAAATTGTCCCAGTCTCGGGTTCCCAATGCTTATCTCTATCAATTCTTCCAAACATTCAACCTTCAGAGAACCAACTGGCCTCAGGAATATTAAATATTGGAAATTAAATGTTTTAAAATCAATGATCTAAACTTTCAACTGCAGAAATAGGTAGAATGAGAACAAATCAAACAAAAAAGTCCAGAGAAGGGAAACAAGGAAGACAAAAGGAGAAATTAAAGTAATGGAAAGCAAACATAGAAGACAGAAATTTCCAAAGAGCAGAGTTGTCTCTAAGAAAATGCTATTAAAATTATAAGCACAGAGCAAGACTATTAAAGAAAACCAAAAAGACAAATGACAAATACCAGAAATGACAAAGCAATAACACTATAGATCAATAATTAAAACAGTGAGGCAATATTTTTTAACAAATTGTGTATGAAGAAAGTAAACAATTTAAATAAGTTAGACATTTAAACAAATCTGATTTAACAAAACTGGTGGGAAAAAAATTTACTTTTGAAAATAGATGGGGCACCTGTCTAGCTCAGTCAGTAGAGCATGTGATCTCAGGGTCATGAGTTCAAGCCCTATGTTGAGCATAGAACTTAAGAAAGAAGGAAGGAAGGAAGGAAGGAAGGAAGGAAGGAAGGAAGGAAGGAATGGAGGCAGGGAGGGAGGAAGGAAAGAAGGAAGGAAGGAAGGAAGGAAGGAAGGAAGGAAGGATGGAAGGAAATAGATGAAGGAGTTGAGTGATCAGTTCACAAAATGAGCTATCCCAGTTGATAATAGGTTCATTGTTACTCATCAGGGAAATTAAATCCACGGTATCACTCTGCTACCAGCGAAGATCGTGGCACAGGCCAACAATGACATGTGGCACAAAGGTATAAAAGATCTGCAACCATAGGTTGAATAAAAGAAGCTGGAAAGGGAAGAGTTCATACTGAGTAATTGCATGTATATGGTACTCGAGGATAGCAAACTATATCTGGCGTAGCAGGAGCCCCAACAGACATAACGTGGGGGTGGACGTTAATGTGACAGGGCACAGTGAAACTCCTGGAGTGGTGACACTAAGCCAGGCATCAATCTAGGTGGTATGGGGAGAAAATAGCCTACGAATGTCCTGGCTTTCCATGCATTTTCCTTGCAGAGGAATGACTACGTTTGTCCCAAGTGTCTCTTCAAGGATATTGTTAGGACGAGGAGTCTTGGAAAATGGAGCTGGTGTCTCCCCTGAAACAAAAGGAAGGCATGCTGTCTGTGCCTTAGAAAGATGCACATCCTCGAGACCAAGCTTTCTCTCAACACGACCCATGGTTTGTGCAGGCATCACCCGCCCCTTCACACTGGCCCGTAGGAATCGGGGCTCAGAGGAAGGCGCTCTTACTGTGAGTGATAACCTGTCCTTCATCTCCGACCAGGAGTCTCGTGTCTTCTGCCGGCATCTCTGCAACTGCAGCAGGGAACCTGGGTAGCTTGTATGTAAGGTGAAATGTCAAAGTCTTCACCGTTCTTGCCAAAAGGTGGTTTACGGCTGAATAAATGCTATATACAACTCATTTCTCAATGAAATGCAACTTTAAAAATGTTAACAAAAAAAATGCTTAGGGCCTATTTATATTCTTATTACCTAGAAAATCTGGGCTCCTCATTCGAATGTACAGATGAGATCCCCTAAATAATTCGGTGGTGCCCTACATTTATCATTTTGGGGTCTGGAAATTGTTGGGCATGATTCCTTCTAGAGAACAGACTGAAATTATAGTGTATGGGTATTTATATAATGTATCAGTTATATATTAAAATATTAATTTTTATATATAATTGATAGATTCAACTCCAATATTTTTACAAATTCTAGAGTCTGTGCAACCTTTGTTTTTTTTCTTGAGGGAGAGAGAGAGAGAGAGAGAGAGAGAGAGAGAGAAATTAGGGGCTCAATCTCACAACTGTGAGATCATGACCTGAGCTGCAATTAAGAGCAGATGCTTAACCGACTGAGCCACTCAGGCGCCCCAATCTTTGCTTTTTTAAAAGAAATGAATATATGATAACAAACATAACATTACTATACCAGTGGGGAAAATATGTACCCTTGTATATAAATAGCCAAGTAAGCAATAGTATTATTTTCTCTTATCATCCACAATATTATTCAGGGAATTAAAATCACACTAACATTTTCCTTTATTAAACTAATAATTTGGGAAGCTAAGCAAGAGAAAAAATTGTGGCAGAATTATAATGGAAATAATAGTACCTTTCTTCTTCAAACAGATTAAGGCAGCCTGCAATGAAAAAAAAATGTGATTGTTCACCAGGGAATATAGCATTAGGATTCCAATTTCATAATTTGAAGGTTTGGTTTAAACAGACAAATGATTTTAGGGCTTTTTGGCTCTGCTCAGCTTCTTATCAAAACTACAAAGTTCTTGCTAATATTCTTAGGAGGCTCACACGAGCACAGCCCTGATTTGTCTTTCATATCATTAGCCACAAATTTTCTCTCACCATGAGAAATATGAACCAAATTCTACGTCTTCCTTCTGATTTGGAAATGTACCCTCATGAATCACTTGGAATGAATTACAAAGAGCTCACAAGATATGTGATGAGCATTTATAGAGTATGCTTAGTGATGTATCATTTGCTTTTTAAATGTCATGAATACCAAGAAGATTTTTCTAAGCAATATCACCATGTCTGCAACTCCTCGCTCAGCACAAAAAAAAATTGTTTTACTTCTGTATTTCTGATGAAGAGTTAACTCTCGTAAAATTCCGAAATATAAGACTAGAGGTCAAAGAAACCATTTTATACTTTCTTTTTCAATTATATATGATACTCACACTCATCATAACAGCTAATATATTTGGTGCACTTTACATTTTAATTATTATGTCATAGCATCTCTTTTGACATTCACAAACTGCCTTTAAAGCTTGCAACGATAAAAGAGGATGTTGTTTCTAGAACCTTTGCATATAGGCACATTGATGTCCATACACCTTGAGTACCTTCCCCAAGGTGTGGCCCCTGTAACCCTCGAAATCTACGCCACGCCTTCCCGCCTCTC
Organism: Cryptoprocta ferox; assembly: GCA_028646485.1. Classification (NCBI taxonomy): domain Eukaryota; kingdom Metazoa; phylum Chordata; class Mammalia; order Carnivora; family Eupleridae; genus Cryptoprocta; species Cryptoprocta ferox. The sequence continues at coordinate 86,355,394 of CM053566.1, forward strand.
CAGAGCCCTGTTCCTGCACTGATCACTGAGCCCTGCTCCCACAGCCGCCAAAGCACTAAGACAGGAGCCACCAGGAGCGTGACAGGGCCAGTTCAGGATCCCCAGCCCCACTCATGCCCCTGTGGCATTCGGGTTTTCCTGCAGGAAACTGCGCCTTCATCCTGTGTCCATTGTGTGTAGATGGTGTGTAGGTTTTGTTGCAGCCTGAGCGCACACTATTAAGCAGGCACGTCACCCTTTCCCACCAGGTGTGCTCAGGACGAGGGTCCATTAGTTAAGCTCGACCAGCTGGCCACTCCTGAGTCCTGAGAAAAGGACTGAAGGAGGCAGGAGGAGTTGGGGCAGCGCTTGGGCACAACCGTCTTGCTCCAAGATATGTCCTGTGCTTCTTGCTGTCTAACCAGCCTTCCGGATCTTTCCAAGCTAGACTTCCATCCTATGGAAAAATCCACATGCTCTAATAACCCCCCGAATTCCCTTTTCCTTCATTTGACAAGAGGTGGTCCTGTTACTTCCCACCCAGGACCCTACCCAGGAAAGGAGTCTTTCAGGACCCAGGAGACATGGGATTTCTGCCCAGTGCCCTGGGTGTCCTCTCCTGACCTTTCATCTCTAACTTGGACATTAGCCCCATTCATGCACAGAGTGGCTACATGTCACTTAAGGATTAAAAAGAAAAGTACCACAGGTCCTTGTCTTATGCAAAACCTACCACAGTGCCTTCCTTGTCAGTGAAAAATAGAGCCATTTTAATGTATAAATATTTGCCCCCAGCTGTACTGGGTCTTTATGCCTTTAGCTCGCGTTCAGAAGCATCACAGCAAGAAAATATGATCACGTGAAATTGGTCATTATTTTTATTTATTTAGTTTTGCTTTTTAAGCTTATAATTCAATTCCAACTAGTTAACATGCAGCGTTACG
>CM053566.1:86361316-86529690 GCA_028646485.1 Cryptoprocta ferox
GTCTTTCCTGTTCACAGGTGTCTGCTTCTGTGTTCAAACGTCCCTCTTTTATAAGGACACCTGCCATCGGATTAGGGCTCATCAGCATGACCTGGTCTTTACTGGACGGCACCTGCACTGACCTTGTTTCCAAATACAGTCACATTTGCAGATTCTGGGGTTAGGACTTGACTAGATCTTTCCGGGGACACAATTCAACCCCCAAAGGCAGCACCGAGGTATTTGTTCCCCGGGTTCATTGTGTTAAGAGTAGACTTTCATACTCTCTGATACTTAATACCCAATAAAGTGACCTTAAGGTTCCCCTGGCTTTTTTTTAAATCTATTTTTTGTACACACTTTTTAACGTCAACATGTTTTGAAAGATGCCAGAAACATCTTTCCAGACAGACGTGATCACAGTGCGTCTCCGCATCTGACCAGCAGCAGCTGACTCCATTCTGTCCTTCCGCTCGGGGGGCAAGATTCGCCCCAATTCTTATCAGATATAAGAATAACTCCCCCTAAACTATCACTTTTTTATCAACAACTGATCCTGCAAGTTCTCCCTGGTCCCGTGAAGGAAACATCCCCCACGCGCGTGCGCCACACAGATTCTGTGTTCCTCATCAGTGTTCATAGTCCGCTATCGGAACTCACAAGGGTTGGATACAGATTTGGGATTTTTTTTCTTTTTTTCCTTATTTTTTTTTTTTTGGTGGGAAACACTTGTCATCAGTAGATTCTGTGAGTCCTTGTTCATCATAGACCAAAACAAAAGAGTGTGAAGTCTCGAAGGGCGCCCTCGTTCACGGGGCTGCTGTAGGGACACCGTGGGCAGGGTGGCTAGTCAGCAGCAGGTTATCTCCTACTGGTCTGGAGCCCGGGGGACTGAGGTCAGGGTGTCCGTGTGGTCGGGACCGGCCAGAACCCTCTTCTGTGTCCTCAACGTTGGGAGGGCTGGGGAGCTCTGAGGGTCACATGTCCATTTGTGAGGCCCCCCCCCCCCGCAGGGTTTCAGCATGTGAGCCCCCCGGACTCGGATATTCAGAGCCTGGCAAAGCCACGGTGTGGGACTGGGCATGATCTCCTGGAGAGACACTCCTGGGAATTGGTGGCCGTGGTCGTGGGCCCAGGAAGCTGCTCTGTGTGTGGCCCCCTGCCCTCTCCGGGGCTGTGCAAGTTGAGTCCTTCCCAGCTCGGCCCTGGGCCTGCTGTGACTGTGACTTCCCAACCAGTGCTCACAGCCGGCCATCCTGGGGGTAGAGGGGAGGACCGGCTGAGGATGCCTGCGACCTTCTGCGGTGTGATCGCTCCCACCGTGGCCAGTTTCCAGCTGCATCACTAAGTCCGGGAGCAGAGATGCGGGACGGCACAGCGTGACCTCCGTGGCACGCGCCTGACGCACCCTCAGAGGAAATGGACAACAAAAACATTACGACATGATGTGTTTTGACTTCCTCTCCTCAAAGGCAATGAGTCAGGCAGTCCTTTGTTTTGGTGTCATTTAGTTACATTTTTGCTTAATGTAATGTTTAATGACGGCCACGTAGGACAACAGCAAGAGGCTCTGCTGAGCTCATGGCTGGTCTGGCGGCCCTGGGCTCTGACCCGCGTCGCACGCGCACCCGCACCGCACCTGTGCCTGCACCTGCCCCCGCGCTCCCTCCCCCGACCGCGCCCTCACCCTCGCCCACACCTGCACCCACACCTGCAACCACACCCACCAGCCTTTGTGACGCTTCTTGGACGTTCAGCCTCTCCTTTGAATCTGCACTTGTTCCCAGGTAGCGTTTGTAACAATTCCCTCCGCTCTGCCCCGTGCAGGGTTCACGTCTCCTGCCCTGCGCGCTGCCCCAGCTGCGAGCGCCCGGGCCCCTCCTGCCCACCCCACACGTGCAGCGCAGAGAAGCGTGGACACCGCCGTCCTCAGAAAAAGCCCTGCGAATCATGTAGCCGCTGCTGTCCCATGGCGCGTAGGCCCCAACTTGAAACCACGCCGGTGGCTGCGGTAATTAGCGTACCCTAAAGCAACGCTAAGTTGCTTGATTTGAGCTGGTTTTCTCCTACGGGGCCTTGCAGGCTCCTAGACACGCTGGTACTGGATCAGGCCTCCTGTTTCCTCACAGGATCCCTACTGACAGTCCTCGGGCCTACATGGTTCTAAGAGGCACAGTGTGGAAAAGCTGACTCAGAGGGTGTGATGAGAGTATTTGGATCTTAACTAAAAGCACAAAATGAAGCTGTGAGTCAGATGGACGTGGAGATGCCGATTTATATGCTGTATTTCTGAGACTCTACCTTGCAAAGAGAACTCTCTAAAAAGAATCACTTTTACTTTGGTCAAGACTTGCATTTAATTGTTCAGATTCTGCGTTCCGTGTCATTCTTACGGTTGGCTTGATGTTGACAATTTGGGGAAATATCATCCAAGTGAACTATTAAGGAGACGGATATGCTGCTTACTAAAGGCAGAAAATATGCTTTAGACAACAGATGAGCCCACGCTCATCTGCGTGCGTAAAAAGTGCCAGAATAAAACCCGTTTGCCTGAAAAGACACTTGGGAATACGGATGAAGTTGTAACGTTGGTTATGAATAAATGGCCTGCAAACCTACACTCTCACAGCACGTGTGTTTCCGTGCGCAGGAGCCCAGCATCAGGGGTCACACGCCTCAGCCCACGCGGCTCAGCGGCCCGGGCGCCGTGGGGGTGTGTGCACACGTGAAGTATTTCAGAAACAAGGTATCGGCTGATTATTATTTTTGAGAGACCCGTGTGTGAAAAATCTCCACATGAAGAACCCTTCCTTCTTCCAACCCCGAGAGCCCGCGGCAGACGCTGGAAGTCGAGGCCCAAGGACACCTGCAGTGTGACCGAGTTTTCTGCAGGAAGCGGTTCTCGCCTCTGCAGCCCGCAGGGCCTGATGGTGCATCCATTCCATCCTGGAGCGATTTAAACAACGAAATAAATAAGAAAAGAGAAATAATTTTTTTAAATCTTGTATTTTAGAAGAAATAGAGGAAAATGAGCTGCAATTTATTTTCTTCTTGTCATCACTGTTTTAAACACTCACAAACAACAATGAGCTAAAATCGGAATGAAGGGTAATTTGGAAAGCCTTCAAATGTTACAATAAATAGGAAACATGCTTTAGAAAAAGCAAGATTATTTTCAGCAAACTCGTAGCATTTGGAATTTACACATTTTAAAAATGTTTTAATATGCTGATTTGTGTATCTGATTGCACGTGAGTATTCACTCTTTGCAAATGATTAATATGGGGCAATTTTTCAGTAAATGAGGCAAAGTTTTCATGAGATTCCGGGTCCCTGCCTCCTGCTAGCGCGGAGATCGTTGTATAGATTATAAACACATTACAGTAGCAACTGTTGCATGGAAACCAAATCCGGCCATAAACCCGCACAGACAGAATCTGCGGATGCCGTTGTGTGCAGGACATGGGAAGGGGGTCCACGAGCAGATGGCAGTAGGAGGCACGGGCCGCCACACAGGTTCATCCAGTGAAACCACTCCACAACCTTGCTCACGAGACGAGGGTCATTTTAATCAAGCCCATACAAGACTCTAGTGCACATGTCTTTATCCACCTTATTTCCTGTGTGCAAACCTGATCATGTGACATGCAAGGACTCCGCCGTGGGATCTGTGCATGGTGTGCATGGAGGCAGTGGTCCCACGTCACCTGTACTGCATGGACCCATCCCTACGCCCCACTGATCGTTGGCCCTGGGTGGTACATGTGTCCCAGGTGTGTGGTGCTGCCAATGTCCCTCTGCACAAAAACACGGTGTGGCAGACCTCATGATGCGGCCACTCCCCAGTGACCTTAGACGACATTGCCTTTGGCCTCCCCTTCCTGTGCTCGAGGCCAAGTCTACATAGGGACAAGCCATACTCACGGTGACCACTCTCAAGAGGGAAGTTCACTGTGAGTCTTTATAAACTGTCCATCCTTTATTGAGCCTCAGGAAGGAGGGATCATGACACATGCTGTGGCGTGAAGGAGCCTTGGGGACATTCCGCTAAGTGAAGCACGTCCGTCCCAGATGGACAGGTCCTGTGCGACTCTGCTTGTATGGATTATCCAGAGGGGTCAAGTTCATGCAAACAGCCCATGGAATGGCGGGTGTTAAAGATGTGGGGTGGGGGGCGCTGTTGTTAATGGGTCCAGGGATTTCTCAGATGGTAGAGGAGATGGACCCTCCCAACAGCCTCCGGGGAGCGGGTTTAACACAACCCGATGGCACAGGGCGAGGGGTCAGGATGGAGAGTTTTATGTGGTGTGGGTTTTACTACCATTAAAAAGAAAAAGCTCTTCATAAGGCACATAAGTAACAATGAAACAAAGCATCCATTCCAGTTACGCACATACATGCCCCAATATGCTCTTTCATAATAAAGGATAGCCTCAAACTCGTTTAAGTCTGAGAGAGTTGGGACAATTAAGAAGCTTGGGGTTCCGTAGCTCATGACACTCGGTGCCATGAGGAGGTTTCTTCTGGCTGATTGAGATTGTTACTGCACAGGGGCCATATTTATGAAAATCCAGGATTTCAGTTCAAAACCCAACCAGGAAGTAACCACCTGCCAGAGGAGTTATAGGAAGCCTGAGTGTCAGTGAGAAGACCACCCCCAAGGTGACCCACCTTCTGTGAAGTTCAAGGGTGTAGCCAGATTCCCGGAGACCTGACTAGCGGGGAACCCATGCCAGCTCCGCCCTTTTCACGACGAAGACTCTGCTTTCCAGAGAGAGATTCCTGCAACATCATACACATGCTCAGAGCTGATGAGCCAAGACCATCAACTACCAAAGCCTATCATGACAGACAAACGGGTACACAACATTCCATCACGTCATGGGTCACCGTGCGAGAGGTTTTGGAGCCTGCCATGCAGGTAGCCGGTGTGGTGCGTGTATCCTGCCCCACTCGCATTCTGCCGTCATCCTCGGAATTCCACCCTGACGGGGACACTCCTGGGCCCTAGAGGTGGCTGGGACCTCTGAGACAGTAACTGTAATGTGGGGAGTCTCCTGGTTACAGGGTACCTGTCATCCTAACATGTAATTCCAGGAAGCGGTGGTAGTGCCACTGGGGTTTTCTGGGGGAGGTGGCATGCATTCCCCACCTCCCGGCACCAAGCGTCCACCTCTCCGTCCTGTGTCCTATCCCCAAACCCCTGCCCCAGGATGAGAACTTGAGCCTGCCTCTGCTGGCAACGGAGGCCGGGTCGGGACGGCGGAGGCTGGCGCAGGACAGCGGAGGCTGAGGCAGGTGCAGGAGCTAGTTGCTGCTTACATCATGTTAAGCTTTGCATTCTCACGGGGACTGAAGTCTCTGATCAGAAGGATGTAATCTGGAGAGAGCAGCGAAAAGCACAGTGCAGACCAGAACTTGGCCAGAAAGTAACGCAGGGACACAAGGGGAACCAGGCATGACAGGTGTATTTCTGATGTGTGCTTTTTGCCTTCTCTTCTTCCCTGGAAGGAAATGCGTGCACGTGTGGGTGTCACTCTGTGCTCCTATCTCAGAGGCCAACTGCAGCAGTGCTCAGAAATACAGATTCCGTCTGCAGAAAACGTTCTAAATAGTGAGCGGACAAGCTTACCCCTCTCTCAAACCCCTACCTGCAACGGTTAACTTTTTATCATTTATTGGGCTGACTTTATCTTTTTTAAAATCAAACGTTTGGCCCCTGGAGTTCATTTGCGACTGCTTGGACCTGATTTCACATGAGAAATAAGATCGTGATGTCAGCTGGTCACTGATCAGAGAGGAATGCTCCGGCCCCGGGGCGGGCACTTCGCCCCTCGCTTTGCGGGACTGTTGGGGGGAGGGAAGCAAGGCTCACTTTGCGGGACTGTGGGGGGCGGGGGAAGAGGTCGGTTCAAGGGATCGAGGTGCGCCTCCCGTACGGAGAACATCCTCAGTGAAGATGAGGAACGAGCCTGACGGCAGACCCCGTGATCTCTGGTCTCTGTTGTGTAAATAAACACACGCTCAATCTCAACTGGTTGCCATTAAAAGGGAGGTCCTTGATTGAGGACCAATATGTTATTTTTTTACTCCAATACACACAGACTTATTTTCTCTGTGTTTCTGTCTTTTCCCCTCTAGTTTGCAACATAACACAAAGAACTTGGGAAGGAAAGAGTAACAACCATTTAAATGCACGCGCGCGCACACACACACACACACACACACACACAGCGGTTCTCTTACTCGCGTTGGGTCCGCGTGCTCCCCTGTGGCGTTGGCAAGAGACACATGCGTGTAAAGGAGCCGATGATGAGGCAAAGTCACGTGACAGCACCGGTTAGCAACTGCGCTTCGATACAACCCAGCTGTGGACAAGGTGAGGCCACGCACCAGCCGCCTTGTAATGACGGGGCCGCTCGAGCTCATTGGAAACAGATCCAGCACCAGTAGGGCCCTGATTATCCGACGTTCCGCTGGCCCAGGGTCTGACAGCCTCGGAAGGAGGCTCCCCGCAGCCGGAAAATTCAAAGCAGCTTGGAATCAAAGACTTTTCAGATGGTGGCAGATTGAAAAGCAAAGCTGTCCTGGGAGTTCCCAGCCTCCCCATGTGTGTTTCCACTAAACATGGAGTGGATTCCTTCCTGAAGACCAAGACATGCAGGAGACGTCTTTACAGAGCGCTTGCTAACAATTATTCTGAAAATGTGGCCCTTCGCTTCACTTGTGTCAGTAAAAAATGTCTCTGAATGACCACAGAGAGCTAATTTACCGACGGGATCATGTTCACCAAGTTTTACGCCGGCCTCAGCCTTAGTGCTCGGCCTGTGAAGCCCACGTCTGGGGCCGCGTGAGGCGGACGGCCAGCCAGAGCCGCCCCGGGGCTTTCGCCTGCGGTGTGCGTGGACCCCAAGCGCCGTGTGCTCGTGCTGAAGCGGTCACGATTTTCTGCGGACATTTCTAGACCCCGTAAGTGAACGGTCCTTGTGAGTCCAGCCGTGTACACCTCCGCACTTAGGGACACTCCCGTCTTTCCTGTTGTGCCTTGAAGGCCAGCCTAAGCCTCCTTCTCACGCGGGTTCCCTGAGCCCCCAACTCTGCACCCCTGCCTGGTCTCAGCCCTCAGCTCCCCTCCCAATCTCAGACCCACTTTGCAAGCTGCTGTTGAAATGGGCACCTTTGGGGGCTGTGAATCCTCACTTTGAGCAGCCCCCCCCCAGCTCTCTAGCGCCCTCGCAGGCCGTCTGAGCCCTGGAGCTCTGGTGGGCGGAGGTGGCTCCAGGCCGCACAGGCTCTAACACGCACAACCCGGGAAACTTACTTTCTTTATTTCAAATTGCAAATGTCCAAAATGTCTGCTTCCTCCCCCCCTCACTAAGAACCTGATCTACCCCCAGATGACACCTGGGGACGGGCGTGCAAGAGGGGTGCACGCGGTCCCGCTTGGCCCCAGTCTTCGCGGGAGAACCACCTTGCGGCCGCTACTCTCTGACTACTTATTTCATCCCTGAACCTCTGGCCTCTCACTGGGGCTCTTCCCTAACCCCACCTCTGTTTCACATCTCCCTCCATCTTCCCCGCAGGGGAGCCTGACGAGGTCAAGGCTCCCCTGCGGGGGTCGGTCTGGAATGAAGCAGGATGTGGGTGCCAGCAGGTGCATCAGCCGAGGCTCAGTAATCGAACATATGTTGTCTACAGAATATCTTATATAGAGACATATATATCTGTAGTGTGATATAGAGTTGAATACAAAATTTATATATATATTGATTATTAACATTGATCATAAAAATTGACACCTAGGCACCTGGGGGTTCCACCAGTTCAGTGCCCGACCTCAGCTCAGCTCAGGATCTCACAGTTCATGAGTTCGAGCCCCACGTCAGGCTCTGTGCTGACAGCACAAAGCCCACTTTGGATCCTCTGCCCCTCCTCTCTGCCCCTCCCCTGCTCGTGCTCTCTCTCTCTCTCTCAAAAATAAATAAACATTAAAAAAAAAACAAGAACATTGTCAGCACCGGGGGTGTTTAAAGTTCTTGCTCTTGGTAAGATTGCCACGGGGGGAGTGTTGATGGAGAAAAGAGCAAAGGAGCGCGCTCACGGGCCCCTGGATATTACGACAGGTGCGGCAGGTGGAGAAAGAGGCACTGAGTAGGGCAAGTCACAGAGGAGAGGCGCAAGGCTGGCGTTCTGGACGCGGTGATGAGTGCGCTGTTCAGAGCGTGAGTCTCTTTCCACAGCAGGCCTGGTGCAGCCCCTAGTCCCGTGCAGTGCAGGCTGCGCCCCATTACTGGGTGTCCCCAAAGGGGGTGTTTGCTGGGAAGCAGGCACCTGTAGAGTGGGCTGAAGTTGCCTGGGCGAAAGAGAGGGAGCAGAGAGACGGTTCCCGTCAGGAACATCTGTACAAGTGGAGTCGGGGCAGCAACCGATGGGGTTCAGGGTCAGGACAGAGAGGCACCAGGCTAGGTGGTACCTGTGCCCGGGGGTGGCAGCCCCACGCGGTCCCCTATGCCCGGAGGTGGCAGCCCCACGTGTTCCCCTGCGCCCGGGGGTGGCAGCCCCATGCCGTCCCCTGTGCCCGGGCAGGAGGAGGCAGGTCCTCGGGGCAGCGTTAGCACGAGTCTGAAGGTGCCATCCTCTGGCTCGTCCTACTCCGGGAAACGACAGGCAGGAAGCTCCCAGCAGAGCGTGAAGGGAGAGAGAGGAGCACAGGTGATGGGATGACTCCAGAGGGAGCCTGAGGTGATGAGACCCTGAGACCTGAACTCAGGTCCCTGGAGCTCCGACACTCAGCACCAGCACCCAGCACCCAGCACCCAGCACTCAGCACCCAGAACTCAGCACCAGCACTCAGCACTCAGCACCAGCACTCAGCACTCAGCATGGCTGTCATCTTCTCCAGCCACACTCACCTGCCTCAAACCTCTTTAGAAACTGTGCATATTACTCTGAAGAACAGTATGGAGATGCCTCAAACAATTAAAAATAGAGCTGCCCTATGACCCAGCAATTGCACTACTGGGTATTGATGAAAAGGGACAAAAATGCTGACTCGAAGGGGCACGCGCACCCCAATGTTTACTGCAGTGCTATGACAACAGCCAAAGTACGGAAAGAGCCCAAATGCCCATCGAGGGATGAATGGATAAAGAAGGTTTCGTAACTATATACAATGGAATATTCCTCGGTGATGAAAAAGAATGAAAACTTGCCATTTGCAACAACATGGATGGGACTAAAGCGCATTACGCTAAGAGAAATAAGTCAATCAGAGGAAGACGAATATCATATTATTTCACTCTTTGTGGAATTCAAGAAACAAAACAGATGGACATAGGGGAAGGGAAGAAAAAACAAGATAAAAACAGAGGGAGGCAATCCATAAGAGACTCTTAAATACAGAGAGCAAACTGAGGGCTGATGGAGGGGAGGTGGGTGGGGGGATGGGCCAAACGGTGACGGGCATCGAGGAGGGCACGTGTTGGGATGAGCGCTGGGTGTTTCATGTAAGCGATGAATCACTAAATTCTCCTCCTGAAACTAGCACTAATTTACTACATGTTAACGAACTTGAATTTGAGCACATTAATTAATTTAGAAAAACTGTACGTATTGAAGGAGCCAAGACAATTTCCGTAGAGCCGGGGCACAGCGGCTCTCGTGTAAATCAGATAAGCAGTAGCGGGCTAGGTGCGCTATGTGACCTGCAGACTGCTGCCCACACCCAACGCTCACTCGCCCTATTTGCACAGTGACTTGCATGCCTCCCACTGCGCGGGTCAGCCTCAGGCAGCCTCACTGAGCGTCTTCTGGAAACAGAGTCAAGGATCAGAACGGCAAAATCGAGCGTGCGGCGCTGAGTACACGGGTCCCTGTGCTGCAAGAACGTGAAACCAAGGGACAGAGGACTCCTTCTCGCTCTATTCTTACCGCTGTTGTGCAGACAGGAACTGACAGGCTCACTTCCGTGGAATATAAATACAGTATTCAACCCGCCTCTTTTATTTGAAGTTTTAAGTGAATGAGGTCATTACAACAGTGCATCCCACCATCTGAAATGACTCCGGTGCCTTTGTGCTCGTGTGGTCACTATTATCAGCAGAGTTTATATTGTCACTTTGGAGGTGGATCGATTCCGGGGCTACCTAAGACTGTCGGTGACACCAAACGAAAGTAAAAAACAGAATGAAAACTGGCGTTGTTTCTGCTTTGGTTTTCGACACAAAAACTTAAGAGAAGACAATTGGACAGTTGGCTAAATATCGTTATCTTTCTTTTCTTTTTCGATATTTATACATTATAATATATACTTTTGATTTATTAGTAAGTTCTGTTTCCTTTTTGAAAAGTCATTTTTTCTAACATTCTGCATGAACTAAAAAAAGTGATTAAAAATAATAAAGAAATTTACCATGACGATTACTTAGTATAGTTTGATTTTCAGTTTGCAACAAGCACTTTTAGAAACTTAGCATGTGAGTTCTGAAAAATTTAAGGAACTGATTTCATTTCTCAACTCCAGTTCACATAATCTAGTTAGACTTATACTTACATGTTTGTAGGACAATCCTATTAGTTGAGTTTCAAATAATGCCACCAGTAAATAGGAATATTGGTGAGCAGTTCTGTTTCGTTCCACACATTCTGCCTAATTGCTCGGTGCCAACTTCTACTCTAAGACCCATTCAGTTGGGAGAAATCATGCCATCTGAGGGCCTGGTCGGATTTATATTACTGAATGCCACACATTATATGTCACAGTATAATTAATCAATCAGCAAATAATGAGCTTTTAAATCATTCTCTTTTGTGTTGAAGCCACGATTTTACTGGGTCCTGGGCACTGTCTGATAGGAAGGATGGCACGCTGACCTTGGAATTCCTCAGCAGCCTGGTGGCTTTGAAAGGCAAGCAAGTGAATCATGTTGCTTGGAGGTTAGTTGTGAAAAAGAAATATTGTTGGCGTGTGTGTGCGTGCGCGCTCACGCGTGAGTGTTGGTTGGTTTTTAAGAGCTGCTTTTTCCGGCTCAACTAATTTTTTTGAAAGCTCATGAAAAAACATTCAGATCATCCGGTTAAGAGCTTTGCAGGACCCGAGCTGCACGCAGAAGATCCTCACTTGGTCGCACCGGCGGCCCCTGGTTCGCGTCCTCTGCTCCAGCAACACAGGCCCCTGGGGGCTGTGAGAGCCCTGGGCGGGGGATTTCTCTGCCCTCACACCATCACAAAAACGGGAGCTTCTAAATTAGGTAGAGTTCTATTAGGATAAATATTCAAAATACACATTACCATACTAGAGGTTCTGGTAAGTTCTATGGCAAACGTTCCCATTTAATTTTGAATCATCCCTTATTTTTTATAACATATAGTAACAAACAGGGACTTTCAGTTACACTTTATGACATCAAATGGAAAGAAACCTCCATGGATTAACCACCTAAATATTGGTGCTGATTAAAAAAAAATTATCTTAGGTGGCTCCTGGGTGGCTCAGTCAGTTAAGCATCTGACTTCACTCAGGTCGTGATCTCATGGTTCGTGAGTCCGAGCCCCACAGAGCCTGGACCCTGCTTCGGATTCTGTGTCTCCCTCTCTCTCTGCCCCTCCCTTATTTGAGCTCTATCTCTCTTTCTCTCTAAAAAAAAACATTATTTTTTTAAAATTTTATTTTCCTTTAAATTATTTGTACGTTCACCTAAAGCAATAAAAAAAAATATACAGTGGTTGCACTTACCTTTTACCTAGTTTCTCCCAAGGATAACATCTTGCATGATGTGTGGAGTCACAGCCGGACGTGAATATTGACATAGTATTCGGATCTAACTCACACGTCCCCACGTTTGCGTGTACTTGTGTGTGTGTGTGCACATGTGTACTAGGCAATGCTCTCGTGTATGCAGGTTTATGAATAGCGAGTAACAATCAAGACACAGCACGGTTCGACACCACAGATCCGCACGCGGTCCCTCTACAGCAGTGCGCCCTGCCCCCACCCGTCCCCAACCCTTCACAGCGGCCAGTCTCCTCTCCGTTTCTAAATTTCTAAACTGTTGCCTCCCAGAAATGTGATACAAATGGAACCCTATAGTATATCACCTGGCAAAATTGGCTTTCCTCACGAAACACAGTTCCCTTCTGCTTCATCCACGTTGAGGGCATCAGGGCTGCATTCCTCTTCATTTCTGGGCTGTCCCCAGGGTGTGTCGGTTGTAAGGAAAGCTATTCTTATGTCAGCTGGATCTTTAGTTTCCCAAGGAACTGGCAAGCTGCTTTTCCCAGCGGCTGTACCATTTTCGAGCCCTCCAGCAACGTTGAAGGGGTCTGGTCTCTCCCCTACCTCACGCACACTCATTTAGCCCTTCTGATAGGTGTGATGTGATATCTCGTGGTGGTTTAGTTTGCATTGCCTTAGATAATGACCGTCAACCTCTTCTCTTGTGCTTTTTTGCCATCTCTCTGTCTTGGTGGCCCATGTATATTTTTTGACATTTTCTAATTGGATCGTTTCCTTCATGCTGCTGGATCTGGGGAGTTCTTTGCACATCGTTCAGGTGAGTCATGTGTCAAGTACATGGTTGCAGGTACCCTTTTAGCCTACACAGTCTTTCACAGGTAAAGTTTTAAATTTTGATGAAAGCCAACTTATAATTTTCCTTTCTATCCTTTCTATAGATCCTGCCTTTGGTATCCGTGTCTGGGAACTTCATGCCCAGCCCTAGACCCAGCCATGAACCCCTGTCTTTTCTGCTTGTCTGATAGTCTGGTATTTAACTTTTAGGCCCATGACCAATTTGAGTTAACTTTTGTGTGAGGTGTAGTCTGTCTGTCTTGCCTGGAGGTCACTCCAGCATCATTTGTTGAAAGTCTACTTTTTCTCCATTACATTGCTTTGCGCTTTTGTGAAAAGGCAGCTGGGCATATTTGTGTGAGTCCATTCCTGGGTTCTGTCCTCTCTTCCAGCATCTGTGTGTCTGTTCCCGCACCAGCACCAAGCCCTCCTGAACACCAAAAACGAGCCTGTAGTAAACTGATTCCTCTTGCTTTACTCTTCTTTCTCAAAGTTGGTCCTGTAACTTCACATACAAGTTTCAAAATAAGCAAGTCTGTATTTAAAAACCTTGCTGGAATGTGGAAAGGGTTGTCATGACATAAGAATCAATTCAGGCAAATGAGTCTCTTGCTAAGAGAAGTCCCCCCATCCATGAACATGGTATGTTTTCCATTTATTTAGAAATATCCGTCCACTTATTTAGGACTTCTTCGCTTTCTTTCATCATCACGTAGCAATTTTCAGCAAACAGACCCGTGATTTTTTTTTACTAACTTATGTGCTTTGGCACAATTGCAAGTGATATTATTTTTTTTTAATTTTTTATGTTTTTTTATTTATTTTTGAGAGACAGAGAGAGACAGCATGAGCAGGGGAGGGTCAGAGAGAGAGGGAGACACAGAATCAGAAGCAGCTCCAGGCTCTGAGCTGTCAGCACAGAGCCTGACGCGGGGCTCGAACCCATGAACCCTGAGATCATGACCTGAGCCAAAGCTGGAAGCCCAACCGACTGAGATACCCAGGTGCCCAGCAAGTGATATTATGTCTTTAATTTGGTTTCCACATGTTCTTTGTTGTGCATCGTGGCATAGAACTGGGGTTAGTGTGTGTTGTTCTTGTGTTCTGCAAACTTGCTAAACTGACTTCCCTGTTAGGTCCGGGAGTTTGTAGAAAAATCTTTGGGATTTTCCACACAAACAATCTTGTCATCTGCAAATAGAGGGGTTATATTTCTTCCTTTCCAAACTGTATGCTTTTTCTTTATTTGCCTTGCCTGACTGGACTAGTCCAATATTGAATAGGAATTGTGAGAGCAGACATCCTTTCCTTGTTTCTGTGGTAGGGAGAGAGCATTTGTTATTGTACATTAAGTACACTGTGAGGTATAGGTTTTATGTTTTGTTTATTTTGTATTATTTGCTTTATTTTTAAAATAAAGCTTGCATTTTATTTTAAAATAATTTTTAATTCTTATTTATTTATTTTTGAGAGAGAGACAGACAGAGACAGAGAGAGAATCCCGAGCAGGCTCTGAGCTTTCAGCACAGGGTGTGATCCAGGCCTCGAATTCATGAACTGCGAGATCATGACCTGAGCCGAAATCAAGAGTCGGACGCTTAATGAGTGAGCCCCCCCAGGCCCCTCAACCTTGTATTTTAAAACAATTTTAGATCTACAAAAAAATTGTGAGAATGGTACGAAGACTTTCTGTATAGCCCTCACACAATTTTCTGTTATTAATGTTATACAGTAATATGTTACACTTGTTACAATTAATGAACCAGTATTAACACATTCTTATTAACTAAGCTCTAGAACCGGTTCAGAACTTTTCACTTTTCTCCTAATGTACTTTCTCTGTCTCAGGATCCTATCCAGGACACCCCACTGCTGTTAGTCGCCCTAGCTAGGCTCCATAGGCTCCTCTTGGCTGAGACACTTCCTCAGAATTTCCTTGTGTTTAAGGACTTTGACAGTTTTGAGGATTGGTGAGGTCTTTTGTAGAATTCCCACACAACAGGATTCATCACACGTTTTTCTCATCTGAGGCTGAAGACCACAGAGGTGAGGTACCATTTCCATCACATCCTATCACACACTGCCAACATGACTTACTAGTGTTAACGTTGGCCTTCATCAGCCGGCCGAGGCGCATCTGTCAGATTTCTCCACTGCTGAGTTCTTCTTTTCCTCCTACTCCTCCCCACCTTCCTTCCCCTCCCCTTCCTTCTTCTCTTCCTCCTCCTCCTCCTCTCCCTCCTTCCACTCCTTCCTCATCTCTTCTGCTTTCCATCACGCCCTCTTTGGAAGAAGTCACTCTGCACAGCCCACATCTAAGGAGGGGGGAGCTATGCTTCACCTCTTGAGAGCAGAGTATCTACATAAAGGGGAGATTTGTCATGTCTACTCTCATTTATTTATTTGCTCATTTGTGTATACACCTGTGGCTATCTACTTTCTACTGTGGGATCTAATGCAACACGTTATTTATTCTGTTGCTCAGATTGTTGTAACATTGGCCCTTGGTGCTCTTTCACTTGGCCCCTGTGTCTTTTCACATTCTTTCTTTTATTTTTTGAGCACTTATTTCATTTTTAAATGTTTATTTATTTATTTTGAAAGAGAGAGAGAGAGAAAGGGGGAGAAGTAGAGAGAGAGAGTGTGAGAGAGAGAAAGAGAGAGAGAGAATCCCAAGCAGGTTCCACATTGTCAGCACAGAGCCTAGCACAGGGCTTGATCCCACGAACTGTGAGATCATGATCTGAGTCGAAATCAAGAGTCAGGTGTTCAACAGACTGAGCCTCCGGGTGCCCCAGGCACTTCCTTACTTTTTGAAACAAGATGTTCCAGGCTCAGCTTTTGTTATTTCCTGTCCCAATTCTAGGACCAGTTGTTTATCCAACACGCTCTGGTTCTCTTACTGGAGAATGGAATTGAAACCAAGCTCAAGCTCTTGATGAGCACATTGCTAGGGGCACCCTTGCTCCCGGGCCCTCTCAGCTGGCAAAACAAGGAAAACTGTGTGACTGGCCCATGTGTATATGCACATGGCTATAAATATCTGCACCTATGTTTATCAGACCCCGGTTCAAACTAACTCCTCTTCCGGATCCGGTGCCTCACAAGCATTCCAGCATCGCTTCCTCAGCTTCTTTTCCTCTCACACCCAGGTGATTGGCTTATAATTCCTCTTCAGTACTGAATGAAATTCAGGAACTAAATTTAATTATGATTTGTAGTTGAGAAGCAGGTTGACCTCCTCTGTTGTGTTGGCAAACTCGCTTGCAGAGATACAGAGAAAGTAGCTCACTTAAAATGTGTTTCCTCAGGATTTAGCAGATGTCTTATATGCCAGAAACATCCGGAATGCCAGGATGAATATTTTAAACCATCTAAACTCTTGTGTGACCAAGTGTAATCATGCCACATCTTTATTTCCAGTTGTGTTTCTGTATAACTGGATGATAGGATTTTATGGTCCTTAAAAACTCAACCAGCTACGCATTACCAACGTTGAAAGACAGGATCATCTGAGGAATGAAAACTGATACCTGAGGCAGGAAATCTGGAAACAGGCTTCACAAGAGACAGGTATTGAGACAGAATCCCAGGGGCCAAAGCTTTCTTTTCTTACTGAGGAGAAGAGTCTTCCAAGACCAGGGAGTGAGTGTGGTGTGGGTGTGTATGTATGTGTGTGCACGCAAGGCCGCATGTGGATGTGTGTGAGCACCTGTGTGTGTGTGTGTGCGTGTGTGTGTGTGCGCGCGTGCGTGCGTGCGTGTGTGTGAGTGAGTGAGTGCCTTTTCACATGAGAATCCCCAAGGTAAAGAACTGTACCTTTGTCAGGCGGAGTGGATGTTTCCAGGACCAGAGTTTAGAGCCTGGACCATGCCTAGAAGGGGGTATTGTCTACAGGTGGAAAGACTGACCGTCAAGCAAACTGAACCCAGAAGATCTTAAAGCAAACCCTCTGTTTTCTCTCCACTGTTCTCTTTTTCTCATTTCGCACTTCTTGGCAGGTGATTATTTCATTACTTCGCCACATGCACTTGGCACCTAATATTATATCACAGAGAAAGCGTGATCACAAAAATATAATTTTTATGAATTTGGAGACAGTTTACCTCCTCATCCCTCAGTTCCTTATATTTTGCATTTCAAAATCAAAAATGCAAAAGGCAAAAATAAGCTTTTGGGACAACATCAAAATAAAAAGCTTCTGCACAGTGAAGGAAACAATCAACAAAATTAAAAGGCCACTTACGGAACGGAAGAAGATATTTGCAAATGACACATCAGCGTCCAAAATTTATAAAGAACTTATCAAACTCAACACCCAAGAAACAAATAATTCAATTAAAATATGGACAGAAGATATGTATAGACATTTTTTCCAGAAACGACACCCAGATGGCCAAGAGACACATAAAAAGATGCTCAGCGTCACTTATCATCAGGTAAATGCAACCAAAACCATAATGACCTGTCACCTCACACCTGTCAGAACGGCGAGAATCAAAAACATAGGAAACAGCAGGTGTTGGCAAGGAAAATGGAGCAAAAGAAACGCTCAGGCACTGTTGGTGGGAATGCAAACTGGTATGTCCACTGTGGAATGGAGGTTCCTGAAAAAGTTAAAAATATAACAACCACGTGATCCAGTAATTTCACTACTGGGTGTTTACCCCCAAAATACAGAAACACTAATTCAAAGGGATACGTGCAACCCTATGTTCATTGCATAAATATGTACAATAGCCAAACTATGGAAGCAGCCCAAGTGTCCATCGATAGAGGAATGGATAAAAAATATGTATAAAAATGTATTATATATATATATATATATATATATATATATACACATTGTATATTCCATATACAATGGAATAATTCCCAGCCATAAAAAAGTATGAAGTCTTGCCATTTGCAACAACATGGGTGGAGTTAGAGAGTATAATGCTAAGTGAAAAGGGTCAGTCATAGAAACACAAATACCATTTCACTCCCGTGTGGAATTTAAGAACAGAAAACTGACCATAGGTTAAAAAGAGAGAGACACACACACAAACCAAGAAACAGACTCTTAACAGGAGAGAACACACTGATGGCCACGAGAGGGGAGGTGGGGGATGGGGGAAATAGGGGGTGGGCACCTGTCCGATGAGCACGGGGTGATGGGGGGAAGTACTGAATCACCATATTGCACACCTGAAACTAATATCACACTGTATGTTAGCTCTACTGAAATTAAAATAAAAACTTAAAAGGCAAAAGATTTATTCAATCTGAAGAGAAACACAAGTTGAGCAGGACTCAACTCGGAGGCGGAAGGCCAGGCTTGGGTCCAGTTACCACCCTCAGCAGTGGGGAGGACTGGGTCACACGTCTCCTCAGGACACTCTCTGGCTGTGTCAGGAGAGGACAGTCCATAGGCGGAACAACAGTGTCCAAGTCTGCGGTCCATGTGACCCAAGGCTCTTTCCCATCTTCCCAGTGATGACCCTCTCCTTCCCTCCTTTGGGGCCCTGCTGACTCTCAGTCACTCAAGATGTGGTGTTTGCACCAAGACTAGCAAGCAACTGGAGGTCCCGTCCCTGCAAGAAATGGCCACACATCCAACGCCTGGGTGATTGTCGTCGCTTGGATCAATGGCCAGTGTCCCTGGATATAATCTGTGGCCCAAGGCCAGTGCTGGACGAGACTTCACCCTTGCCTCGGACTTAAATATGGATCAAACCCCTCTCTCCTGGGGCACCTGGGGGGCTCAGTCACTCAAGAGTCTGATTCTTGATCTCGGCTCAGGTCACGATCTCACAGTTTCGTGAGCTCAAGCCCTGAATTGGGCTCTGTGCTGACAGTGTGGAGCCTGCTTGGGATTCGCTCTCTCTCTCCCTCTCTCTCTGTCCCTCCCTGCTTCTGCTCTCTCTCAAAATAAATAAATAACCTTTAAAAACAAAAAACCTCCTCTTTTTTGTCTGAGGTTGCTATCTGTCTAGAACGAGTATCCAAGGACCCTCAGTCCTCCCATGTTGAGGAAGAAGGTCTGGAGGAGGAGAGTGGGGGACGACGGCAAAAACGAAAGCAGGGTCAGCACCCCAAAGAGCAGCTCTGAGAGCCTGGACCCTCCCATCCTCAGATTCAATAGGCCAATGGATGTCCTTTGTTGTTAGTTTTTATTTGCTTGAGCTAAGTTGAGTTGGGATTTTCTTGTAGCAAGAGTCCTCTCTACTGTAAGTGTTACAGAAGTGATGCTGAGGTCAGGGTTAGAAATGCAAACACTGGTAACGCAGGTTCAAGGAGCCAGAGGTCTCGAGGTTTGCAGGGCGGCAGTAGGGCGGCAGACTCAGGCAGGTGTGTTCTAAACATGGAGGTCCCAAGTCCTGAGGACTCTGTCAGTCTGAGACCAAGCCGGACAGTTGGTCCCCCAGGCAAGCGGGAGAAACAGAAGGTTTCAGGCTGATAAAGCCTTTTCCCCCAAGGAGTGAATTATTTAGTGCATCCTTAGTATTGCTTTACTGGGACGTCCCTCCTGATGAACTGCTGGGCCGTGGCGCTCCTCGAGGACCCCGGGGATGGGCAGCACACTTGGCCTGTTCACCCTGTTCATTCCAGCTGGGGCTTTACGGGGGCCAGAGGAACGGTCAGGACTTCACTTGCATTTCGGTGGCTTGCCCACTACTTGACAGAGTGGCCGCACTGCCAGCACATCCCAGGGCCACGTCGGGGCCGGGCCACAGCGGCCACAGGACGGCGAGCACCTCCCACACTAGCGGTGTTGGTCTGTGCGGTGACAGAACATCGGGCCCAGCAGGTACGTCCATGTCTGAGGTCAGCCAGCCCCATATGCTGAGCACATGCGGCCTCCCCCAAGCACTTGGCAGAGACCATGTGTCCTTTCCCCGGCTTTTGTGTTCGGAGGTGGGGGAGAGAAAGAGCCCAGAGTCGCTAGATTTTTGATGTGATTGAGGCTGTCATCTGAATGGGGTTTTAAATATGTCTTCAACATAATAAGTGGATTAATACCAGTATGTTGAAAGATAAACTAATAACCAAATAGATCCGTTAATTTTTTAAATGTTTGTGGCACAAACTTAATTGTAATTGGAAACAACCTCACTGGAGAGAGAAAAATGATTTTTATGCCCCAAGCAAAACACACACATACACACAACAAATAAAAAGCTTAAGCTTTCTTTCCTTCCACGAACATCTGGTTTACAGTACCCTAAAAGCAAATTTGGATTAACCTAGAAATTAAGTGTGCATCATATACAAACCATTGATTAAAATATATTAAAATCTATAGACCTCATGGAAAGGCACCCTAGTCTTTACTGCATACAGAGTTGTATAAGAATATAAAGTGAGGGAAATGGTTTCTCTGTAGCCTATGTCATCAAAAATTAAAATAAGTGAGTGTGATTTAAATAGCACTGCTCTGCCCCTCTGGCTGGCTGGCCGTGTACAGAAATGCATCACGTGAGCGTGAGGGGCGGGAGCTGGCTCCCCAGTGACAGCCTCTAGGATCACGGAGAGTGACGGCTTGGAGCTCCAGTGTTCCACTTGATCCTTTGTGCGGCATCCTGGCTGTATTCGGTCGTAGAATACCCACCCTGTGCCAGGATCTGAATCCGGAATATAATTCGAAACCATAAACCCTGAGAATTTGGCCGCAGACCCTGAGTCTTCTCCGTTTCCCTACTTAGAGCTCTCCTAATGCCAAGAGCCATAGGTCAGTCCAAGAGCTCTTAACTCCTCAGCCAAAGCACCTGAATTCTGACCTCTTTCAACACTGCCGGGAAAGACGGCCTCTCCGGGGGCCATGCTCGCATCTGCGGTGCGCCGTGCGTGGCTGCACACTCAGAGGAGAAGACCGGAGGGGTACAGAGTGCACAGCAGGAGGACTTCCTCTGGAAGACACCTCTGTCTCCCGTTGACCTTGACAATGGACACCCAGCCATGACTAAGTGGGATCAGATCCTCTAAGACCAGCGAAAAGGGCATGGGAATAAAATTTTGCTCTTTCAGAAAAGCCAAGTAAGAGAAAGTGCTAGTTCTTACATATTCAGAAAAATCCAGCCCAAGACACATAGCCTTGCCTCCCCCACCTCGACTCCCTCCTCTCCCAGAATAGAAGACCCAGATCAATATCGTGTGATAGTGTCTCCCCTCTGCTCTGCACGCAACACCACAAAGGGAAGTGTTAACCACCAGCCTTGTTTCTTATGATACGTTTCATCTGTGTGTCTTAGACAATGGAATTTCAGAGCCTGAGAAGTCCAAATAATCAATTATTTAATAGTATTATGCATCAGGACCCACAGAACCAGGACTTAATTATGAAAAGAGTTTTATGTCTAGAACAGAGCGAATGTTTTGTTACTCATTTTGTCTTTCCCCGACAAGGACAATGTACCAGAGGATGGATGGGATATAATTATTTTTTTTAATTCCAGAAAATTTGCTTGATGTTCATAAATAATCTATTCAATCACTTTAGCAAAAGGGAAATGTTAAAGTGATGAAAAACACCGCTCACCTAGACTTGTCTGTGGTCTTTAAATCATTCTCTACTCCATTCCTCTTGCTGACATTCGGAGATGATTTTAATTAAGGGCCCTTGACAAGGTACCATAGTCATTTAAAATTACTGGCTCAGGAAAATCTTTATAAAGATGGCTTTAAAGAGTTCAGAAATCCCAATAGTTCTCAGTATCAAGAGGGTGCACCATAAAATTGTAAATGAGCGCAGGCACTAGCCGGGGTTATAAAGAGCTGTTGTTTTTCTGGTTTGACATTTCATAGATTCCAAGTGGGCCTAGCTTAGTGGCATCACATAAATCACAGCACAGATCTGAATATTGTAAAACGTGAAGGTGGGAGCCTTTTCGGAGCTACGGAGTTAATAGTAATCAGTACGTATTCTAACAGTATGAGTTATTGCTAACATCATAATTACCGTGTAAAATAGTGATTTTTATAGCAGAGGAACACCAAAAATGAATTGCCGGAATGGTTATAATAGCTACGAATTAATAGATCGATAGACATTGAGATGACTATTTCAACAATCAGACAAAAGCATCTTTTGTGTGAAAACAACAGCCTAACATCACAACCAATGCTCTCTTCTCATGATACAAAAATAATTGCTTTGAACGGAAAGCAAACCAAAATGATGCCAGACCTGGGTTTTCCTTATTCATTCTCTGGACCAAAACCCACCTCTTTGTCCTCTGTGCTTCTTATGATCATTATGACCTCTAACCTTTGGCCTATGACCTTTGTAGTAGAGTTTGGGGCAAATGTGTCTCCTGTACCAGAACACAAGCATCTTGAGGGTGGGAATGCACTTTTATTGAGTTCTAAGAATCCCATCTACCGAAAGGCCGCGAGTGAGACTTGAATTGACTTGAATCCAATGAGCTGGATGATTTAACCTGCCTCGGGTGCACCTGTGGGCATCACTGGACACAGAAAAAGCTGAGCGGCACCGCATGGCCGTGGCCAGGATGTGATTTTGACTCAGACATTATATAAGATAGAGGGTAGAAAGTAAGAAATCAGAGTTTATAAATGAAATGTGTAAGTCATTGGATCTTTCTGTGCAGCTCAAACTGATTTTACAGAACTTTTTAAATTCAGTTTCATATGATACGAGTCATAGATTCAGAAATTACTCTTATGTCAATTGCTTTGAATGTCACCCTTGTAGAATGCTGTCTGGACGTAACCTGACGGGGCGCCTGGGTGGCTCAACCAGTTGAGCGTCCGACTCTTGGTTTCCGTTCAGGTCATGGTCTCACGGTTTGGGGGACTGAGCCCCACATGGGGCTCTGTGCTGACAGTGCGGAGCCTGCTTGGGATTCTCTCTCTTTCTCTCCCTGTTCGTCCCCAGCTCACTCTTTCTCCCTCAGAATACATAGATAAACATTTTGAAAAGTAACCTGACCATCCACGGGAGTGTGCACGAGCTTCTCCATATCAGATCGCTCTCAAATACAATAATTAACTCGTGGATGCACTCGTGGACATTCGGGAACCGCTGACCGCGTGTGCTCGACCCTGCACCACATTCTGACACACTTGTGGTGGCAAAGACATGGAGGTGTCGAGAAAACACGACTTGTGTTCACTCCTCCAAGATGACTACCTATTAATACTTTTTTACTGCACTTATTTTTAAATAATCATTTAAATCTCACTTTCCAGAAAAAGGCGGTTATGGTAACCTTGGCAAGCAGTTCCCTTCAGTGTGGTCTAGAGACGACCTTACAAAGATGTCTGGTGACACGGGCTGCAGGACTTACCCGAGGGCACAGGTTCTCCCTGCAGGGTCCGGGCCAAGGCCAGAGCTCGAGCGCAGCCTGAGGCCCCACATTCTCTGTGCTTGACCGTGAGGCTGGGGGAGACGCACGGCCAGAGCGGGGCCACAGGGGCAGCCCCTCCCTCGCTCATGGCACCCGCGCGGTGGGCTCGGCCTGGTGGCATCTGGGGGCGGTCCCTTCTCAGCTGTGCACCAAACACAACAGCTCAGCGCAAAGACGCGCCCTCGCCAAATTTCATCTCTAGATCAGAATGTGTACATTGTGCAAGTGCAAACAGACTTGCAGACCTGGTCCCTGGCTTCATTAGCCTCGTGTCCGCGTAAGACGCCTGCAAAGCCACCGCCCTGTTCTTTCCCAGCTTGCCGGCAACTGACGGACTTCTTTGGAAATACTTGCCCCTCACTGTCCCCTTGGTTGGCCATTCTCTCCCACGTTTTTTTCTTCACACTGTTGAAATGGCACAAGGACATTCTGAAGGACCCTGAAACACGGATTTCAAGGAAAACCTACCACCTCCATTCTATTTTTGAATGTGCTTCTTTGTTCCATTTGTGGTCTGGGAGCCATTCAATTGCTCAAAGCATCATAAAGTGCTAGAACTCACAAGAAAACCTGGGCTACACCACCCAAACCGCTCATCTCTGGGGCGTGTCAGGGCCTTTGGCCGGTGCGGGGGACAGCAAGGCCAGGCGGCCCTGCCCCCCGACGGCTGCATCTCTGCAGTGAGCACAGAGCCTGGCTCAGGGAGTCCACTGAGGCACAGACCAAAGCGAGCAAGCAAGAGACACCCTCCTGCCTTGTCCTTACTAAGAGGAAGTAGGAAGTTAGGTCTCCAGGACTCAGAAGGACCATTCGCGACATCCCAATAGAAGCAAAACACAAAACTATTACATTTATACCAAGAGCCGTGTGTGTGTGTGTGTCTGTGCGTGTGTGTGTGACGTGATTCTCACACTCGCCTTTGGGCGGCGTGTTGCCAACATCCTCCTGATCTCCGAGAGCGTCTGTCATAGTTCCACGGCGAGCAATACTCTAGTTTTCTGTTTGGCAATGAATTTCTCCAAATATAGTTTAGTGTCAAAGAATATTCTTTTTTTTTTTTTTTTTGAGAGAGAGAGAGAAAATGGATATGGCGTGAACTTAGAAAGAAAAAGATCTGTGATCACCGACCGATTTTTGTCTGTACTGCAGGGTCTTTGTGGTATCATTTTCCCCGATGTTAAAATTGCATGTGACGCGTGATTTACCAGTCCCTGCGGAAGGCACGCGATGCTTCCAGGGCTCTGGGTGGCGCTGGTGTTGAGTGACTGCGTCCCACGGAGAGGGCACGGGAAACCGATGTGAGAGGGCACCTCGTAGCCCTGCTCACATCCCGTGTTCTCAACATGTACATTTCTAGTAAAATATCCCTTTAATGTATTTCTTGGTGGCATCTCTATTGTCATGGCTTTGATACATTTGGGGTAAAAGTACAGATTCTTGCTTAGACAATCAAAAATTGGGCCAATCAGCTCACACAACCGAAGCTGGAGATGACTGTAGAGACCCGTTAAGATGTGGATAGAAAAGTACTAATTTAACGATTTAAAACATTTAGCTAAACATATGGGCACAGAGTGCCGTTTAAGTATCTTTTAATCCCAATAGCATTGCTTTAAATACGAAGCTTCATGCTTCTGTCCACACAAGACACTCTTTCAAACTTCACTTTGGCATCATGCAGAAATGCTAAATGTGGTTAATGACGCAAACCTTGTCAGCTCGTTTCAGATTTACGTAGAATGGTAATGAATTTTCCTCGTTATTTTATTTAAGAATGACTCATAGATAATATTTTGAAAAAAGTGAAATAACGTCTCTTGTAAGCTGTATCACATTAAACGGTTGTGTGGTAAGAACTGAAGTTTGAAATAAGTGGGAAGTACAAGCAGGGCATTGGCCTCAGTGAGGAACTGACTTAAGCCAGCGCTCAACGTGAACGTTACAAATGATCTCAGAAGTTTTTAGTTGTTTCCTTCTAAGAGTGGCCACAACTCAGCATCCCTTGCACGCGTTCCCGTGTTTCACTGATAAAAGTAAGATGTGGTGTTTGGGCAGCACAAAAGCAATGTGAAACCCTGGTCACAGTCCATCTTTGAAGTGTTTCTCTGTTGGGAGTCCGTTAAGCGTCCGACGTCGGTCCAGGTCAGGATCTGTCGGTCCCTGAGTTCGAGCCCCACACCGGGCTCTGTGCTGACAGCTCGGAACCTGGAGCTGCTTCGGATTCTGCATCCCCCTCTCTGCCCCTCCCACTCTCGCGCTCTCTCTCTCTCTCTCTCTCTCTCTCAAAAATAAATAAACATTAAAAAAACTGAAGCGTGTCTCCGTGTGCACAGGGCGTGTGATCTGCAGGGACTTGGGAGACCTCCTCGACACCTTGCGTCACAGCCAGGAAACAGGTGGACGTAGGTGCGGAACCGCCGAGGCTGAGCCCACCCAGGACAGAGTCAGGCACGTCTGACGGGGTCTGCCGTTCAGGTTGGTGACTTTCAGGCTCACTCCCCCAAGCACCTTTCTCAGGAAGGGAAAAAAAAGGTTTTTCTTCCAATGACCATTTTTAGGAAAATGGAAGACTTGTGGTATTGAACCAGGGGCAGTGGGGCGAGTGAGAGTGCGCCGCAGGAACAGGCCATGGGCGAGTGAGAGTGTGCGGCAGGAACAGGCCATGGGCGAGTGAGAGTGCGCGGCAGGGATGACGTGCCGTTTGAACAGTGTCCGGGTGCCAGCTGCGCCCATCAGATGGCTCGCCGGGCAACAACTGGCCGAGAGAGTTGAGGTGCTGTATGTATCATCACAAAATTAGTTAATTCAAGTATCACCAGCATCAACTCCCCAGCATCATTTGCGAGGTGGCTCTGTGGGTAGGGTTCCTGGGACCGTGATGATTTGCTGCTGCGCTGTGATGTTTATGGGCTCAATAAAGAGAAGGTTCTAAAAAGATTATAGGCACTGGAGGAGGAAATACAACCTTTTCTTTGGGAGAGTGGAGGAAAACAGACTAAACATTTTCGGAATGTCTTGCCTGCTATGAAGACGTGATGTTTCCCTGCGGACGTTCTCAGGGGCTTTACATCCTCCACAAAAGTCTTCAAGGGGAGGAATGAAAATCCCAGACAGAAAGCAAGCCAGGCCCCTGCGCACCGGGACCCCGATGCGTCTCGACGGCCTCCATCCACCCCGGAGACCCGCCGTCACCAGGCAGCCACGAGTCGGACTTGCCGCTTCCTGACTTGATTCGGTGTGTCCATGAAAAGCACCAACATCCTCTTCATTTTTAAACTGTCTTCCAGAATTACGACCGTTTTCGTGGGAAGTGAATCAACGTGTTATCAGACGTGGGCGAGCTGACTTCTGGATGGCAGAAAGTAAACAGGGACCGGAGGGCGCTGCCCCCCACGCGGTGACTCCCAGGAACGAGCGCTGCAGGGCCAGCGAAAGGCAGCGCCTACTCTGGAAGAGTCGTTTCGAATGACCCTTCTGGACTTTACTAGGAAAAAAGAAAAGGAACTGACGGAGGACGCTGTGCTTATATTTGGGACTGGACAGTCTGGCTGGGGTTGCTTTGACGGTGAGCAGTGGCGGGAGTCTGTCCTGTCTTCTGGATCGGACTGTGTCCCAGGCGGCGGTGGGCCAAGAGACACCGTGACAGACCTTCTCAGGCCTCCCTGACGGGGCCCCTGCAGCCGCGCACCCCTGGGCCCCGACAGCATCGTCGCGCCCTGACCGGGACGGGCACTCAGCTCACTGCGCTCCCGATTCAGCATGGGCACGAAGTAGACGCGTGCTTGGCTGCTGTTTTCTGCCCGCCTCTCCTAACCATGTCTGTTCTGCACAATTTTCGTTGTATGTATGTGCATTAACGCACGTGACGGCGGGCGTGGTTGAATAAAACCGCAACATTTTCATTTCTCTTTATCATCGATGCACAAGGTAACGTTAGGTCCTCCGACTTCCAGGGAGTTACATTTGGTGAAATACAGCACGCTTCCGGATTCTAGGGTTTAACAATGAACATATGTGGGATCTTATTCCGTAGCAATGGCATGTCTACGTGGAAGTTTTCTAAGTAGAAGATTTTGTTCACTGTGGCTGTGTCTCAGAATCACGTGGCGTAAGTGGGTTCATAAACATCCGTCCATGTCACGAGTTTCCCCGGGAAAATTGGGGACACTTTAGGGTCCCTTTGCAGAGACACCGGGAGGACAGCTGGGCGCACCAGGGGGCACACGGGAGCGGAGACTGCAGAGCCCCCGGGGGAGGGGCCGTGCACGCAGGGGCTGGGAAGGCACAGCTGGGGATGAGGGCATCAAGGAGGACAGAGAGGCAAGGGCCACAAGCCTAAGAAGGAAAATGGCTGGAGACACGTCATCTTTCAGGAAAATCTCAGATTTTAACAGAATAGAAGCTACTAGTTCAAAGTTCTTTACTCACCTGGGGAGGGTTTCCTGCCCCCCACCCGCCCGCTGCCCTCCTCCCTCCTCCCTGCTCGGTGCTTCTCCCTCGTCACACCTTCCTCCCCTCCTCCTCCCTCCTTCTTCCTTCCTTCTTTCCCGCCCTCTGCTCTCACGTACTCTTTTCCCTCATTTTCTTCTTCTCTGAACTGACTCACAGCTTCAGTGGAAACGAATCATCGCGCTGGCCTTAACCGTTCTCTTCCGTGTGAAGGGCACGCATGACGCTGCAGAGCAGCGCTAAGTTTCTCCTTCCCGAATCATCCCGAGAGAGTCTGTGCTTCTCTGTGTCACTCCGGGGGACGCGTCCAGAGCCCCACCAGCACACACCCCCCCCCCATCAGCACATCCCCTGCTCGGAGCAAGACAGCCTGTCTTGCTTTAAAAAAATCAAACAAAACAGTGCACGCCTTGAGCCCGGACTTCTGGGAGAGAGCAGTCCTGTCTGCCTCCCGCTCGCTCTCTGGGTGCCCGGCAGCCTCTCCGAGCGCTGGGATAAGTTGGAGGCCCGGGGACCCCGGCCCGAGGGGCAGGGACCATGCCTCTCCCGCCTAAGTCCCTGGGCACCTGCCGGGCTGCCACACCTCCCGCTCACGGACATCCCACCCCAGGGTGCTGCCAGGAGACTCCAGCCGGACCTCGGTGCCCCCACAGCTGCCTGCCCGCGGAGCTCCCCGAGGGCACGGTCCTTGCAGGCTGCCAGGGGGCGGCCCCCAGCGCCGCACCCTCAAGGCCTCTTCCTGCATCTACCACTAACTCGGCTTCTGTTTGGTCTCACTCCTCCCAGCCAGAGCTCTTCCTGCTGCCCACAGGCCGGATCCTACTCCGAGTCGTTTCCCAGAACTCGCTGCCTCCTTCCCGGGCCCCCGGTGCTCCCAGCTGTGTTCTCTGCGGGCAGGTGGCAGGTGTGGGGGTGGGGACAACACAGGCCTGTCATCCTGGACAGAATGCAGATGCTGTCCGATGCTGTTTGCTCCGTGGTGGCGTGGGTCCCACTCAGGGGAGGGACTTGGGGTCCCATGCCCCCCTCCCTACTTCCTGTGAATCAGAGAAGCCACAATTCATGCCTCCAGGAAAGGGAGCCCTGCACCCTCAGCACATGATAAGTTCCTGGCGCAGTGGAGACTCTTGCTGGGGGCAGGGGCTTCTGCGTGACACGTGGCAGCTACAGGAGCTTGGGCTCGACGTCACCATCTGTGCTGTGGGGACCGTTCCTCCTGGAAGGACCGAGGACAGGGGTGCAAGGTCTCCCAGGACCTCCCCCGTGCAGGG
Source organism: Cryptoprocta ferox (assembly GCA_028646485.1). Taxonomy (NCBI): domain Eukaryota; kingdom Metazoa; phylum Chordata; class Mammalia; order Carnivora; family Eupleridae; genus Cryptoprocta; species Cryptoprocta ferox. The sequence goes on from CM053566.1 coordinate 86,389,936, forward strand.
CCAGGCCTCTGAGAGGAGGTGGGCTGTTTCCCAGATCCTGCATCCCATTCCCCTCTAGGGGCCCCTGGGACCGCAATGCCTTCCGTGCAGACTTGTGCACTCCGTGTGGCCCCCGCCCGTCCACCCTGCCCCGGCTTCACTGCGAGTGCGCAAGGGGGGCTTTGCACATGGTGGTAGCAAAGGAAACCACTTCAAGCTATTTAAACTCCTGTTTCATTTTGCTTAAAATAGAACAAGGCTGAGGAGTGTTTCTGCTTCAAGAGCAGCCCGACTGCGAGGTCCCCAGGGCCCCGTCCCAGCAGCTGTGTCTCCCGCACCCGGGACCAGCTTTCAGAGCCACACTGTCCCGGAGCCCTTTCTGTGCTGCTGCTCTCGGGTTAGTCTCTACCCTCTCTCCTGCAAGACTCACACCCAATCCTAGCAAGTTGTTCATGTCATGTTTCCCTCCCATCAGATCGTGTTTCTGACCAGAACAAAGCCTCACATCGGTTCTAGTTGGAAAGGAGGCCACATTTCTGCCAGGAGTTCGCTGGACAAGCTGGACCATGTCACCCGGAGAGGCTGCTTCCACAAGCCATGGATCCACCGCCCTCGCTGGGAAATGGGCCATGAGTGATGGGAACCTGCCCTTGCCTTGTCCCTTGTTTGTTCCAAATTCAGAGGCGGCCCACACCCGTGTGCCGGCGTCCTGGCCCCAAGCCACCTGGTGCGTCTCCTACTCAGAGCCCTGGACCCGGCTTTCCCACGAATAACCACCTGTAGACGGGTCTCCATCCAGGGCCCTTATCTGTTGTTACAGTGTATAATCTCCAAGAATGCCCTAATTTCCATCATTCTCTAAGCCTGTCATCATGGCTGAGACAGGCTTATCCCTCTGAACAGATGAGATTAGTCGATCATGTTAAAGTCAAAAGGGGGATTATAATGCTTGTAATACACTGAGTCAAATTAAATGAGTTTTGTTTGTACATCAGAAGATGGTGTTGCTGAGGCTGGAGTGTCTTCCACTGGGTATAATAAATTGCCAATAAAACATAAGTGTATACGAAAAGACCCTCGAGCAGAGAGTATGAACAAAGTAAAGATGGTTGTTTTATCTTTATCTTGTTCTTGTCTGTTCAGCCTAGTAAATGGGAGTCTTAATTCCGCTGGTGCCTCTCATTTTTAATATCCAGTGGGGACAGAAGCACAAGAGCACTCTGAATGGGGGCCCCAGCTTTCCGCTGAGGATTGCCCCAGACGCGGGACTCCTGGGCCCATGCGAGCAGAAGACCCCTGGGATGTCTCTAACCCCTACTTGCCCACTTAGCCCCCTCTGTTTCTCAATGCCATGTCCCATATTATTTGAAGACAGGAGACTAAGGGCCTATCTTTAGAAATTCTATGAAGAATTCCTCCAGGAAACCAGAAAGCCCAGGAAATGCCAAGAGAGACAGGGAGACACACCAGATGTCTTCAGGGCCCGTTGCTGGACTGTTATTCTAGACACTTGTTAGCATTGGCGAAAGGAGACCGAATCTGTAAAAGGTCACCTATTAGTATGTTCTGTGTCTGCTCTTTCCCGCGTGAACCGCGCCCGCCGTGCATCATGCAGGCGAGGGGAAGCCTGCGTGCCGTTCCCCGGTGCCTCCCTCTGGCCGGATCCGGACGAGCTGCGGCCTCGGATGGCTAAGTGACTCTCGCACCACTGCCTTCCATTTGAGTTAAGACCCTTCTAAAAATAATGTGGTCTTTTCTCCTGGGGAAGATGAGTTCTGGGTGCAGGTTGTGCAGGATTGTCCTTCTCACATTTCAAAACTCTCTTGTGAAATGAAAGGAGGTGGCAGTTGTGGGGAAAGTATGGAAATAAGAGACTGAGTGAGGCCTCCTGGCGCCCTGGGACGGCAGAAAGCTGTCAGGAGCATCTTCCCACCCAAAACACAAGAGCAAATGGAGGAGAGACTCAAATCCACAGCTCTGGTTTTGAGTCCACTGGAGAGCTAACGTCATGAGGCAGTCCCCCAACTCAAGATCAAAGGGACAACAGATATGTAAGGGGAGATGGAACACGATCACTGTCTCGCCTGGGAAGACAGTGCCGGACACAAGTAAGAAGCTAAGTTTCTGATTGAGCAGCTCAGGGGGGAGCATTGGCTGCTGACAGGAACCGAGAGCCTGGAGAGCAGCGTCCATTCACAGCCCCTTCTGTGCACATCCCCACCCTCACAGAGGAGACAGGGGAAGGTGTGAGTCCTCCGGAAGCATCTCTGGACCTCTTCTGCAAGAGGGAACCGCATCCATCTTGGGAAAGACGCACGGTGCTTCCTGGATCCCACCACCCGTATCTTCTGTGCATCAAAGCTTTCAACTGCTGGGGACGCATCCAACACTCTCACTCTTGGGGAAGGGGTAAGGCCCCCTGCAGATTGGGCAGGAGAAATACAAAAATCCTCCCTTGGTTATAGCAAAACATAGTAGCAATAACAAGTAGGTATCTGTATCGTATGTAAAAGTAAAATATATGAAAAAATAGCCCAAAGGGTTGACGGGAGGAGTCACGTGTAGTGTGGTAATGTCCATGCACTGCATGGAACCTAGATTCTGAGAACTTAAAAATGCTTAGTGTAAGCGCTAGAGCAAATAATAAAACCATTATAAAATAAGTTATATGTAATAAACCAATAATGAAGATAAAATGGAATAATAAAAAATACTCAGTCCAAATGAAAACAGAATAAAGAAAACAATGGAAACAAAAATCAGACTAACCAAACAGAAACAGCTAGCAAACTGATAGATTTTATCTAACCAAATCAGTAATTACATTAAATCCAGGCAGTTTAGATACATCAACTAATAGAATATATCATATTGGCAAGAAGACACCTCAAACCACAGGGACATTTTATTAGACCTACTGGTTACTTTAGCCTTCTAGTTTCAGATGGGACAAAATGTTTCCCAGCAAGATTCTGCTTCCCTGAATAAAATAGACATCTTTCTACAGGAAAAAAAAAGAATATATCATAATGTAATAAAAGCAAAATGCCATTATATGCTGTTTACAAGAAATCCACTTTAACTATGAAGACAAAGATAGGTTAAAAATAAAAGGGTGGGATTAATCAAAGGAAAGCTGGAATACCTAATGTTAATATCAGACAAAGTTGATTTCAGTATAAGACTCTTACCAGAGATAAAGAAGCATATTGATGAAGGGGTCAATGCTCCAAGAAGACAAACATAAAATCCTAAAGGTTTATAAAAATTAAATTAGAGATTTAAAATACTTAAAGCAAAACTGGTAGAACTGTAAGGAGAAACTAATAAACCCACTATTATGACTGGGGACCTGGACATCCCTCTCTCAGCAGCTGATGGAGCCTCAATAAAGAAGCGGAACTGGCCACCGATAATGTGGAAGAGCTGAGCAACCCCCACGGCCAGTGGGACTTACAGACACTTCTAGAACAGCCCACCCAAAACAGCAGAATCCATATTCAGCTCATGAGCACACACTCACCGCAACAGACCATAGTCTGGTCCAACAAACCAGTCCTAATGAATGTAGAAGGATGTAAATCATACAAAGTATGTTTGGTGAGCACAATGTAATTAAATTATGAATCAGTAACATACTGACTTCTGGGAGGTGCTGGAATGGTTGAAAACTAAATAACACGCTTCTCAATAGCCCCCAGGTCAAAGAGTAAGTCAGAAGAAAAATTAGAAAGTGCCATGATCTAAATGAAAATTAAAGCACAGCACATCAAATTTCTGGGATGTCTCTAAAGAATCTCTTAGGAGAAACTGAGAGCAATGTCCACATACTAGTAAAGCATAAATTCCTCAGGCCAATAACCTCAGCCTCCACTTTAAGGAATTAGAAAAAGAGAAACAAAATATGAGGTCAGCAGAATAATGGAAATAATAAAGATCAGTGTGAAAATGCTAAAGTAGAAAAAACAGAAAAACAATAAAGAAAACCAAAGGAGCTAAAACTGGTTCTTTGAGAAGATCACTAAAATTGTTAAAATTCAAGACCGATTTATTGAGGAAAAAGGCAAAGGCACAAATTCCTGGAATCATAAATAATAGAGGTGATATCACTACAGATTCTACGGCCATCAAAGAAGGGGATCTTAAGAATAATTGTTTACCAAAGAACTCAGGAACTTGGATCAGAAGGATAACTGTTTTGAAGGACATATACATCATGCAAGAAAAAAAACAAAAAAAGAAATGAGTAATCCAAATATCTATTAACAAAATTGAACTAGAGTTTGCAATCTTCTCACAAAAAATTCCAGGTCCAGATGGCTACGCTGATGAGTTCTATCAAACGTTTAAGGGACAAATAATGCCAATCATAGGCAAACTCTTCCAGAAAACTGAAAAGAAGGGAGTAGTTTTGTTCTCTTTCTGTGAGGCCAACATTACCCAATACCAAAAGCAGACAAAGACATTACAAGAAAACTATAGACCAATATTCCTCATGAATACAGTGGTAAGTATTCTAAATAAAATTTTAGCAAATTGAGTCCAGTAATACCTAAAAATAGGTAATACAGCCTGACTGATTAGGGATAAAAATTTAGTTTAACTTTCAAAGAGCAATCAGTGTAATTCACTGTATTAGCCAATTTAAAAAGAAAAACAATACAGTCTTCTCAATAGAAGCAGAGATGTGATTTGACAGGTTCCAACATGAATTCATGTTGGATTGGCCAAGCAGGAGTAGAAAGAAGGGAGTTTCCTTAACGCGACAAAAGGCATCTATGAACAGCCTAGTGCTAACACCACACTTCGTAGTGGAAAACTTCATCTGAGCAGCATAGACCAGACCCCGCAGTGACTGGATTTATGACTACGTCATTGTGCATCTGCCTGTGTGGGGCGGCACATATCAACCAAACAACTTTTGCTGGTAAGTGATCAACACGCGGGTGTACCCTACCTAGTGTGTGAGTCCTCACTGGTTTATTTTTAAAAACTGTGCCCATCAGGACCATTGCACACCAGAACTCTGTTAACGAAAGCACGATTTGCCTGCAGAATAGGAGAGTTTAATCAGCCAAGTCACTGCCAAATTGAATAAGAAACATCTTGAAACATAGTCTGAGAGCCCCTGCTGAGGGCAGAGGCCATGGGCTAAATCAACAGCTACAGGACATCTCACAGTAACAGGACGAGCTCGGGCTTTTGTGCAAGGCAGACAAGCCATACTCGCTCTGAGACTCAACACTTTTAATTATAGTGGGTTTTTTTTTTTTCGCAAAAAAAATGTCCTTGAGGGTTCACGAGGATATATATGGAATTCTCAGCAAATAAGGCCAACTAGATACCCTGATATTGCAGTTAAATATCATCTAGTTTTTCTTATGCTTGCATGTGTTATACAGATAAGCTCCATTCAAGGACCGAAATATGTAAGTTTACCTTTGGAAAATCAACAAATTGGGACTGATCGTTTACTTTACAAAAATGACTTTTACAAGCAGTTTTGAATATTAAGAATTAAGTCACAATTAATTTCCAGACATACATGAATCCCATCAAAAGAGTTCACTCACTTTATAGGACTTTGAAAACACAATACTTCATCATCAATCAGCAAATTTTCTTTATAGGCTAAGGTGTATTAACATGTGCAAAAATGCTCAAAGTGGGAGCGAGAGAGTGCTATCCTGGGTGCGGAATCCGCACGAATCAGCAGTGCCGTCTGGGAGCATCTTATCAGGGTGGTCCCCCGAACAGCAGTCCTGTCCTTGCTCCCCATGTGCTCAAACAACAGTGGTCATCGGGCATCCGGCTCCTTGGTGCAGACCGTGTGCAGGGCTGAGGACACACGCTCTCCCTCCTCTGGGCCGTGGGTGATGCCGGGCCGATTTCAGAGTCGGGAAAAATACCACTTTCAGGTACAGTTCCATAAATCCCTTCCACAGGCAGCGGGATAAGCATGTGTGTTTCCAGGTGAAATTACTAATTTCCAGTGCATATTTTATTAAACTGTAAGAAATTTCTAATTTAAATTTTCTTTAAATATAATCTTTGTTCCAGACTAACACTGGTTTAGTGCAGTGCAGATGAGCTTATTGATTTATATTGTAAACCTGACTCTGACTGTGGTGTCTCTTTGGCTTCCAAAAGCCTTTTACTATTGGCGTGGTATATATAGGTGTGTGTGTGTGTGTGTGTGTGTGTGTGTGTATACCAAGCATATACATATGGAATATAAATGTGATGGAAAGTATTCAACAATAAAAAGAAGGAAGTCCTGCCCGGGAGTGGGCCGGCCAGGGCAGCTGGGCTCTCTAGCATCATCCCAGGGCATGGTAAGGTGTATGCATGTGTGTGTGTGTGTGTGTGTGTGTGTGTGCGCGCGCGCGCACGTGCGCATGCATGTTGGGTGTTGCATGAAAGAGCAGCTAGAATGATAGGTTAGATGTCATGTGACAAGGACTTTCACTGGTAGATTAAGCTATTTGGGATTTTTTTTTTCATTAAAACATTGAACAGTTTGAAGAACTGGAAGCAAGGCAGGTGCTTCGAGAGGGAGGGGAACGGTGGTCTTCAGCAGCCCTCCTGGTCACAGCCTGGGCCGGACATTGACAAGCACGTGACCTCGGGCAGGCCACTTGACGCATCCGGGCCTCAGTTTCCTTTTGTCCAGCCTGGGGAGGTCGATGGCGCTCACCTCGCAGAGCGCCTAGCACTTGGCGTGGTGGCTGAGAGCTGGGTGCGGACCGGCTGCCATCAGTGTTGTGCTGTTAGGGCGAACCTGGCAACGACAAGGAAGGATGGAGAAGGGCTGCGGGCCAGGCAGGAGGGGTGGGGCAGACACTGAGCCAGACGCCGAAGGCCACAGCAGAACGGGCCCCCGAGAGAACGCTCGGGATCCATGCGAAGGTAGGAATCGCAGCAGCCAATGCCGACTGGGTCCAGAGGCACAGGGAGAGGCCAGGACCACTCCCGAACCTGAGCCTCCGTGACAGCAGGGAAAACAGGGGACGCTGGGTCTCAGGTCCCCGAGAGTTTCTGGTGAGACAGAAGGTGTAACCCCAGAGCAAGCCGTGCAAAGAGTTGGCAACCCCACAATTCATAGTTGTAGATCCAAGTGTCCCCGTAGCTCCCACGACCCTGCAGTTTGGGGAGAGAAGACTTAAGCTCGACTAACCTGCGTGGCTGCCCCGGCGACGCCCAGAGCAGGGCTGGGGTCTGGGGCACAGCCTTGCAAGCACGGAGTTCCGTTTGCACGCGTTCTGTGCGCTTCGCCGTGCTCAAGGGCGTTGGTTTCAGAAACGTCCTGATTTACAGACAGAAAAAAGGAAGCCACAAGGCCCTAAATGTGCCCAGAAATTCCAAGACCCACTGGACTAATTTACCGCCAGCCGGAGTGTTTAGGGGACGAAGGCAAATCTCAAAGCTGTGTCAGCGTCGACCATTAGGAAAACCTGCTACCGGCTCTGTGTGTACAAGACAAAGAAAGCGTGGACACAAAGCTGCTGACTCAACCCAGCTGAGTCCCACAATTTGACGGGAACCTCCCCGGAGCCCCAGCACAACCGGCCCCCGTGCCTCATTCCAACAGACCGATGGAGAAAGGGAAGGCTTGTCATTTCCCCGAAGGGTGTGCGTGCCAAGGGCGGCCCCTTCCGGGGGAGCGTCGCCCCCTCGTTGGCAGGCCTGCACCGGGCCGCTGTTGGGACGCTCGTCGGGATGAAGCCTTATGCTCACGCCCTCACGCGCTCAGTAAGTTGCCCAGTGAGACGCGGGAAGTGCTGGCGGAGTCGGAGCAAAGCCCTGTCCCCGGGGCTTTTATGGGAAGCTCCGCGCGCCGAGCCGGAACACTCCCCTGCATGAGTCCCTGGATTAAGAATTGATGGTGAGGAACAGCGTTAGGACCAAATAACACCACGCTGGAATGCGTCTTCCAAACGCCTTTTCTCTAAGCATCCAAATAACCCTAAAAATAGCAAGTATTTGTTAAGAATTGTGTCCTTACTCTTGCTTAAATTCATTTCTGACTTGCAGCAGAGGAATTAAATTTTCCTGTAGAAAATGGGATCTCCACCAATGAGCTCAGCCCTGTTGACGTGGGTCCTTGTGCAGAGAGGAGACGCAGACAGGAATCAGAGCGCCTCTGCTCACGACAGCAGCCCAGGAGTCTTGGAGTCAGAGTGTTCAGGACACACGCAGCCCCGTGGCAGGGAGCCCGAGATGTAAATGCACACATTTACGGAACGTGTGGAACGGCCACGCGCAAAGCACAAAGGTGCCACAGCCCGCCACTGGCGTCACGGGGACATAGCTGGGGTGACAACCTGGCTCTGGGTTTATGAATCAGTACCTTGTCAGATTCTTTTATTCTCCCACGCATCTGATGGTGCTGAGTATCTCTGACAGGCACTGGGGGTGCAGATGGCCCGGCCACCCCTACTTGTTTTCCGCACCTGGACCCGAACATCACGCAGGGGGCTCGGAATGCAACAGTTCCTGGGCCGTGAGGCTGGCGTGGCAGCGTGCCACAGAGGTCAGGACCCAGCCGCGCATCACCGGCACAGGGAGGCAGCACCGCCCTGAGCCTGCTCCGTTCCGGACACCCTAGAGAGATGACCTCCTTCTTCCTGCTCCTCCGCTGTCCCCCTGTATCGTTCCGAAAAACATTTCTTGGTGGTCTTCTCTTCAAGTTCTGACCACCCAAAACGTTCCCTACTGCCAGCTGCTCAAGGGTGGGTGACGTGAATGAGACCTAAGAAATTGTCTTTGTGGAAGAAGGAAACCAGCACTAAACACAGGGAAGGCAGTGGTCACTGTGGGAGCGTCCTTTTAAAAACGGGTTTCCTTCTAACGAGTGTGTCTCAGCATAAATTGCTTAAATCCTACATAATTAAAAGTGCAAAAAAATTAGTGCAACTATGGGCTGGGACCGTCAGCTTTTAAAACGTGTCCTGTATGTTCTGTGGGGGGTACGTTTTCTTATACGCTCCATATCTGGATGTGAAAAACACGTTGTGTAATAAATGCAAAAAATTACAGATTGTCACAAAGAAAATCCAGCCCAGTTCACCGAAAGCAGACCTCTGCATGTCTGCATTTCCAACATGGGACCTGTCCTCCGGAGCGCTTTGGTCTCTGGTGAGACGGGGCCAGGCCCATCCGCACCAGCCATACCAGCAGGGGGACACCGCATGTCTGGACCCCTCTTCCTGGCTCATAAACAGCCTCTGAACCTTCTTTTTTTCGTCTGCAGACTGCAGGGACCTCTAATAAAACACGAGAAGCCAAACGTGTTTCTGTCTTTTGCTAAATAAACTCACAAGGGCAGGCAGACAGGGACAGAGAGCAGAGCCACACACACACACACACACACATGCACACGGCTGCTCACTGCCTCTCCCCACAGCATCCAGAGCTGGTGCAGCGCCTGCCGTGGGCACGGCCACCCATCTGGGCTCAGTCCTGCACGCAGGCTGCAGTTTGCTGATGGCTTTCTCCTCCGCCGCGGTGCGGCTCACCGGGGTCGCGCTTTCTGACCTTGCCCGTGTGGTCGGGGGGCCTCCGAGCAGACGGCCTCACCCGGCTTTCCTGCTGCTTCTTTAAAAGGGCCCCTATGTGGCAGGGAATTATATCGTTAATAAAAGGGTCTGAACCGCTTTTCCGAGAACGCGGAGAGCGCGTGTTGAACGTGTTCCCCAGCTTCAGCCTTGCCATCCGCAAGGTCTGTGCGGCACAATCGTCCAACTGTGTGCCGTTGGCCAGCACACCTTCCGAGAGCACGCATCGGTTTAAAGATGACCTGGGCACAGCGGCGACCCTGGGCACAGGCTGGGAGGGCAGCGCCGCGCTCCCCGCTGGCAAATGGTCTTCAGACATTTTTCAGCAGACGCTCACCCCAGGATGCTTCACACACCTGCACCATCCCCCAAGGAGCTCGGTTTGGGAATTTATTTCAGTGTAAAAATGGAAAAGCTGCTCTGTAAGATCCCTTGTCCAGCCCCACAAAGCTGACTGAGTCCCCAGACGGTTTCTGAAAAGGAGGGAGTATCGAACTCTGGTCATTTCAACCCGGTTTCGCTTTTGGACAGTCCAGGGCCACAGCGGGCGTGTTTCGGGCAGGAAAATGCTTCCTTCAGCAGCCTTTCTTCTCTGGCTGCTGTGCTCTCCAGCGTTTCCTGTGGCTTGATCTGGTTTCAGTCACTTTCCTGCTCTTACTCTAACAGTGATCTGTGCTTTCTATCTACAGAAAAGTAAATACACGGGAGCCCGAGCGGCCTCTCCTCTCCGTACAGTTTCGCTGAGAATGCGGCCGTGGGCGCGCCCTGCGGCGCTCAGCCCCCCGGGAGCTGGACCCCCACGCCTCCACTCCACGCTCCAGGACTGTCTCCCTTTCACAGACACATCGGTGAGGTGATTAACTTCAGGAATTCATGCTGCTCAAAGTAACTGAAATGGTGAATGTTTTGACCATTTTGATGTAGAAATCGAGGAAAACAGTCATCAAAATCAGGGACAGAGCTCGGAAACCCCTGGCAGGCTTGCGAGGGGTAATAAAGATGCAGAAAGCTATAAAAGCAGGTGATTTACGGGAAGGCAAGTGTTTGAGCACAGCTGGTATTTTAAAATCTGACATTATTTTCAGTATTTATTTTAAATCTCAATGCTTACATTGATTTAAGAAGGTCAAAGAATGTGCTCCTTCCTTTCTCCTCTTACAGAGAGAATTAGGATGACCCTAAAATATATTAAAAAAGGAAGGATTGTCTTTGGTTGACTTTAAAAGGGGAAGAAAGTCACCTGCTCCATCCGCAGTATAACTGAGGATGCAATTCTGAGCCTCCGGAAAGGACAAAGAGGGCCGTGAACATGCGTGTGGCCGTGCACCGTCTCTCTGCCGTGGTGCTGACCCCACAGCCTCGGGGACCCGTCCCCCCACGTCCCCGAGTCGTGTGGGCTCCGCCATCTAGAGCAGCCGCAGCCGCTCAAACCCACACTCGCACTGTACGCAAACCAAGGTGTGCGTTCGTGCTGTGTGTCAAAACAATCCTGAAATCCATTTTCCCTTAATAAAGTTTAGTTGTGTCCTCCAGATGTATGCGTGAATAAGATGTCATACTCGGTTTTGGTTCCGGATTGCGCCCGGCTGATGTCCTTAGGCAGCAGGAAAATTGCCTTATTGAAGCATATTGCTGGCGGTGGTGACGGGGCCACACTTGGCATTGGTATTACACACGTGACATACTCAGAGACCTTTGAGTAAGACTATGAATATCAAGTGATTGGAAAGATTATCCAGGCTCTGGGCTTTGCTTGGGGCCTAAAAGGTTGTGGTTCTGGATGAGTGTCTTTCAGATCAATATAATTATGTCATAAAAACATGTCATGAAATAGTTTACTTTGCAGCCTTTCCACTGGTTTGCTTCCACGAGGCTCATCCACGTAGGATGGGCTGGGTGACTGTGAACGGTGCCGTGGCCACTGCACCTGGACCTCCCGACATCCTCAGGTGCTGGCGGCCCTGGTCCTGGGCCCCGGCGCCTGGGGACACCCCACTCTGCCGGGCCAGCCGCTGGGCATCCAACATCCAGAATGAGTGGGACACGCTGCCCCGTGGACCCGACGGTGCTGCAGGAAGAGGTCCCGCGTGTTCCCGGATGACCTTGCTTCTCAATGTCACCCCTGGTCACCCCTGGTTGTCCTGCAAACCACAGAGGGTTGGCCGCATCCCCACTGAGAGGGCAGGCGCCCGTCGCCCTGCCAGTCCCAAGCCGTAGAGGCCGCAGGGCAGGTGCAGGAGGAGGACCCCATGGCACGCGGTGGCCGCGACAGCTTTGCGTTCAGATGCGACCATTTCAGGTCTAAATGGCTTGGTTTTCAGCCCATTTCCAAGTTGGCGTAGACCATGTCGGTTTAAAACTTCCACCTCTGTGTAACGATCTTTTCTTTTTACCAGAGCCAGAGAGAGCACAGGGCAGTGAGCGAGCCTCACCTCAAAACGCAGCTCTTTTGTTTTCTTTTAAACACAAACCATCCAACAGAAATCCTGCCTTGTTTAGTCCATCTGGGTGCACCACTCACATCTAACTTTGTTAGAACAAAGTGGTTTAATGAAAACAGGGAGCATGTTTGAGGCCCTGCTGCCCCAGCGTCTGGGGTGCTGTCGCCCACAAAAGCCCCCCAGACACGGTCACGTCCCCATGCCCACAACCCCCCCAAATCCACGTCCCCCCCCACATCCACGTCCCCATGCCCACGGGCCCCCACAGGCAGCCACGTCCCCTTGCTCATGCTAACCAATGGCCCCAAACCTTCCAGAGCTGGGACTCATCCTTTGAAGAGGCTGTTAGAGCCTCAAATAATAATCTTGGATTCACCTCCTTTCGAAGGAGATTTTCAGTTTCTTTCTCTCTTTCCTTCATTTCTGTCTCTCTTTCATCCATCTAGTTTTGGCTCGTCCTTTCCTTTTCCATTATCTTTCAGTGTCAGCTCTCGAGCTGCCTTCTCCCCTCCAGTAGCCGGTGCGAAGAGCGAGGAGGGAGGGTAAGGGGGCTCCGCACTGTGCGAGAGGCCGAGGGAGATGCCGGTTCAGAAACACTGAAAAAACTGCCTGCTGTGCACTCTACTCCCGACGATGACTCGACACTTTTCCTTTTAGAAAAATTATGAGAATACAAATTTTATTTAAATGTCATATGTTGCTTTTCTGTGCTTCTTTAATAAGTTGCACAAACCAGCTACAAAAGAAAGCAACTGATAATATACATTGTTTCCCAAACCTCTGTGATGGCTAAGCATTTACGTCTTCCTGAAGAACCTTCTAGAGAGTGTTTGTACCACTTCCTGTATGTCCTTGAAAACATCATCTTCCACTCAAACATGTCACCCCAACATATGAAAATGATCTTTCCAGAACTCTTCCAAAACCATCTGCTCTGTTCTCTCTTGTTCATGTAGTTACGAACATGTTAACATGAGGCCACACGGCACAGGCTGCGTGGCCCAGGAGTCCCCTAGAAATGGGAATGTCCTTATGGACGCAGAGCTCAACCATCAACACGAACCATCTTGGAAACAGATTCCCCTTCTCGGCATCCGCTTTTCTGGAGCCTGGCTGAGATCTAGGGACGACCACAGAGCTCATTCAGTGGAAAATCAGGCTCCCACATGCCCTGAAATGTGGGAATCCCTCCTCTTGCCAAAGTGGATCCTTTCCTGTGTTTGTTCCTCGTAAATGTGAACTTCTGTACACTGGGCATTATCTGCTCCTCCTGTGTTTGTTATTTGACTCTGTTCACTTTATATAAATTAACGCCTCCTCCCTTACTTTCTCTGCTTCTGAGAGATCAATGCACTTCAGGGTGATTTTATTGCATCCCAGGTAAATCATCCCAGCATATTCGCTCCCTGGAGGACACGTCCGTAGGTCCTTGCACTGTGTCGAGTCCCAGCACAAGGAGAGAGGATAGGTAGGTCTGCTCTTCCCCTGGTGAAGGCTGAACGCAGCCAGTGCCCACGGGCACCTGGCAGGCACGGCCCCAGCAGGGTCCTGGCGCCCGGCTCCTGTACGTTTCTGTGTACTTGCGTACTCGAGTGCTCGTGTACTCGCGCTCTCATCCACTTCCTTCCTTTTGTTCCACTATTCTTAGTCCAAACTCTGCATCTATTGCTGGGGTGTTTCAACACCAGAGTGTGGTGTTTATCCCCCCCATTCCCCAAAGCCCCATCCGTACACACTGGTCTCGGGATGCGACACTGGCACAGACGGACGTGGCGTCTCTGCTTAGAACATGAGCCCTCCTCTGCTGCCCTTACGCTGCTTATTCCTTCGGGCCACAAATCACAGGACGACACCAGCCCTCCCTTTCACTTCCAAGTCGTCCAACGGCACCAGGAAGACAGACCTGGAGCCCGGCACACACACGTCTAGGTTCCTGGGCTTGTCTAGGAGCGTGCACACGACTTTGTGAGTTGGTGGGAGTCGCCAGATGGGGCACGCACAAGGACCTCCTGTTCCCACAGGCTCAGAGGTCATGTGTCCTCCAGGATGAGCCCGGGTCTGAGATGTGCTCCTGGAGGGCGGCCCCGTGGGGGACCCAGAGGGGCCCCAGGGTGGCCAGTGGCCAGGGGTCCTGGGCTGAGGCCAAGGTGGGCCACGCAGAAGGGCACCGCCCTCGGGGGTAAGCGCGGTGCAGCCGGGAGAGAGCTGCGAACACCGCGGCCCTTCCCGCGCCTCCAAAGTCGCCCGCCGCCCGCGGAGCTCAGCCGCCTCCCGGGGAGCCGAGGGAAGTTCAAGCACCAGGGCCATCGCAGCGGGGGCCAGTCACATGGGCGACGTCGTGAAATTTTACTGCAAAATATCCTTTTTTTCTTATTTGAAAAGACAAATTATTAGCATTTTTAAACAATTTCAATATGTTTAATGGCTGAGAGTGGAAGTCAGACTGTTCCGCTTAGTGCATCAAGTGCGGGGTCTGTAAACAGGAGTCTTAAGTTACCCCAAGAGTGCACTCATTTTAAATTTTACTTGAAAGCGGGATGTACGTTTATTACAATTTCAAACAAAATGCTAATGCCATTAAACAAATGAGGTTTAGGCAAATTAACTGCATTTTAATATTCTGAAAGCCTATGATATAGGACATTGTGTTACGAAACATTGGCTAGAAGTATCAGTTGCAAGTGGGATTTTCATTGCTGTGAATCTCAGGAGAATATTTGTAATTAGTATCATTTGCCTAATACTTCAGGTTAATTAGAATATTTAATTGAATAGCTGTAATCTTCAGAGATGACTATATTATGATCAAATTAGCACCATCCCGACGCATGCTGATCGGAGGACGGCAGCCTGCCTCACTTCTGCTAGCTATTCGGCCCTCTGGAGCGTTCAGCAACATAAGAAAAAATCTGTTTCTTACACTTTTGAATTTTAATGATCCATTTGAACTCTGCCATCAACATTTAATTATTCTAGGAAAAAAAAAGTCCCAACCATGACTCCCATATGGCATGTTGGCAAATACACTTGCCCACAGAGGCACCCAAACCCCTTCCCAGCAGCTCTCGGAAGAGATTAACACAGACTTTTTTCCCCTGAATACAAGGCCCTTTTTTTAATAGTGTTTGCAAATACAGACCAGATGAAGCTTCACAGAAGAGGTTACTAGGATACTATTGAAACACTATTAGGAACAGATGAATTGAGTTTTAGAATGTTACAATGGGTTTGATCCTGTAATGTCTCCACCGGACTTTCTGCATTGTGTGCAGAAGGTCTGGGGAATCAGGTGCCTGTTCGGCTAAGCCTTGTTAGCCAGAAAGGCCCCCCGCTTTTTTTTTTCGGAAGACGTGGGGGGGTTGCAGGGTGGGGAGGTGTGCGTACAAAAATCTTCATACTGACTAGAGAGATGGGGTCCCTGGCGTTCCAAGTTGTAGGATTTAATACACAGACATTTGTGGTGTCTACACAAATAGTAGGTATGCTGTTCACGCATCAAACGTATTGAGGATGAAATCATCCTCCCAGAGTGATTCGAGGGGTTCGGAAGCGTATCTGGGGAGACAACTATAGGTGTCACAGTGTTCCTCCCAAACGCAGGGAGACCTTCTGTGGCCTGGGGACGTCCTCCAAACATACTGTGGAATGGTGGAGGGGAGAAGCGTCACCCGCCGAGGCGCTGTTGATCCCAGGAAATGTGTTCCCCCCACGGGCCAGAGCTCATAAGGTCACTTCTACACAATAAGCCACAAAAAGTTCAGAAGGGAAAGTGATTTAAATGCTGGAACAGTCTCTCATGACATAAATCATCCTTAGGTTTCTACTCCCTACTAATCGCTTGTACCATAAGCACTAAACCTCTTCGCTGGGGAGGGGAGAAGGGGAGGGGGAAACCCGAGAAAAGCAAAGGGGTGGAATAAAGTGCCATTGAGCAAAATAACGAATTAGTGTGCCTGACCATTTTCAGGGTTTTTTTTTTTTTCCAGATAATCTTTGTTCTCCTTCTTGCAGGGACTTCAACATCTTTAGAGAATTCCAGAGGAACACACACACACACACACTCACACACACACACACACACACACACACGCACACACAAAGCCACATGAAGGTGGGCTTTTAAAATAGATATTGTATTTTGCTCTGAGGCTAATAGATGAGCTAAAAATAGGGACCTGGTTTTAGCTGTACCGTAAATAACAATAAGGAGGAAGGTTAATTCTGGGCAAATGTCATACAGAGATTTTTTTTAGATTTTGATTTGTTAATAGGAGTGAAAATAGCATATGTATAATTTATAGAACTGGCAAAAACAAAGCATTCCCGGCACCTGAGTGATTGACAATATGACAGCTATGAACCCTGATGCTCACAATTGGTGCTCGGCATATTTGGCAAAATTCCTGAAGATGTGCTCGGCTGATAAATGGTGCTATGAAAAAAGTGAGAGTTCTAAAGCCTGGAACGCCTTTGACAGGACAGTCAGAGGCGCTGTCCTGGAATGTCACAGCGTCACACGAAGCCGGTGCCGCCAGCTCTCCGGCAGGGAGACAGGAGGACAGACGGACTCTTTGGGCTCCTCGGCTCGCGTCTGGGCGCCCCCCACCCCCCGCAGCCTGCTCAAGGTCCAGGTTTAAACAAGTGGAACTTCCCCTATGATGTTTGATTCTCTCCAATTCCATTTTCACATCCCTTCCAGACAATGATTTAAAACCTACTCCAAAGCAGCAGTCCTCAGGCACCTTGAGAACCTGGCGGAGCGGGTGGGGGACTGCACAACTCACGTCTCCTTGCATGAAATCTCAAAAAATCGCTGATGACGGAAACAGCGCTGTGTCGTGGGCACTCGGAGAGCCTTCTGTTACGCATCTCTGTAGACTGGGGCGTGCAATTGTTCGGGGCCAAACCAGTTCTACTTTTCAGGAGCTGGTGTTGTGTGTACACAGATCTATCACAGCATTCAGAGGTATCTTTTAAAAATTTTCTTCCCCTCCTTAACAGGGACGCGCATCTGCCGAAGCCCATCACACACAGTCGCTGATGGCGAGGAGCCGCGCGTGACGCGCTGGCGCGTTCTGGAGGTGCCCCACACGTGCACAATCCCTCCAGAATTAAAAAATCTGCTCCACTCATTGTGGAACAAATTTTCAACAACCCTCTTTGAGAATCCAGCTCTAAGTATCCTGCCATCTATTAAACAGATGGCAGATAAGATTGTAAACATATTTGCTTCATATTGAATAGATCGTTTCTGGCATAATACTAATTAACAAATTAAATGACTAACTCTCTGCACCACATTAGGAGTTAAAACCACTTTGTAAGTTTGTCTTGGGTAGTTATTTACTTTGACAACAGCATGCAGTGAGAGACTGTTAAATGTCTCCGGCAACATTATGCATGGAGTAGTTTTCTTTTTTAAAACTCCATATTTTATTATAATTCATTTGGCTTTCATTACAGTCACTCATTACAAAATGTATGTGCGTTTAATCCATTTCTGAGGGCTGCATATTTCCACATCGCGCTCCCCGTCGTTGTGATGATGGCTCTGGTGTGTGCGAGCACGCACCGAACGCGGCGTCGCCTCTCCCTGCACCTCAGATTTCAGGGGGGCTCCTCTGGAGACAGGACTCCGATGTACTGTCTGTCACGGCAGCGACGCTGCTGGGGACAGTTTCTGTGCAACTCGCTGAAAGGAACATAGCTTCTCGCTGTTCTGATTCTTCATAACGCAAGTGGAATCCGTCCAAACACATTAAGGAGGCTGCGGCGTGGTAGGCGCCGAACCTGGAAGGCTCAGCGAATCTGCTTCCATTCTGGGTCCAGTGAGCTCATCCATAAAATGGGAGCGAAACAACTCCTCCTCCTGGCAGGGGGGTGTCAGGACCGTCACCCGTGCAGCCCTGGGGACACGTGGGCGAGTCGCTTCAGGACATCACGACACCTGGAGGCGTTCACGCTGGAATGAAGCAGGGAAGCATTCTGTTTGGTGAAGAAATGGGTAAATTGTCTAGAATGATCTCTTTGCCTCAGAGTCCCTATATTTTGTGGGGAATTAATTTTTAGCCTGAATTGCTCAGGCATCCAACTTCTTCACCTCAGTTTATATACGGAGAAAGTATTTATTTTCTCCTTCTCCTCTGCCTCCTTCTCCTCCGCCTCCTTCTTTCTTCTCCTTCTTCCTCATATACTTTCTAATGAAAAAAGACAGTTTCCTTTACAAATCATAATTTGAAAAGGTCACATCCTAACACGCTTGCCAACTTGAGGCAAATATAGAACAGAAATATTGGGGCAAATGCGCCCATGCACAGGGGCCACACCCAAATTTACCCAAATCTCGTTCTTTCCCCTAGATTTCGCCGCCATTGGTGGACCAGTTACATCACTGGGTACTTAATCAGTAGCAGGCTACCTCAAGAAATATTTTTTTAATGTTTATTTATTTTAAAGAGACAGAGCTTGAGCAGGAGAAGGGCAGAGAAAGAAGGAGACACAGAATCTGAAGCAGCTCCAGGCTCTGAGCTGTCAGCAGAGAGCCCACGCGGGGCTCGAACTCACAAACCGCAAGATCATGACCTGAGCTGAAGTCGGATGCTTAACCGACTGAGCCACCCAGGAGCCCCTATCTCAAGAAATAAACTGTATACATCATTTGGCAAAAATGATTTTTTGTATGACAGGTGCACTGTGGCTGTAGATTCAGAGCGGCGTGGAGTCACAGCACAGAACTCCAAAAAAGAGTGAAATCACCTCTGTTTGGAGGTCAGCCGCAATCGCCAGCGCTCTGTAAACAAGCGGGATTCGCTCGTGAATGGTTAAATGGCTCAAACAGAAACGCGAACTCCGAAGTATCTCGCTGTCCTAACTTGCTCAGGGTTCTTAAATCAAGTAAAAAGATTCCACCTGCAGGCAGGTTAAGTGAACGCCCACCATCACGTACGCCTGGACTCAGATGTGCTCAGATATTTATTTTTTGTTCCAGGTATAGTTTTCAGAGTGGATCATGTTAGGGCTGGAGTATTCTCCATCCAAGGTTATTTTTACCCGTTCTGCATGTCCCTAATTCGTGACGTGACAGAGCTTGCTGAGTGAGGGCTTCCTAGAAAGTCCTTGAGTGACCACAGAAATGCGTCAGTCACCTGCCCAAATGCATTACTTGCAAATTTCAAGTTCTTGTCCTTTCGGTGGAAATTATAATTGAGTTCTTTACATATCACTATTTTTCCCTCTTCAGTGCCAAATATTTACAGGGAACTTTCTATGTATGTGATCATGACATTGAAACAACCATCTTTGCACATATCTAAATGGAGACGACCTCTCATAGTTTCGGGACAATCCTTAGAAAGCGGGACACGAAGCATGGATTAAATCATGGAGGAAGAGAGAGGCAAGCTTGTGCGGCAGAAAAGGGAAAACAGTGAATGCACATGACCTCACACGGAGGACACTGAGACGTGGGGCCCAGGACTGTCAGGATCCCGCTCTCCCTCCCCAGGGCTGCAGGAGCCTTCACGGGATGCGGCGTGGCGGGCAGACAGAAAGATTTGCAGTCCAACACGTGGGTTTGATTCTCAGCCATACTGGGTGAACTTTGGCAATTCCCTAAATAAACCTGACCCCCAAATTCATACATAAGATGGAGAAGATCATAAATACTCATGTCATAGTCTTGAAGGAAATAACATGATGGAAAGTTCTCTGTGTTATTCCATGTTATGTCAATTAAGAGGCTTTTTCTAATAAGACGTAGCTTGAGATTTGCTTGAAAGATGCATCTGGTAAAGGACACACATTTGCAATAGTGAGGGAGCAAGTAAAGCTCAGGGTGTCCGTTCCACTCCCCACCAACGAGGTCACCTTAAGATCCTCTCAGAACTCACCAGAATAACTTAGGTCAGATCTCTGCACGAGCGTCTTAGTTTTTAATCTCAAGTCAGTGAGAACGCTTAGTCTCTGAATTAATTTGATGTTAGTGTTGCTTTTTAATAAACTGCGGCCGGGTGAGGTGTGACGGCTTTAGCCGCAGCTCTGTCTGGTTGGCCGTGTGGTCTCCAGCCATCCCGTCTCCCTGGAAGACCATGTCGTTTGCTAAAGAAGGGCCGGACCAGCCGGCATCTGCAATCCATTCCACACACTTTCCTCATGTCAGAAAATGGAAAAGAGGGACGCCCAGCTGGCTCAGTCGGCGGAGCGTACGACTCTAGATCTCAGGGGTGTGAGTTCAAGCCCCACGTTGGGGGCAGAACTTACTTTAATCAAAAGGAATTGGAAAATATTTTTATTGTTTTATTCACACAGAGATAGAAGGGCATTGAATGTCAGGCTCAAGCATCTCCTTCCACCAGAGATGAAGCTGATTCCTTCTCCGGTGCAGATCTCAGAGAAGGTAGGTTTGTTGTGAGAAGCACTTAACGTGCTGGCAGCGAGGAGCACAGTTTTACGTGAATGGGACACAAGACAAACCGTTGTGTGCAGGTGACACGGCTCGCTCCCTAATGTAACACTTCTTCTCTCCTTGTTGCTACAATCCGCAGGTCTCCACATCCATTCAACCCGAAAAAATGATAGGATGTTAAATCCCCTGAATCAAAAGCTAAAGTACATCAAACAGAAGTCATACGCACAAACACAAATTGTTTTGGCAACTGAGTCAAGAATGTGTCACCTATGTCTGCGATGGCCCAAACAATCGTAATGATGTAATTTATATGATTTCAAAGTATTGCTTCAGTTTCCAAATATAGCATGAAATCTATGAAAGGTCTAATAATTTGGAAATTTTTAAAAGCCCACGGAGTTTAAAAGATCAGTTTTGAATCCACAAAATGCGTCTGGAGGGGAACGAGGAGGTGCAGGCGTGTTTGTGAAGGAACTCGCAGGCAGCAGAGACCCAGCGATAAGATCCCAGGACTGACAAAATTTCCGAATGATTCCCTAATGACTTTTGAAGGAAATGATAAAATTAAGATTCATTCATTAGTAAAGGATTTAGAGTGTCCTTCAAATAATATTACTACTTGCAAGTTTTTCTTGTGTTTTTCTTTAATAAAACAATCTCCTCAGGATATGGTGACGTGCTTATGAGCCTATTAAATTTTTAGAAATGATAAAGAGGCAGATAACATATTACCTTAGGGAAATAATTGACAGCTAATCAAAACTTCAAGGGAAAAACCCAAGTAAAATATGTCTATCAACATCACCCGCTATCTGTCTATTCCTAAGACTTCATTTCCTGAGCGGTGTTAGTATGAGACTATCAGGTGTCAGGTTTGAGCTGATTATTAAGGATGACACTTAGGGATCCCACAGCTGTAGAAATGACAGATGATGCCGTCGGATTTAAGATTTCTCTCCACGCAATCAGGGAAGATCTCAGATCTAGCTGAAATAAGAATGTGAGTGAACAATTTAAATTATTCGTTATTCGTAAAGCAGAGTGGGAAGATGTGAAATAATCCACAAATATTCACCATTTTAGTGATGGAATGACTGATTCTAGACAGAGGAAGGAGCAGTAAGACAATCACTTTATTAATTCCACCATAAAACTTTATTTAAGCTAAAACTAGAATCATAAAGACAATGATAAAAATTAATTTCATTTTAAATATAGACATTAATAAAAGTGAGATCATTGCATTGTTTTGGTTGAGTTTGAGGACGTTTGTTGGCTTAGGCTTGAAATAACTATTATTTTCCCAAGTCGATCTGCCCAGTAAACCAGATTGATTTTGCTTTGCCCCAAACAGACTCAGCCAAGACGGTTTCAACCTGTGCTAAATACCCTTTGCCCTTAATTATCTTCTGTAAGTCACTGTAATTCCATAATCTTTGCATTAATCTTAATCTAATTAATTAACACACAAATCTTGAAAGAATGAAGAGAGCTAATTTTGTTTTTGCTACAGAAGGTGGGTTCAGCTTTGGGACGAGCCGTATGGGGACACCTTTGTCACCCGCAGCCCTGACCGCCAGGGACAAGGCGGCAAGCCAGTGCTGGCCAGGGCCCCAGAGGGGATGAGGGGCAGTGGCACACAGCCCCCATAGCCTGGCCGTGTGGCCTGTGAGGGCTGACAGTGGGGAACACGGAACACTGGGACTTTGAATGCTCGTGGACACAGCAGACCACGGACAGGTCACTTTTGCAGCCTGTGGGAGTGGCCAGCACCTGCCCATGGCCTCGGCTGGGAGGGAGGCCTGCCCGCTGCCCACTTGAGGCCATCTGTCCCCTCTCCCTTCCCCTCCTAACAGTGACAGGCAGGAGAGGGGGATGCTTGGAACTTGCAATCCGGAGACCTCGGGCGGAGCCAGGGCTTTGTGCTTGGCGCTCAGCCTTTGTGCGGTCCGTGGCAGCCGGGGCCCTTGCCTCTTATCTGGGGGTCAGACGGGACCAGAGGGCTTCGGGGCTCCTCTCGGTGCAGATGGTCCACTGTTCATCTCTCCACCTCGAAACCCGACGCTGGAATGCTATTCCAGCCCAGAGCAGCTAACAGCTGACTGTGCCGGTCACACTCATCAACCTGAGCCGGTGCCATTGGGTCCCTGAGAGTTAGTGTGGCCTCCAAGGTAGTGGGCTGGGCACAGCCTAGTGGGCAGGGCTTGGTCAGCCCGTTTGGTGCCCAGCTCTTTGCTCTGCCAGTCCGCTGCCGCCCTGGAGGGAGGAGGTGAGCATGGTAACAAAGGCTTCATGTTATGTGGGCTGCACAGGAAATGTGTCAGGACCGCCCTCCAGGATGTCCAGTGGCATCTACGGGCAAGGACAGGGGTGAGACTGGGGTAAGAAGTGAGGGAGGTGCTTGGGGCCAGCAGGTGCCTGACCCCTAACACCCAGAGGCCTGAGCGCCCCCCAACCGGGCCTAGGCTGACCTTTCCCTCCAGATCTGAGCAGCTCATGCCTGCCTTGGAGACCCAGTTCTCTCACCAGCCTCTCTCATGGGGCCTCTTACGTCGGGGAAGGAAGCGACTCCCCTGTCCATCATCTTTAAAGTCTACTCTCGGGGGGGGGGGGGGCGGGGAGAATGCAATGCTGCCTTGTTCCCAGCAAAAGAGTCAAAGAAAAGAGAAATCGGATTTTGCTCCAAATCACCAAAAACTGCATCGTGACCATCCCTGGAGGATGAATGTTTTGAAATTTTCAGAGACAAGAAAAGTCAGCATCGTGTCTGCACCCCGTGGTAAAAATGATGGAATCAATGAGGAGACCCCAAGTTTCTATTTGAAAATGTCTGGTAATGGGCAACGTGATTTTATTGTAGCTCTGGTATTTACCCCCACCTCCATGGCCTGGCTCCAACCCGATCGGCCAGCATGTGCTCCCCTCCCCAGGCAGCAGCCCCGGTACTGCCCTCAGCACCCACCCACCACCCCTGTATTGGAGCCACCAGCAAGCTGTGGCCCGAATGCCTTTGAACAGGACCACGTCATGTCCACTCTGATACAGGCCACAGCACATCTCGTCCACACGCCTGAAGGTACAGATCTACCGAGAGGGTCTTTGCCAACTTTCAAATCAGTCGTCAGAGTCCTCAGAGGACTGGTCTCGGAGATAAGGATTTTCCCCCACAGCTTCAGGGGGGACCTTTCTGGATCATTCCATGAAGTGTAACCTCGCACCTGGAGCAAATCAGGCCTTTCACATTGACCCCGAATGTGCTCGCTTCAGGCTTTCTTGCGCCGAGGCGAAGCGGCTAAGCAGAAGTTGCTGGTTCATGAGCAGAAATGGGCCGGGTCCACGGCAGTGTCGTTCGAAGATCGAAAAGGTGTTATTTTCAGTCATGGCTCAATGCTTTTATCCACTTTAGTTCATCCTGCGGTATGTGAAATTTGTGAGGTTATTGCAAATGCTCTAAATTTAGATAAAAAGGTTAAGATTTAATATAAAATTCTTTGTTTTGGTGTGATAATAAAATGGTGGTTTTGGTGGGACAGCAGTGTGATAAAAATCGTATTCTTACTAACAAAACCTCTAAGCACCAAAGTGTCTAAAATCAGCTGTTGTGAATCATTCACAACTGCACTGGGGAAGGGACGGTGTTCTACCGACCGAGGGAGATGCTGTGTTTGCGGGGATTTAACACTATTCTATGTCACACAAAATAACCGAACGATGACACGTCTGTGGAGAAACTGATGCTGAATATGAAAGCTATTTCGGCCTGTACCAGGCACTTTCTGCCTCCCCTCCCGGCCCTCAAGCAGACAGAACTCTTGTTTGAGCATTAAAGGGCTCTTTTGGGTCTAACCCAAGTGTCCTAGGATGAAAATGGTTATTTCATAAATTAATCCTCTACAGTTTTATTATATTTAGTCAACATTTATTTAGATACTTAATCAGGGGCTCCTGGGGGCTCAGTCAGTTAAGCATGCGACTTCGACTCGAATTAATATCTCATGGTTCACAGGTTCGGGCCCCGGGTCAGGCTCTGTGCTGACAGCTCAGAGTCTGGAGCCTTCTTCTTCGAATTCTGTGTCTTCCTCTCTCTCTGCCCCTCCCCCTGCTCATACTCTGTCTCTCTCTCTTTCTCTTTCAAAAATAAATAAAACATTAAAAAAAGGTTTAGATACTTAATCAAACCCTTTAATAAAATCTTTGCCCAAAAATAAGTACTGCTTTTGAAGCTTTAGTGAATTGCATTACTGACCTGCCCACACCTTACCCCTTTCAAAAAAAAATTGTAAAAAGAAGACATAGCAAAATATTCCCATAAAACAAGCCAGAAACCAAACAAATTAATTTCCAAAAACTCAAAGAATGTGCAAGATTTAATTTTGAAATCAAATAATGGTGTTTAGAATATCTCAATTTATAATAAATACTTTCCAAAGAACATTCTATTACTAATTAGATTCATCTGTATTCGAGTACAGAAAGAATGAAATGGACCTATAGTTTTACATTATCTGATTTTGGAAAAATGTGCAAAGGAATCATAAATACACTACCTTGATTTCAGAGGTTTTATTATTTTTGCTTTGTTTATTGGTTTGGGTTTTTCTCTCGTGAATAAAGGGTAAAAGAGAGTGAGAAAATAAAAAGGCTGAAATCTGTGCCTATCTCAACACAAAATAATAGAAGTGAAAATATCTTCTATTTAGCAAAGCTTACCACACATGCCAGTATTTATGAAGATTATTTTCTTAAAAAAATGGTTTGTGGAAGAGTCCATAGGAAAAAGTTAACAATTTCAAACTTCTTAATCACAAAATTCAAGTTCTGAATAATAATTAAAAGCAATTATAAGAAAAATTTGAAGCAGTGAGATTTTTTTTTAATCATCGGAATAATATGAGGACTTTGGCAGAGAGACATGCATGCCTCAGAAACTGATTACATCATGGCCACGTACCAAAAATATGTAATTATACTGCTTATGCTGATTTAATGTGTAACTGACTCACACCGAACAGGAATTATAAACAGCTTGCTTGTCCGTAGGTTATATGGACATATGCCATTTATGTTTCAGAAATAATTTCAGTTTTACAATGGTTTTGCATGGACTAAATAAGTCTATAAATATATCTATATCTAAGTATCTAAATATCTATAAAATATATAGATCTATCAATAAAATTAAGCCAAATTGTCAATCAATAAAGAAACACTTTAGTTACATAATTTTAGTTGTTTTTATCATTTCCAAACTCTGAGAGATGTTCCTGTTTGGTTGATAAATTTCCTGGTCACGTACCTTTTTACGAGACCCTGTTCTAACAATATATTTAAAAGAAAGCACCTGGACTTCTGTTTTCAGTTAGGATCCAGAGAAAAATAGGAGACGGCTGCTTCCACTCAAACCATGAGAAGGATTTGGATAATCTACAAAACCATTGTTTTCAACACCCATCAAAGAGCTAAAGATGCTAGAAAACCACATACGCTTTAAGCTAGGAATTAATTAGTTCTTTCTAAACCAGAAAATGGCCACATCTTCTTTCCCTTCTTGGGGAGGACAGGAGAGAGCAAAACCCACCCTGTTTGGGGAATAAAGAGAAACTAGTGACATTTCAAAGGACTTTTATTGGCCATGTGTAGGCTGGCAGGAAAGCTTAAAATCCCGGTGTCCCCGAACCAACTGCTTTGCAAAATTAGAAGTGTGCTGCACGGAGAGATCACCCCGGGTGCAGAAAGGCTTCCCGGCAACCCGAGACTCTGCCATCGAGCTGGCACAACAGAGACAAGCTGCTGGGATTCAGAAGGACAACAAGCGGCTGTAAGGATCGGACAAGGTCTGAACTCCTGCAGCGCTTAGATCTCAAGGCGGATACATTCTTGATCCTTCCTTCCAGACTTCGGAAGCCAGCATTGGCCAAAATCTGACTGAAGCTGCAACAAAGACAATTAGTGATTTCAACGGCAGGTTGGGCACACGCGTGCCCCACAGCGCCAGCCTCACGGGGAGAGGGCATGCCGCTTTCTGGGTAAACATATCTTCTCAGAATTCTGCTGTTGCCTTATACGCAATGCCAGGCACACACTGAAAAATTAAAAGGCAAACGTAGAAGCAAGAAAATGTTACCCAGGGTCAGGAGAGGAAACAGTCAATAGGAGAAGACAGAGAAATCCCAAGACAGCATCATAAGATATGGGCTTGAAACACTAAGAAAGAGTGGAGGGGATTAAAACTATTTTTTTTTAATAAGTAAATTTAGGGGCACCTGGGCGGTTCAGTCAGTTAAGCATCTGACTCCTGATTTCGGCTCAGGTCACGAAATTATGGTTTGTGAGTTTGAGCCCCGAGTTGGGCTCTGTGCTCTGACATCTCAGAGCCGGCTTGGGACTCTCTCTCTCTCTGCCCCTCCCTGCTCATGCGTGCTCTCTCTCTCTCTCAAAATAAATAAATAAGCATTAAATACAATTAGTAAATTTAGAAGACAGAACATTACAAATTATCCAGACCAAAACACAAAGAAGAAACATCATCATCAAGGTACTGATGGGAAAAACAATGACAATAAGAGCAGAACTGGAAGCCGGTGCTTCGTGAGCCAATACCGCCGAACACAGGTCTAATTGGAGACCCAGGAGGAGAGGTGCGAATAGGGCAGAAGAAATATGTAAAAAGAGAGTGGCGATCATTTTTTTCACACTGATGAAGGAAATCAACCCACTGATGCAGAAAATCAATGAAATTCAATCAATACAAATGCAAAAAAAAAAAAAAGGAAAACAAAGCCTCCACCTACACATATTATATTCGAACTACTGAAAAATAGAAAAACACACTGAAAAGCAAAGTATAATACAAAAGGAAACTGATTTCCCACACAAAAAAAAAGGAAAACAGAACTCTACATCCAGTGAAAATGTTCTTCAAAAAATGATTTTTGGGAGGTGTCTGGGTGCCTCAGTCAGTTAAGCACCTGACTCTGGATTTTGGCTCAGGTCATGATCTTGTGGTTCGTGGGTTTTGAGCCCTGAGTCAGGCTCTGCGCTGACAGCCTGGGATTCTCTCTCTCTCTCTCTCTCTCTCTCTCTCTCTCAAAAATAAATAAACATTTTTTAAAAATATTTTTTCAGGTGGCCAGCACACCTGTCTTCATAAAGAAACTCAGTAACTTCTTCAGGCAAAAGAGAAATGGCAGCTGATCCACAGGAAGAAGCAAGAGTGTGAGAACGGCAAGTAGAAAAATAGTTTTCTTTTATTCTCTTAACTTCTTTAAGTCACATGACCCTAAAACAACAGTTTATATTTTCTGTAAAGTGGTCCAATTATAACTCTAGACAGAAAATGAAAAGTAAGAGACACACCTTGTAATCTCTAGACAAATAGGTAGAAAAGGAACATAAAGACCTATAGGGAAGAACCCAAAATAAGAATTAAAACAGACTACTAAAAATAGTCACTTAGTCCAAAGAAGACAGGAAAACTGAAAAGAAGAAACACAAATAGGGATGGCACTAATAGAAAAGGAAATATCGTAATAAACCTAAATCAAACGGGACTGCAGGAAATGTGGATGGAAGGCATAAACGCAGTCGAAGACCATTTGGGTGAAATGTTATAAAATATCGATAAGAGGGTGGCGTTTTTGCCCTTTTGACTTTAGTCTTTGTGTTTAGGTCCAGTTTACCCTATTACGGTCTTGCTGGCTTTCACATTTAGGTTTGCCCGTCTCAAATTATCTGGTGTGTGCGTGTCAGGAAGGGCTCGGGACTCATGGTCCCCCCTCGAACACCCAGCTCCTCCACCCTTGACCATTGTCAGAGATCCTTCCCAGGCCATGCAGCGAGGCGTCCACCGCGGAGAGCCACACGCGTGCGGTCCGCTGCAGACATGACCCCAGGGTCACGGGCCTGTCTTGTCATGAAGATCAGTACCATACTACTGCCATAAAGTTCATGAATTTATGCTACCTGGCGGAGCAATGGCTCATATTTCCGTCTTTTCGGTACTGCAATGTTTTCCTCTATTTCGATATTCAAGAATTCAAAGTGATTCTATGTTGGCTCACTTGACTACACATTTACCATCAGTTGGTCAGTGTTCACAGAAATGTCTTGGAATATTGGTTAGAATTGCATTTAATGTACAGTTGAATTTGTGAAATACTGACATCCCCAAAATATTGCATATTAAAATCCATGAACATTGAACATCTTCTGTTTACTCAGCCTTCCGCCATTTCTGTCAGGAATGTTGCAAAGTTTTCAGTGTATATGTTTTTCACTTTTGTTAGATTTATTTCAAGTATTTCATTTTTTCAAAAATTAACATTTTACATACTATTGTTTTTAAATCTCCTTTTCTGCTTGAATGTTGCGAGTGTATAGAAATATAATTGAATTTTATATGTTGACCTTGTATTCAGAAACCTTTTTTATTTTACTTGCCATTTCTACATGTGTTCGTTAGTTTCTTTGTATTTTCTTTTTTTTAATGTTTTTTTTTTTGAGAGAGAGAGAGAGGGAGTGGGGGAGGGACAGAGAAGGAGGGGGACAGAAGATCTGAAACAGACTCTGCATTGACGGCAGCAAGCCCAACGTGGGGCTCAAACCCATGAACTGGGAGATCATGACCTGAGAGGAACTCAGACACTCAACCGACTACACCACAAAGGCGCCCCAGTTTCTTTGTATTTTCTAAGTACACAATTACAGTACTTGAGGGAAATGATGGCTTTATTTCTTCTCTCCCGATGTTGATATCTTTTGCTTTCTTCTCTTTCCTCTTACACTTGCTAGGACACCGTAAACAATGTTGCAAATAAAAGGCAATGGTGGGTATGCAGTGGGCACTGGAGTATTCCAGACTGCAGGATGAGAGTTCTAGACACTTCACCACTATGATTGTAGCAATAGGTATTTTATACATAACGTTTACTGGTTTAGGAAAGCATTTTTCTATTCCTGGTTTTCTGAGAGTTTATCATGAACAGGTACAGAATTTTATAAAACAATTTTGGGCGTCTGATGAGACTACCATACGCATTTTCTTTTTAGTCCTTTCAATGGAATGATTTTCTTTATTTAAAAGTTAAATACACCTTGCCTTCTTGTAAATATCTTCTTTCGGTTGCGGCATATTATCTTTCTATATATTTGTCATTGTGTTTGCTAGTATTTTGTTTAAGATGTTGGCATCTGTGGTCGTAAGAGATACTGGTCTGTAATTTTTTTTTTCATTCAATGTTTTTGTCAAGTTTCCCCAAACATGTCAGGAAGGCAAGAACATCTGCTCTTACAACTTCTGTTTAACATTGCACTTGACATTTCACCCAGAGAAACAGGCAAGACAAGACATATGGATTAGAAAGGAAAAAATAAAATCTTGTTACTTGCAGATGACATGAAACTTCAAAAAGAAAAACACCACCTGAATTAATATGTGGATTTACATAGGTCTCAGTTACAAGATCAATATATCCTGTGATATTATAATAATTTCTACACATTACGATGAAAAAAAAAGGAAATTATTTTTTTAATTATAGTTTACAATAGAATTATAAAAATCAAGCACCTAGGGAAAAATCTATACTGAAAACTACAAAACTTTGCAGAAAGAAGTTAAAGAGGTACACCATATTCATGGATTAGAAGACACAATCTTAGGAAGATGTGTATTCTCCCAAAATCAATCCAATGATTTCCTCAAGCCCATCAAAATCACAGCAGGCTTTCCGAGAAATTGACAAGCTGATTCTAAAATGCACATGGAAATACAAATGATGTAAAGTAACCAAAACAGATGGAGGGCAGGTAAAAAGACTCACTCTAGCTGATTTCAGGTCTTAGCAGAAAACTAGATTAATCAAGACAGTGTAATTGTTTCTATAATCATAGATAACAGACCAACAAAACAGATACCCATGAACTGGAGAGAAATGTATACAGTCAATGTATTTCAAGCAACACACCAGGATAATTCAAAGCAGAAAGGAAATCTTGGGGCAGGTAAGCAGGCACACATAGGAAGTGAACTTAAACTATCACACATTTTCATAGATAGAATTAATTTGTGATGGACCTAAACACAAGACATAGGCCCATCAATCTTCATGAACTTGAGGAGAACAAATATTTCTTGCCCAGGAAAAAACAAGCACTAATTATAAAGGGAAAAATTCAATTTAATGAAAAAGACACTATTAAGGAAAATGAATAAACAAACCACAGATTGGGGGAAATATTGAAAAACATGCATTTCATTGAATATACTTTCATTGAGGATATGTAAAGCTACTCAATCAGAAATAGCGGGAAAACAACCCAATTTTTCAAAACGGGCAATAAAAGTCATATCAGAGAAGGAAATCTGAGAATGTCCAGTAAGCTCATGGAATACAGTCAGTATTATTAGTTAGTCCTCAGGACAACGTGAATTAGATGCCATTTCACCTCCTTTAGGACGGGGGAGGACACCTGATATCACAGAGTTTGCTGAAGATGTGTGTTACAGGCCGAACTCTGTTTCATATATTCTTGTGTTGAAGTCTTAACCCCAGGACTTATTTGGGGGCCTGTATTTGGAGGTAATACATTTAAAGAGGTGACTGAGTTAAAATGAGGTCATTAGGGTGGACCTGACACATGGAAATCTGCGCACTCAGAGACGCCAGGATATTCACACGCAGAGGACGGTCAGCAAGAAGATGGGCGCCGGCAAGCCAAGGAGAGAGTCTTCAGGTGTTCACACCCGTGGACCCCTTGACCTTGTATATCCAGCCTCCAGAACTGTGGGAAAAGAAGTCTGTTGTCTCAGTTGCCAGTCTGGTAGTTTGTCACGGTAGCAGGAGTGGCCTCAGACCCAGTGGGACAACGGGAGCCCCGTGTGTGGGGGTGGGCACAGCCACCTGGAGAGACTGGTTAGCTGTTGTCAGTAAAGCCAAGCATCCAGCCTGTGACCAGCAAACCCACCCTTATGAGACGCACTTGCCCAAGGTAGGTGCACGTACATGTGCACACAGTGAGCCAGTGTGATGCTCGACTCGTGGAAGGAGGGGAGAAAGCGTGCTTTTAACAGGTGCACCAGAGACTGGACACCTGACGTGGGGACCGCATGAAGCAAAGAATCAAGAACTTGTGTGTCAGGGGGAACACGTAGGAATAATCGCACACTCTTACTGGTCAGAAACCCAGATTGCTAGAAGCGTGCGGGCTGGTGAACATGTGACAAACCACCCTTTCGCTTTTCAAAGGACAGTGTTAGTAGTCACATCTGTTGACACGTGGGAGTAAGCCGAATCTTGCTTTTTTCATTGTTGAATTCCAGTGCTTTGTACATCACTGCACTGGTAAATGTTGATTAATTTATGCAGTAGATTTCCTTGGAGCCTGGCCCACTCTACTGTTTACAGATGAAAGAAAACACGAAGAACGACAATTCTTGGAAACGACACCGAACCAGGAAACCAGGCTTCTTGGCTCAGGACTCTGCTTGGAGGCCACGGGCCAATCACGTCCCCTCTCAGGAGCCCTGAGATCTTCAAAACAAGGAGATTACCTGGGGGGGACTTTCTTAGGGATTCTCAGAGGGGATGTCTGGTCCCTCGTTTTGAGGAGAAAGAAATGATTTCAAATGAAGGTGGACGACTGGCCTGGACTGATAGGGACGCCAGAGCTTGGTGGCGATCACTGTGGGGATCTGTGTAAAATCGCATCTCCAGGTGCTGCCAGGAATCCCAAAATATGTTAGAAAATCGCGCCTGAGTTCTTTCTAAGCACATCGCTGCCTTGGAGAACACAGGGGCCGTGTAACCGGTACCTGTTTGCTTATGAATCTCAAATCCCTCGTCTTTTAAGAGGAGCACAGTGAGAATTATGAGGACCGCTTCCTTCCATCGCCTCCCAGCCTCCTCTTCCTTCTACCCTCAGAGGGGGCGACACTGCACACGGATGCTTGTGTCTTGAAGACCCTACAGGGAAACCACATCTTCCCCAAATGTGACTGGAAAGCCCTCCCTCCAGCAGCTGTCTGGTTTGGGCCTTTATTGGGTCACGTGATTTCAGAGGAGCCTCTCCCCCGCTGCTCCAGCGCTACATTGATCCCTCAGCCGGGTCCCTGGACACCAGGTGGCCCGCGAGCCGCGTCCCCGGCCCCAGACTGTTCCGGGGACAGAGCAGCGGGAGCCCAGGCCGCGCTAGTTAGAGTGCGTGCAGTCTGGGCATCTCCGGCCCCAGACTGTGGCGGCGATCAATGCCGCAGCAGGGGCCTTCATTTGGTCTGTGATGCTTTTGAACATTAGTACCCAGAAGGGCAGGCTGAGGAGGAAAAACAAATTCTGGAGCCGCACAAGGGGAGAGACTTACACCTCGGGAGCTAGGGCCTGAGCGTCGGCCCCTCGCGTCTCTGTCCGTGGTTCCCCCCAACCCTGTCCCTGCCCTCCGTCCAGGCCTCATGCCTTCGTCCTGGACGCGTTGAGCCAAAAAGATGACCGAAAACTGACTCAATTTTTCACAATCACAAATGCACCACACCAAGGGATGCTAGTGGCTTTGCACCAGCCACGGAGAATGATGTGCAGGTTCTTAGAGCCTCATCGGAAATGCCCCGGTTTGTGAAAACGGCACAGGATGCTCCGAAACCAAAAGGCATCGCCTCAACGCAGAGGGAGCATCGCACCAGCCTTCGGAGGGTGTGCATGTGTGTGCTTAATCAGTTTCTGCACATCTGTCTTTACACAGTTGGACTCCTTCACAAAAGTCACCCTAACTACCTTAACATATGTAGAACCAAATTAAAATTACTTTATCAATCTTGCATTTTCAGCTTTCCCATCTTTTGGGTTATTTTCCATCCATGTGTTTCATTATTTCAGTAGACTTGTCTCATCTCCCCGCCTGAGAGAAAGAAGCCAGGAGAAGCCACGGTAAATTGGGGTCGGGATGGGGAGCAGGGAGAGGGGAAGGGAGATTATAATTTGTACGCATTTCAGTCTTCTGTCCAGACTCCAGTCTGAAGGCCCCGCAGTATTTCCATAGTCGACTCTTTTTCTTTCTCTTTTGTGTTGAACAACATGTTTTTTTCTGGATTGTTTTCTTCCCACAGTGGGGTTTGGGGGTTAAAGTGAGGTTTGGGGATATAGTATAAAAAAAAAAACACTTTTTTGTATGTAACAGTCATCGTGTCAAAGCAGTGACACGGCCCCAAATATTCTGTGACCGTTTTTGTGCGAATGATTTTGCAGAACGTCCTTTACATGGTTAAGAAGAGCCACGTGGTCTCTCAGGCGGCCCCGTCCAGCGAGCCACGGCGAGATGGAAGAGAGCACAGGATGGTGGAGGAATGCGATTCTTGAAAATATAAAATACGAGTAACACAGAAATTAAAATAAATGCCCAGCGACGGAGGCAAACGTGTCTCGCAGGTTTTTGTTATGATTGAGTCACTGTGTCTTAAGCATCCTATCATTTGTGATACAGAAATTCACCCTGGTTTCCTTTTAAATTTTCCTTTCAAATGTCACATGCAAGGATAAGGTGTGTTTCCCATTGTCCCTTTCACGATATAAAAAAATATATGGGAGTCAGTCAAGACATAAATAAGCCAGACACAGAGGTCCGTCTGTACGTGACCGTGTGATGCTCGCGACCAGTGTCCTGCAGGTGTGGGCTTTCTCCATCGGACACTGAGTTTCTTTATCTTTCAGAGGACATGCTCACATGCTCCAAAAACGTGCCGGCTAGTGGGGCACAAGTAGCCCCTTCCGGGGACTGAATGTAACTTCTAAGATATCAAATTGAAAGAATCAACAGAAAATACAAGGTAAGAGGGAAACTATTTTTCCCCTGGAGACGTTTATTTTAACTCGGTGGTAAACGACTTTGAACCTGTGTTCTGCTGAGTCACCCGACGATGTCAGGAATGAGTGACTTTACTTCATGTTCCTGTTGGCGCCAGATGATGGTTCAGCTCGATTCCACTGCAACACACCGCGTCCTGGGACGCTGCTGGCTGGAGTGGCCGTGCAGCATCTGGGGCGCTGCGTGGGGGGTACCCCGGCCTCCTGGCGCCCTCCTGAGGGTTGGCACTCCGCGGGTCCCGGCTCGCTCAGCTCCAGCCCCGCTCCTGCGCAAGCCTCGTTCGCACTGCCTGGTGGCCCCGTGCAGGGAGGTGTCTGGGAGAGGAGGCCAGAAAGGGAGCTGCAGGACCCCGGAATTGGCTGGAAAATACCCACATCGTCTCCAGCGCGACTGTGCCCATCGCCGTCCTCACTAGCAGAGCCAAAGGGCTCTCAAGGATCCATCCTCACCAACAAGTAGTATTGTCAGACTTTTTAACTTTTGCCAATCTGGTGGGTGCAAATGGTATCTCATTATTGTTTTAATTTGCATTTCTCAGATTACTAATGAGGTTAAGCATCTGTTCATGTGTTTATTTGCCATATTTTTTCCTCTGCTGTGAACCTATTAGGTTGTTTGCCTTTTTATTACTGATTTGGCGAAGTTTTTTTTTTTAATATATTTCGATGATTAATCCTTTGTTAGTTAAATGTGTTGCGAATCTGTCCTCCCAGTTTATAGCTTGTCTTTTCACTGTTTTCCTTGTGTATTTGGAGACACAGGAGTCCTTAATTTAATGCAGTTGGATTTCTTCCTTTGTTTTCTGTGCGTGTTTTATTTCTTCAAGGTTTGTTTTCTGTCACCACCAGCTTAATACCTCCCCCCCCATCTCAAGGTTATAAAATTATTATACTGATTTTCCTTGTGAGCGTTTTAAAGTTTTGTGACTCCTGCGGACGTTCTCAGTACACGTCTAGAATTGGTTGGAGATGGCCGACGGGGTGGCCGGGAGACGATTTCACTCCCCTCTGGATAACGAGTTTTCTAACACCAATGGTGAAAGAGCCCGTTTCTATTCACTCCCCGTCGTACGTCAGGTGCACTTTTCGAAGAGGTAAAAGCATTTTTTTTTTAGATGCGGACAGTGAGCCTTTGTGAAAGACGTAGTCAGTCTTTAGCGAGGGAGCCAGGAAAATCAGAGCCGGTTCAGAAGAAGGAGTAAGAGCTGGTGCGAAGCCAGTCGGTGATCCGAGGGTGGCGTGATTACGTTAGGTGCGCAGCTGGTCACCGTGTCACAGGGCAGGGGCCTGCGCCTCCCGAGTCCTGTTCTCTCCTGGGCGGAAATCCCCGCCATTCATTCCTTTGAGACAAAATCGTGCGTGTTCTCTCAGTTTTCCACACGTGAGCGTGTCACGTGGTCGGGGCTGCATCCTCATCTATAAGAAACAGTAAGTCAAGCAAAATCCTGTTCCCCCTGGAGACCCCGAGGCCGACGGCCAGACCTCTCTGGGAGGCAGGGCCTGTCTGACCGGAGCGAGCGTGGGCCGACCGCACCCTGTCCCTGGTTCTGCGTGAGGCCCAGGAATCTGCATTTTCACGGGCTCCCGGGTGCGGCTGAAACTGTCCATCCAGGGAGCGCATCTTGATGACCCCGGGCTGCTATGCCCTTGAGGAGACCTGCAGGCGCCCTTGTGTCTGGAGTCCCACATCTGGATAGTATTTCCGTGTTTTGTCCGCTGCCCTGGTGGCCCTCGCACCTGCTCGCGCCGGGTGGGTGTGAGAGGGCTTGGTTGCTCTTCACACTTTCCTCCCTACAGACTAGAACCGCTCGTGAAAGTCCCCGTGGGTGGTGACAGCAGTGACACGAGAATTTACACACATGTGGGAGGAAGTGACGTCTTCTTCTCTCGGTGTCCTCACTTCTCAACGAGGCAGTCTCTTCACCCACTTAGCTCTTTGTTAGTCTCTTTCAAGCAAGCTCTGTTATGTTCTCCACAGTTTTGCCTACATTTTGCTAGATTTATTCCAACGTATTTTGTTTGGATATTTTAAAGAGCACTTTTGTGTATGAAATTTGCACTTAAATGCTTATTCCATTTGTATTTATTGTGAGAACTAGATTATTCAAATTTTGACTTTCACCTTCTTATTTTTCTACCATAATTTTCTATTGTTGCTTTCTTAATTTCTCTCTCCCTGTCTCTCTCCTAGTAATTTGGGAGTTAGGCACCCTATTTCTTTTTTTTTTAAGAGCAATTCCAAAAAATTCACCAAGCCTTTTGAACACTCTGAAGACGACTGTTATTTTACTTTACTCTCCTTTTCAGCAGTCTGAGGATCCTATACATTTATTTACTATTGTTAATATAAATTTAATTTCTATACAGTTTTGTGACTATACAAATTAAGCATTTTTATTATCATTTTATATCATCAGAGTATATTAGTGTGCTGTGCTGTGCTGTGCATTCAGTGTGCAACACATGTATTGCAGACAAACGCTTCATGTCTGTATCCACCGCTGTGGTGTCATCCACGATAGTTCCGGTGCCCTAAAAGCTACCTGTATTCAACCTATTTATCGTCTCCAAACCCTGACACTACTGATCTTGTTCACCGCCCCTGCATTCTGGCTTTTTCCACAGTGTCGTAAAGCTGGAATCACACAACACGCAGTCTTTTCCTGTTGGTTCTTGCACGTGCTAATGTGTGTGTGAGTTTCCTCTGTGTCTTTTCACGCTTTGACCGCCTGTTTCCTGTTAGCATAGACTATTCCCTTGTCTGGATGGACCTCAGTTTCTTTATCCACTCGCCTACCTGGCGGCTCCCACGTTCTGGCAATTATTAATACAGCTGCTGTAAACATCCGTTTGCAGGTTTTTGTGTGGACATGTTTTCAGCTCTTTTGGGTAAATACCAAGGAGCACGATTGCAGGATCTTGAGTGAAGCCTCTTTAGTTTTGGAAGAAACCACCAGACTCTTCACCCCACCAGCAGCGAGCGAGAGCTCCTACCGCCGCCCTATTTACTGTCGCCAGCGTTCTGGATTTGGGCCTTTCTGGTAGAGGTGCATGGTGAGCCCTCGTTGTAATTTGCAAATCCCTGACCACATACGGTGTGGAGCATCAGGTGATATTTTCTTGCCGTCTGTATATCCTCTTCGGTGAGGCGTTCACATCTCTGGCCCGTTTTCTAATCGGGTTCTTCGTTTTCTTGGTGTTGAGTTTTAAGAGTGCTTTATATATTCTGGATACTGGTCCTTTATCGGATGTGTCTTCTGCAAGTATTTTCTCCCAGTCTGGGGCTTGTCTGTCCATTTTCTTAAGTGTCTTTCACAAAGCAGAAGTTTTTCATTTTAATTAAATGAACTGATGATTACTTTCATAGATCATGCCTTCAGTGTTGTATTTGAAAAGTCACGGGCAACCCAAGGCCACCCGTACGTTCTCCGTGTTCTGTGCTAAGAGTTCACATCGTTGCATGTTACATTTAGGTCTATAATCCACTCCCCATTAATTTCTGTGAAGAGGGTAAGGTCTGTGTCTAGAGTCTTTTTTTTTTTTTTTTTTTTTTTGCATGTGGACATCCAATTGTTCAGCACCAGTTGTTAAAAAGACGATCTTTTCTCCATTGTGTTGTCTTTTCTCCTTTGCCAAAGATCGGTAGACTGTGTGTAAGTGGGTCTATTTCTAGGCTCCGTCCCACTGCATTCACGGATTTGTCTGTTCCTCCACCAGCACCCCGCTGCTGTC
Source organism: Cryptoprocta ferox (assembly GCA_028646485.1). Classification (NCBI taxonomy): domain Eukaryota; kingdom Metazoa; phylum Chordata; class Mammalia; order Carnivora; family Eupleridae; genus Cryptoprocta; species Cryptoprocta ferox. The sequence continues at coordinate 86,427,902 of CM053566.1, forward strand.
GTCCTGATGCTGTATGGGTCCTGACACTGGGCTGCGTGACCTCTGCTTTGTTCTTCTCTTGTTAATTTTAAAAAACACATAAGAAAGTATATATACTTAATTTCATTAATTTGTATATATATTTTTTTCATGTTGTATAAAAAAATTTCCAAAATCTGTAGAAAATCATAGTCTCTGTGGTTGTTCTTGCTGAGTTTTTCTCAATCTTGGAATTTTTTTTCAAAACTCAAGCTCACATTTCTTAAATGTTTTCTGTAGAAATTCTCTGAAGCCTAATTTTAAGGTGTTTCCCTCAGAAAAGGCTTGTGTTTGATTCTAAAAGTTGGAATAGAGGACCCTTTGTATGGAAATTTCTAGCTCGGGGCATTTAGAGCCACTCTGCATGATGGACAGCTTGAGGTGGTGAATTTTCAGGAGATGCTTTTTTTAGTCTCTTCATATGAAGCTAAGACAGACTATTTTGCTTACTGCCATGTTCTGTGGGTCAGGTATAGAGTTAGCCTGTCAAATAAAATACAGGATACCCATTTCATTTGGATTTCAGATAAACAATAAGTAAATTTTCAATATATATATTTTACAGGACATGTTTACATTAAAAATTATTCCTTCGTCTAAAATCCACACTGAACTGGGCATTCTATAATTTGTCACTAAGTCTGGTAGCTCTGGTTACCTGGGGCGTTCCGGGTCCAGACAGTTAGGTTCCGGATACATTTTAAGTAAATTTTTGTATCTGATGTTGGGTCAGGTACCACTTTGTTCTTTTGCTTATGGACATCCAGTTTTCCCAGGACTATTGATTGAAGAGATTGTCCTTTGCCTACCAAATGGCCTCGAAACCTCTGTTGAAAGTGTTTGGACTGTATACGGTGCGATTTGTTCCTGGGCTAGTTTATTCCTTGGGTGTGTGTGTCTATCTTTCTGCCAGAACCACGCTGTTTTTATTTCTGTGGCTTCATAATAAAAGTTTTGAAATCAAGACATGTGAGTCCCCAACCTGTTTTTATTTTTTAAGATTATTTAGGTTATCCACAGTCTAATGAGAATCCATATGAATTTTAGGGTGAATTTTTCTACTTATGCAAAAAAAAAAAAGCCCTTCGGGTTTTAATAAGAATTAAATTAAATGTGTGGATCACTGTGAGCAATACTGAGATTCAGATGTTAAGTCCTTCTAATCCAGGAGCTCAGGGTGTCTCTCTAGTCTTTGTGCCTTCTTCAGTCTCTTTCACTAATCTTCAGTGTACAGATCTTTCATCTCCACAATTAATTCTTAAGTATATGATTCTTTTTTATATTATTGTAAATGGAATTATTTTCTTAATTTCTTTTTTGGATTGTTCATTGTTAGTGTGTAGAATGCGACTGATTTTTGTGTATGGATTTCATGTCTCACAACTTCACTGAGGTACGCTCATCACCCCATCAAATGTGTGGAACCTTTAAGATTTTCAACATGAAAGATCATGTATAGAACTTAAATTTTTTAGAAAAAAATAATAATCTAACTGAAATAAAGAATTTTGAATAATGAAGAGAATTAAAACTGACATTACAAACTATCTTGAAACCAATGACCAGAAGATAAGACTGTATTTATTACCACAATATGGAGGACTACTGAAGTTCTCAAGTGTTGCTATTAACAACAAGGAAAAAAAAATCTAAAGGAAATGTATATTCATTTTGTGAACCAAAAAAAAAAAAAAAAGAAATCAAAACAAGCTAGGAAGTTAGAGTAATAAAGATTATAAAACTGAAATCAATAAAGATTAAAGATTAAACTAATAAAATAGGCAGGAAACAAAATCGATAAAAAGATACATTTTTTTACAAGATGCTCTTTCATCAGAACAATAATCTAATTAAAATGTATGTGAGCCCAAGTAAAGAGCAAATGTGCAAAATCCTAAGGGCATAGAAATGTGATAAACACACAGAAGAGTTAAAATAATTAGGAGTAAATATTAGCTATAACTCCAGGAAAAAAGCTGAAGAAACACAGAGAAGGTAAATAATCTTCTCGTAAAACACACATGATAAAAAGGATCCGAGGAGAATTAGAAATTTGAGTACACTGCTATCAAAGAAAAATGGAAAAGATATTAAAGATTGGCCTTAAAGGAGGTAAAATGTTAAATTGTTTCAGATTTTAACATTTAAATAGCTGATAAATCCAGTGTTATTTAAACTATTCAAGAACAACAACAAAAAACATAATATATTCCCTAGATCACTTTACAAAAACAGAACAAATCATTACCAAACTGGATAAACACAGAAAAATGGAAACTATAGACCAATATTAAATATTAATACAGTTGCAAAAATCTAGATAAAATATTAGTAGTTGAAATCTACCAGTAAAACTGACCAAAGAATAATTATGATCAAGTAATATTTTACTCTGGAAATGCAGAAACAGTTAAAAATCAGGAAAAATAACAAAATAATTTACTAGATCCACAAATTAAGGATGGCAACCTCAGCATGGGTTATCATAAACACTGCAAACGTGATAAAATTGAAAAGTCATTCCTGATTATGGAGGGAAAACCTTTGTGAAAAACTGTAATAGGAGAAAACTATTTAAAAATATAAAAATAAAGGATGTTTATTAAAAAAAGTAGTTTTAAATACTGATTTGTTGCAATCATTTACATTAAAATCAAGAGCGGTAGAGAAGCAGTTTTCATTGGTGGCTCTACTTAATACGATATCATAAGTAAATAAATAGCTGAAAGATGATTATATAAATAGAAAATCCAAGAAAATCTAAATTTTAAAAAGTAATGAAAAACATTTGATACATAATTTGATTCATGATAACTATGCAGAAATCATTATAGAAGCAGTCACTGAAAACTGTATACATACATTTATTAAAGTACATTTAAAATTGGTAAAAAATAATTTAAAATCATTTAAACAATAAAGGTCATCATGTCTTCTTAGGCTTATCTTGGCTCTAACAGTTTCCCAGAATTTCTTCTTTTTTTTTTTTTTTAATGAACTTGACAGTTTGGTAGATGATGGATGAGGTATTTTATAGAATGACTCTCAGTTGGGATTTTTCTTAATTTTTTTATAGCATTTATTAATTTTTGAGAAAGAGAGAGACAGAGCATGAGTGGGGGAGGAAGAGAGAGAAGGAGACACAGAATCCAAAGCAGCTCCAGGCTCCGAGCTGTCAGCTCAGAGCCCGACGCGGGGCTTGAACTCATGAATGATGAGATCATGACCTGAGCTGAAGTAGGATGCTCTAACTGACTGAGCCCCCCGGTGCTCCTGATTGTTTTTGTCAGGGTCAGACTGTGGTTGTGCATTTTGGGGAAGAAGACCACAGAGGTAAAACACCGTTTCATCACGTCAGAGCAGGATGCATCCTGTGGGCACGACTTAGCGCCATCGATGTCCGCCTCCCTCACTTGGCTGAGGTCCCATCTGTCAGGTGATGAAGTCGCCCGTGTCCCTGGATTGACGCTGTACTCGTCAGAAGGCACTCTCACGGCACAGACCACACTCAGCAAGTACAGTTACACTCCACCTCCATTAGAGAGAAGTATCTAGATAAGGATTCTTCTGCTTGTCTTTTCTCCCCTATTTATTTATTCCGTCATTATCTATGCCAGTATCAGTTTGTGGATATTTGTTTTATACTTTTGCTTATAATCCAGTGTCACTTTATTATTCAAATCATTCCAGCTTCGGGCACCGGGAACGTTCCTAGACGCGTCCTCTGCCCCTTGGATCTGCCCCATCATTGTGGGCTCTGCTTTCTGATACCCCCACATCCTCCAGGGTCCTCTTCTGTTTCCTTCCTGGTTCTAGAATCAGCGATTTTTCCAAGCAGTTCTGGGTCTATACTTGAGAACGTTATCAGAAACCGTAATATGAGGTGCGCCTGAGGGGCTCAGTCGGTTGAGCGTTGGACTCTTGATTTCAGCTCAGGTAGTCATCTCACAGTTCGTGAGATCGAGCCCCGCATCAGGCTCCACGCTGGGTGTGGAGCATGCTTGGGATTCTCTCTCCCTCTCTGTCCCTTCCCTGCACACACTTGCACGCACTCTCTCCCTCTCTCAAAATAAATAAATCAACTTTAAGAAAAGAAAGAGAAACTGCAGTCTGAGCTCCAAGTGGCCTAGAGGCTCCAAGCCCTGGGTCACGGTTGCTTCAAGTCCCTCTCAGCAGACAGAGCTGCAGACACGCGTGTGTAACCGGTGTTCAATAGGCACATCTACGAATACCTCTCTCTGTGACCATCCGCATCACGTCAGGCTAAAGCTAATCCAAAATCTGCCACTTGTTCTAGACTTTGCTTCAGTCTCCACCACCCACCGACCTGACTGTCCGGTTCTGGAAGGCGCGTCTGGAGCCCCGCAGAAGCAGGCCCACCGGCGGCAGCAGCTCATGGACAAGTTCTTCTGCTTCTTGTTCTATGGCCCCGTGTCTGCACTTACTCAGTCAGTGCCTTTTCCCTACCCTCCTCAGTGACGTCATTTCACGTAGCTTTAATACAGTCCAATTATTTGTGTCCCGTTTTGCATTCCATCTGGGATCCTACAGGATCTCTTAAAATTCTGCTTAACATCCATGTTCACTGTGTGCTGGAGAGTTTGGTGGGTTTACAAATGCACAGCGTCAGGTATTCACATTTCAGAATCTTAGAGAACCTTCGTTGTCCTAAAATACCCCCTGGGCTTCCTCTCGGGGGCCCTCCCCCTGCCTCCTCCCCTCTGGACACGCTGATTCCTTTATCATTTTCATAGTTGTGCCTTTCCCAGAATATCCTGTAAATGCGGTCATATGCGATGTCTGCAGACTGGCTTCTTTCTCCCAGTCATATGCACCTACTAGTCACCCACGACTTTTTGTGGCTTGCTAGCTCATTCCTTGTTATTGCTGCATCACTTTCCATCGTATGGATGCAGCATAGCTGTTTGTCCATTCACCTACGGGAGGACATCATGATTAACTCCAGTTTCCGGGCGATTATGAATAAAGCTGCTATAAATATTTACATGAAGGATTTCTTTTGTGGACATAAAATTTTGGAACAACTGGGTCAACCCTGTAAGTGCAATTACTCGATCACATGGTAAAATTATGTTTAGCTTCGTAAGAAGCTAATAAGCTGTCTCTCACAGTGGCCGCACCATATTGTTTTTGTGCCAGTCGAGAGTGGTACTCCCTGTTGGTCTGTATCTTCACCCGCAACGGGTGCTGTCCATTTGTTGGTTTGTTTATTGGAGCCATTAACGCATGTGCAGTGGTATATCGGTGTCGTAATTTATAAGTCCATGATATCGAGTGATGCCGATCTTCTTTTTTAGAGTTTATTTGCTATCTGTTACCTACTCTTTGAGGTCTTTATTCAGATATGCTGACAACTTTATGAGTTTGTATTTTTACCATTGATTCCTTAAAATTCTTTGTATATTTTGAATACGAGCCATTTCTCAAATATTTCCTATCTGTGGCTGGTGTTTTGATTCTCTTGACTATGTAGTTCACAAAGCAGAAATTTTCATGTTAAAAATTCCAACTTATCTGTCAAGTGCACTTTTGTGAAAAGTGTAGTGTCTTGGTGTGGAAGATGATGATGGTGATAGATGGGTGTCCAATTTCTCAGCACTGTTCGTTGAAAAGACCATCCTGATTTCGCTAAATAGATTTTGTTTCCTGGTCAAACATCAGATGAATATATTTGTGTAGGGCCATTTCTGGGTTCTCAGTTCTGTTCCGCTGATCTGTGTGTCTGGTTTCTTATATCAATACCATTCTGTTTTTATGACCCCTGCTTTATAGTAAATTTGGAAAGAGCTCTCCAACTTTGTTCTTCAGTATAATGTTAGCTGTTCTAGATCTTTTGCCTTTACATTTTTTTAAATTAAGACTTTATTTCTTTAAGGCAGTTTTAGGCTCGCAACAAAATTGAGGGGAAGATCCAGAGATTTCCCATGACTCCCACCCTCACAGGCAGAGACTCCCCCATTATCAACACCCCCTACGGAGTGGTGGGTTTTTACCATTGATGGACCTACATTGACTCGTCATTGTCTCTGGAAGTCCATAGTCTATCTAGGGTTCCCTCTTGGCATGTACATTCCGTGGGCTTGAACAAAGCCATGTATCCACCATTGTGACATCATACAGAGTAGTTTCACTGCCCTTAAATTCCTCTGTGCTCCCTCTATTCACCCCCTCCCTCCTTCTAGTCCCTGGCAAACACTGATCCTGTTACTGTCTCCATAGTTTCGCCTTTTCCAGAATATCACATATTTGAAAGCATACAGCATGTAGCCTTTTCAGATTGGCCTCTTTCAGTTAGAGATACACAATCAGTGTTTCTCCATGGATTTTCATGGCTTGATAGCTCATTTGTTTTTACTGCTCAATAATATTCTGTTGTCTGGATGGATCACAGTTTATTGATCCATTCACCTACTGAAGGACATCTTGGTTGCTCCCAAGTTTTAGTAATTATTAATAAAGCTTCTATACATATCCTTGTGCAGGTTTTTGTGTGAATATAGTTTCTAACTCCTTTGGATGAAAATCAAACAGTGAAATTGCTGGATCCTAGGGTAAGAATATATTTAATTTTGTAAGAAACTGCCAAGCTGTCTTCCGTGGTGGCCGCCCGATGTTGCATCTGCACCAGCAGTGAGCGCGAGCTCCTGCCGCACACTTGACCTTGGCAGCATTCTGGGTGTGGGCCCTTCTAAAAGGTGTGTGGTCGTGTCCGGCGGCTATATTTGCATTTCCCTGCAATGCAATGTGGGATATATCCTTATATGCTTACATGCCACCCACATATCTTCTTGACTATACTCTCTGTTAGGGTCTTTGGCACACTTTTTAATCCAATTGTTTTCTTATTGTGGAGTTTTAAGAGGGTTTTTGTATATTTGGTGACAGTCTTTTATCAGATGTGTCTCTTGTAAGTGTTTTCCCCCTTGTGTGGTGTGTCTTATCCTCTTGACATTGTCTTTCTCAGGGGAGTTTTTAATTTTCATGAAATTCAGTTTATCAGTTCTTTCTTTCATGGATTTTTTATAAAAAGTCACTACCACACCCAAGGTCACCTGAAGTTTCTCCTATGTGATCACTAAGTGTTTCATAGTTTTGCATTTTACATTTAAGTCTTGGATCCATTCTGAGTTAATTTGTGTGAAGATTGTAAGGTCTGTGTCTAGATTTATCGTGCTGCATGTGACTGTCCAGTTGTCCCGACACCTAAGCCCTCTCCCACTGACCTTGAGACAGCGTATGCCCCACCTTGCCAAGCTCTCTGCCTGCACCTGCCCTGACTCTCCACGTGGCCCCTTGATGTGTGCAGTGAGTCTCCTCCAGGACCCACAAGGGATGAACTTCTCTGTTTCACTCTCCTCCTGGTCTTCTGTTGAACCACAGCTCACCATCAGAAACCACAGGACTCTACTTCAGAAATGTTCATTTAACCAAGTCACAACTCGTACATAAGCATACACCTTGTTGGTATTCTTATTTTGAACAAACTGTTAGGTATTAGAGCAACTGAAAATAAGAAAAGTAAAGTTTTTATTTTACCTTGTTTCTTTTCTGATGCTCTTTCTTGCTCTATAGAGATCTCAGTTTCTGACGTATATTATTTTCCCTCTCTTTAAATAATTTCATTTAACATTTGTGCAAGAAAAGTCTGCCGGAAACAAATGCCCTCAAAATGGTTTGTCTTGGAGTCTTTACTTCATTATCACTTTTGAAAGATAATTTCTCAGGGTTCAGAATTCTGGGTCATTTTCTTTCTCTAACTATTTTAAATATTTCATTCTACTGTCTCCTTGCTTTTTAAGAAGCCAGATGTAACTCTTACGTTTGTTCATCTATAGGCGAGGTGTGCTTATCCTCTGGCTTCTTTGGGGGATTTTTTTCCATATCTCTGGTTTTCTGTGGTTTTAAAATGATATTCCCAGATATGGTGTCATGGACATTTATCCTGCTTAGTGTCCCCTGAGCTGCCTGGATCTGTGGTCTGGTGTCTGATATTAATTTGGGGAAATTGTCAAGCATTATTGTCTCAAATGTTCCTTCTGCTCCTCTTTCTCTTCCTCCACTTCTGGTGTTCCCATCATGCCCGTGGCTGCCCCACAGTCCGTGCATATTCTGCTGTGTTCTTCAATCTTTGTTCTGTCTGCTTTTCGGTTCTCAAGGATTCTGTTGACATGTCCTACAGCTCAGGGAGTCCTTCCTGAGCCATGTCTAGTCTGGCTGATGAGTTCATCGAAGGCATTCGTCACTCCCATTACAGTGTTTTTTATCCTAAGTGTTATTTTTGGCTCTTCCTTAGGATTTCCATGTCCCTGCTCACACTGCCCATCTGTTCTTGCATGCTGGCCACTTTATCCATGGAGCCCTTAGCATATTCATCACAGTTGTTTTTAAATTCCCGGTCTGGTAATTCCAGCATCCCTGCCACGTCGGGTCTGATGTTGCTCTGTCTCTTCAAATTGAGTTTCTTGCCTTTGGTGTGGCTAATTTTTTCTCACTAGCTGAGCATGATGCCACTGGGTGGAAGGCACTTCTGTAACTGGTCTTTAGCGGTGTGGTGGTGAGTGTGGGACACATGTGTGGGACAGTCTTCACGCCCACATGGAGAACCTCCTGCCTGTTTCCTCATGATCCCTCCCCTGTCCTGCCAGAGGCATTTGGGCGCCTTCCTCAGGGTCCCCCCAGGACTGAGGTCCAGGAGTCTCTCACTCTTTCGTGGGGCTCTCTCAGCCTCAGCAACGCCAGGCTTGCCCTGGGCTGCCCTGCACCGCACACCCCAGGTTGGGGGGTGAGGCTCTGTATCAAATCTCTCTCCAGACTTCAGGGAGGCAGATTTCCCTGTGATCCGAGTTCTCTCATCTGTTCATAAAAAGTTGTTGGCTATGGGGATTTTTCCAGATTTTTCTTATCACAGGACAGAAGCAACAACTTCCATGACCTTTAAAGTCAGAGTCGAAAGTGGAAGTCCTGTGTATCTGTACACAAAGAGTAAAATTATGAAGGATTCGTTGTGAAAATGTGAAAATTGAAAAACAAATTACAAAGGGGAGAGATAAAATGTAGCGGATCAAGTTTTTAGAAATAGCTGGAAAGATGGAACTGAAATAATAAGTTGAGGGATTAATTTGGAAAAAGAAAAGAGATACTTCCTCATCAAGAAAGAATGACAAAGATGATAAATCCAGTAAGAGAGCATCTGAGACATTGTGTTGGAATGGATGTGGTATTAAAAAAGAAGAAAATTGGGGCACCTGGGTGGCACAGTCAGTTAAGCATCTGACTTCAGCTCAGGTCATGATCTTACAGTTTGTGAGTTCAAGCCCTGTACCGGGCTCTGTGCTGACAGCTCAGATTCTGTGTCTCCCTCTTTCTCTGCCCTTCCCTCACTCGTATTCTGTCTCTGTCTCTCTCTCTCTGTCTCTCAAAAATAATACATAGATAAATAAATAAGTAAAACATTAAAAATTATTAAAAAAAGAGAGAAGAAAATTAAGTAGTCTGAATTACTGGGAATTTAGTGACTTGAGCTGAGTAGAAATTATTTATAGCAGAAGCATATAGGATAGAATCAACGAAAATTACTAATTTTTAAAACTCAATTAGCAGGGAGAGGTCACCTGATGTCATGGGCCTGATTTTATGCTGAAACTCAGTGGCCACATTTCCTGACTTTCTGCCCTGTCACTCACCTGCTCAGGGCTGGGACAGGAGGAACCTCACCCAGGGTGACGCTGGTGGGGATGTCGTCACAAATCAGCACAGACTGCAGGGTTCGGGAGCAGACCTTTGTGCTCCCTCAGTGCTGGGGTTCTGGATGTCCTAGGTCAAGGTGCTGCAGGCTTGGTTTCTGGCGGTCTCTGCCTAGGCCACCGATGGCCATCCTGCCACTGTGTCCCCACCTGGCCTTTTTCCTGAGCCTGCCCTTCTCGGGACTCCAGCTCCAAGTTTGGGGACCACAGCCCTTGGATTAGCCTCACTGTGAGGACCTTGTTTAACCTTAATTGCCCCGTCTCCCACACAGTCACTTTGTAGGTTAGGGCTTCAACATGTGAACTTTGAGGGGACCCAGTTCAGTCCATGACACTGGGCAGGGCAGTGGCATAAGGTCAATGGCGGGACAACGCAGCGGCAGAGTGATGTCCATCCAGGATGAAGATGGGAGAGCCGGTCCAGGCTGCTGGCCTCGGGGGAGGGGGCGCGGGGATCAAGTCCACACAGAAGCCCAAGCAGTGACATTTCTCAACTCTTTCTGAAAGGGAAACAAGTGACTCCTATGAGAACCCATAAGAGTCGGATGACTCCGTGTTCACTTGTCTCCGTGACATACAGCTTGTTTTGTTCTGGGAGCAGGGAGGTGCCGTGGCAGGGCCGGCCGATGGCCACTGACGGCTCTGTTACAGGTATAAACTATGCTGCGAGGTGCGGCCACTCGGCTGAAGGTTTCACCTCATCTGAAAGTGAATGTGGAAAAGTTCCCAGATTATGCATCTGGTTCTCTAATTAACAACTCCGAGCATCAGCACAGAAGTAAACCAGTGCCTTCCCCTGGCTCCCGCGAAACCCCGTTGGGTGATTCCCACCTGCCTCACTGGGCTCCACTGGCCACAGCCCCCTTGCACCCGTGGTCACCTCCCAGGGAGCGCCTGAGCCTCGCCCCGTTGATGGAACCCCAGCCAAACGCCTTCAGTTCCAAATCCTGACTCACGATGCAGAGTAATTTAGTGTTCTGCCCATTCCACCTGTTTCTGGAAGTAAACCCCAGCCCTTGTTGGAAATAATAACCACATGGCCACACGTTTGAAAATATTTTTGCTCCAGATGCAACTTCTTAGGAAAACGTTGTTTGGAATTCTTAAAATCAAATCCTGAGTTGAGGGAGAAACCCCCAAGTGCTCCACTAGCCGATCAGGGCTCACGCACTCATCACTGCATTTTCGATGCGATCTGGAAAACCATCCGGGCTGCTCGCCTGAAGTCCTCATTATAAAACGTTCTGACGCTGGAGGGCCCGTCGGGTGTGGTCTGTAGAAGCACGTGGGAGTCGGCTTCCGAAATTTAAGAGCAAGAGGCCTGAGCCTCACCACGGAGCCACGGGGATGACGTCCTGGGAGCGGGGCCGGTGTCCACGGGTCCCAGACACGGGAAGGGCTGCAGGGGAGGCCGGCGCCCCCAAGCCAAGGGAGGACTCCACACCAAGCAGGTCCGAGCCCCAGAGCCCAGCGCCGGGGTCCCTTGGGACAGGGGAGACTGTGCAGATTCTGAGGGTAACTGCAAAGCAGAGGCGTCACCCATCCAAGAGCACAAAGTATTTGCAGTCATTTAGTGATTACACTTCCTTGCTAACAATTCATATGCTAATTAAACCTGTGCCTCTTCATTACAGCAGCGTTTCTAACAGATCACGCCTGCTAACCTCATCTTGGGTTACCGTTTGAACTGAAAAACGCGGAAACGACGCTACTTTTTAAAATATTTAGACAGTTCTACTAATGACGGTTGAGAAAACATTGCTTGTACAACTCACCTCGTTTGCATATATGGCTTCTTTATATAATCACCAATCCTTTGCCTAACTTACGCTTCAACGTCTGTGTTCTCACGGCATTCTCGCTGCCTCTGCTCCATCTCACTGGCTAAGGGTCTCCTCGCCAGTCTTGCAGAGCAGTGCCTGTGGCGTTCTGAAAGTTGCCCAAGTGACTAACCTGGAGGAGTGGCCTGCAGACCAGTTCAGCCAACTCCCTCGAGGACCCAAAGTGTCCCCTCACGCCTGGACACCTCCCGTCCCCACAGACATTCGGCGCTCCGCATCCGGGGCAGAAGGTGACCACAGGTGCAAGGGGGCTGTGGCCAGTGGAGCCCAGTGAAGCAGGTGGGAATCACCCAATGGGGTTTCGAGGGAGCCAGGGGAAGGCACTGGTTTACTTCCGTGCTGATGCTCGGAGTTGTAAATTAGAGAACCAGATGCATAATCTGGGAACTTCTCCAAATTCGCTTTCAGATGAGGTGAATTCCAACCTGCATTCCAAACCTCCAGCACTGAGCTGTCCCAAGCCCACGGTAGAGGTGAACACTGTTGAGGACACGTGGCCCTCTTCCATCGGCGGCAGCGCATCTGCTCAGAGGCCGTCCAGGCGCAAGGATACGTGGGCAGGTGGAACATGGCAAACGGGGTGTGGGTGGACTGCGGCATCCGGGGCAGTGGGGCGGCTTGGGCAGGCTCTTCAGTTTGCTGAAGCCATTCGCTCCATGAGAAGGAGGTGAGCGCCATCCCCCTACCGCCCGTCACTGCCTGGCCTCTTTGTAGAATAGAATAAAATGAGATACTAGAGAAAGACATTAAAAGCACATGAAATGAGACACCACCTCACGCCGGTCAGAGGGGCTAAAATGAACAAATCAGGAGACTATAGATGCTGGCGAGGATGTGGAGAAACGGGCTCCCTCCTACACTGTTGGTGGGAATGTAAACTGGTGCAGCCGCTCTGGAAAACAGTGTGGAGGTTCCTCAAAAAACTATTAATAGAGCTCCCCTATGACGCAGCAATAGCACTGCTGGGGATCTACCCAAGGGGTACAGGAGTGCTGATGCATAGGGGCACCTGTACCCCAATGTTCATAGTGGCACTTTCAACAATAGCCAAATCATGGAAAGAACCTAAATGTCCACCAACTGATGAATGGATCAGGAAGATGTGGTTCATCTATACAATGGAATACGACATGGCCATGAGAAAGAATGAAATCTGGCCATTCGTGGCAACGTGGATGGACCTCGAGGGTGTCATGCTGAGCGAAATAAGTCAGGCGGAGAAGGACAGATACCATATGTTCTCACTCATATGTGGATCTTGAGAACCTTAACAGAAGACCATGGGGGAGGGGGAGGGGAGGGAAAAGTTACAAACAGCGAGGGAGGCAAACCACGAGAGAGTCTTAAATACAGAGAACAAACTGATGGTGGACAGGGTGGGGGGTGGGGAGAGGGGAAAGTGGGTGATGGCCATTGAGGAGGACACTTGTTGGGATGAGCTCTGGGTGCTGTATGGAAACCACTTTGACAATAAATTATGTTAAAAATTTTTTTAAAAATAAAAGCACAAGAAACATAAGCCTGATGTCTCTCTGTATGAGATGTATTATTTAAGGGATTCTGTTGGATACCTTTGAAAGTTTCCAAACACGTCACTCCCACGCCTGGTTTTCTGCCAGCTCGCAGCCGGGGGCTTGCAGACCTCGCCCTGAGCAGCCCTGGCCCCGGCGGACGAGGGCTCGGGTGTGAGGACAGGAAACCAGGTGAATTGACCGAGTCACGTGGGAATCTGACACGCTTATTTTTGTTTGTTTCTTGTTTCACTTCTCAGCTTTGACTCTAAGCTGCCGCAGGGAAAGGATACGCGCTGGTCTTAGAGCTTTCTGGGATGGCAGGTGCACGGGTTGTCGGAAAGAAAGGGCTTCAGAGAGGAGCAAAAACACAAATGCTGGGGGAGTCCGTGCATGTTTGTTCTGTTGCGAGACAGAGGCGCCCGTGGGTGAGATACTCATGTGCATACATGAGACCTTTCTTTCTGCAAAGGGGCAAGGAGGTAATGGGAGCCACACAGCTGGGAAGCAGACACGCTTACCAGTTACAGCCTTCCCAAGGGTTTGGTGTTGTCCCCATGCATGATTACACTTGAGGGAAAACCCTGGGTCCCACCTGCTTTGATCACAATAGCCTAGTCAGGCCTGCTTTGTAGGAACAGATATTCCAACTTTATGGTTTCCTTTGACTTTAGAAATTTAAAGTACGTGTGCAGTTTTAATTTGGCTCAGATTGAGTAGATATCACATACGTACATGTGATAGTCTGCCGGGCGTGCACAGACCATGGACGTCATGGCCCTCAGAGCTGATACTTCGCTCAGTGAGGACAGTCCCCCTGGGTTCTTGCGGACGGCATGGAAACCAAGCTGGGGGTTCTGTCGCATCCATGCCTGCCCTCCCCCTCCCCTCCAAGTGCATCTGAGCCATGCTGAGGGCTTACCTGTTCGCTTCTGCAGCGCTCTCTCGTGGCCACGGACAGCAGCCCTCACCGGCCACACGCGCTCCCCAACTTCAAACCTGAGGAGATGGCTGGCACAGAGCCAGCCCCAATGTGCAGCATGTGACACCGACTGGCCGTGTTTAGATATTGAAATGCCGGCACCTCGGCTGCCCCTGAGACATGCATTTCCCCTGCCACCCGGGTGCTCTGTAAGATCACTCTGCTGTGTTCTTATCTGGGATGGACTGGGCGCTTAGGAAATGTTTGCTGAATGAACGAACGGGTGCATGAATTTATACATACTGGGTCCATCTTTGTGATCCTTCGGTATACTGGAGAACCGCGTTGTATTTCTTTGCTTATATGACTGGTTTTCCAGCCAACATGGAACTCTTTGAGGGCAGGGCTGTGCTCTGTGTGTTATCACGAATGTTTCATAGAGTCTGATCCGTTGCAGAAGACGAGAAACAGTACCCGACGGAATGGATGCGTGCACATAAGGATCCGTCTATGCTGAAGCAGGTGGCAGTAGTTCACCCCTTTCGTGGCTGAGTGATACTCCACTGTACACGTGTCTTGCGGCTCGTTTGTCCGTTCTCAGTTAGTGGACATTTAGGTTGTCTCCACCTGTCAGCTATTGTGAACAATGCTTTGGTGAATGTAGGCGCACAGATGTCCGTAGGTCCACAGATGTCCATAGGTCCCTGCTTTTGATGCTCTTGGGGTGTGCTCAGAAGTGGACTTGCGGGTCATATGTCACTCTGTGGTTACTGTCTGGACAAGCCGCATAGTGTCTCCGGTAGGAACGCTGCACCACTTTGTCCCACCAGCAATGCAGGCATTCCAATTCTCCAAGTCCTCTCCAACCTTTTTTTTTTAATAGTAGCCATCTTAATAGATGTGAAGTGCTGTCTCATGGCTTTGATTTGTATTTCTCTAATAATTAGTAGCATTGAGCATATTTTCCTGTGTTGATATATAGCCCTCTTTTTACAAAGAACTATTCATGGTTTTTCCCCCATTTTCCACTTGGATTGCTTGTTGTTGCATTGTGGGAGTACTTTCTATATTCTGGATGTTAACCTTTTTTTAGACATCTGATTTGCAAATACGCCCCCCCTTCTGTGGGTTACCTCTTCCCTGTCTCGGCAGTGCCCTTTGGTGAAAAAGAGTTTGAAATTATCATGACGTTCAATTTGTCTATTTTTTTTATTGCCCTTGTTTTGTCTGTCACACCCAAGAAATCATCACCAAATCCAAGATCCCGAAGATTTTTCCTTGTTTTCTTCTGAGAGTTTTACAGTCGGAGCTCTTACATGTAGGTGTTTGAGCCGTATTCTTCTTGATAGTGAGGGTGTGTTTATCTTAGAGCTTCTCATCAGTGATCCTGTCCTTCATATCACCTGCCCACATGCTGCCTACCTAACAATCTCAGACTTTCAACTGTTCTGGTGTTATTAAAGCTGGAAAGGCCAGCCCAGAACGAGCTCAACCTTCCTCTGTTTCCACACCGAGCAAGGACACAATGCTTGCCACTTTACACCTTTTTTTTTTTCCTGGGCTAATGTTGAAATGCAAAACTACTTACTCTTCTGAACCTCTTCAAAAAGCTGATGAAGTCAGCAGACGGCGGAACACAGTAAAACTCCCAGGCAAGGTGTGTGTGCTGGCTGACTGCTGCGTCCCCATTTTGATGCTCACTGAAACACACCGGGCATTTTAAAGGTCTTGTTGGCATATCAGGCAGAGAAGCTGTGGGGACAGAGTGGGTTGTTTACTAGTGACTGGGGACTTTGCCAGACGTTTTCCCTGCTGGTGCTGTTTGTCTCAAATATCCTTGTTCTAATCGCATGCACAGAAGGCTTGAGCTGACTATTCTTCAGGAAAAAAAAAAATAAGAAAAAAAAAACCCTACACTGCAATAATGCTTAATTTGTGGAAAATCGCATTATGAATCAAGCATTTAGCAGTAGGTGGGCTGTTTGGTTTTGAGTTGTGAACTTTTCTTCATAATCCGACATAATGCTGAAATATCAGCGAGCGCTTACCAATTTGGAAAACAGGGAAATCTTTCTGTTTCTATCAGGAGAGATTCTGCCCGGGCTGTTAGACGTAGGTCTCTCAAACGTGGAGCAAAATCAAGCTCCTGAAAGATCTGACCGGACTTAGAAATTTAATAGGACCCTTCCCTTTTGTGTTTCAAAGAGTTTCAGAGCCTCAGTTCGAGAATGGGAAAAATGTTCCCATCTCTGTGCTTATCAGTACAGAGCGACAATTCTTTTATTACTATAATTATTATTAGCTGTAATAGCAGTGCTGTTATGCTCTGATTGAATGTCTAATATTTTAAATATATTGTAGTCTCTGCTTTACATAATTCCAAAGAGCAAAGTACTCCATCAGCTAAGATTCGTTTAGAGGAAAAGCGGAAAGTCTAAAAATTAGCTTCACAATGAGCATAAAAGACCCTGGTCTCCTGTCAGATTGCTGCCTGTCAGACGGAATAATGCGTGCGGAGTAAGGCGTTAGCCAGACAACAGGACTTCTGTCAATCTTTGTCACAAGGTATGAAGATAATTAATGAAAAATGAATTGAGTGGAGAAAAGAGGCCCCAAGTTTTAGAATAATCGTGTCACATCCTCTGCTTCCTCTTTGTCCAGAACTGACCAACGTGCTTCTCCTCGGTCCTCAGAGCAGGGTCCCTCTTCCCTCGGATCAACCTCAATAATTGCTGGGAGCCTCTTATGAACACGGACTCTCAGGCTGGAGCCCGGACCTGCAGGATCGTGATTTTCATCCTAACACCCCCCCGGGGGGGTCCCCGTGCCCGGGGTCGTTCGCTGTGCTCAGAGACGTTCCTCGTGAGGCTGGAGCGATTTGTCTGCAAAGCTGGGGCCTGGCCACCATTTTTCTACGAGCGAACGCTGGTGCGTGTGCGTGTCTTTTTCTTGCTGGAAAATATCGACAGTCTTGCGAAAGGCGGCTAACAGCGGAGGCTGGGCCGGGGTGGGGGACGTAGCAGGAGGGCGAGTGTGTCGGCGAAGCAGAGAACGTGACCTTACTTTCATTTTTAGCCTCCTGACCCGCAAGCAGGACGCTCCTTCACCCCAAGGTGCCAGGAGTGTGAATTTAGAAGCAGGGCATCAGGAAGCAGACCTTGCGACGCCCCCCTCCCCGGCCTGCTGCTGGGTTTCGAGCAGTTGTTTCCCGCGACTTTCCCTGATTAACATGCATCAGACAAGTTAAGGGACCTGAGTGAAAACCCAGCTTTCCAGAACTGTCAACTCGCTGCCCTTCGACAAATGGTCCAGAGTTGCCGCGCGACGTGGGGATGGGAATGTGTTCAGGCTCTAAAACCACTGCTTGAATGACATCATTCCATATCAGATTACACTGTAATGTCAGGAATGTAATCATTAGCATTTAAACATGCATAAAATTTAATTAACCTACTTACCAGTTTGCTTAGAACTTTTGAAGGGCTACCTAGAGTCCTCTCTGAGCATTTTATTGCAGAGTTTTGGAAAGCTCACAAAAGAGAGAAGTTCACTGGGATTTTTCTCCCTAAAGCTGATGGGCCGTGACAGATGAGCAGATGACCCGAGTTAATTATTATTGAATTCGTTATTACTGCTTTGTTGTCACCCAGCTCAGCCGGGGTAAAATGATGACAGTAGGTACCTCATTAAAACAGCTGTTTCAATTATGTAGCGGCAAATATTTAAAAAGCGAGCCTTCCAAGTTTAAAGCCGTTAACAAAGTTTGTTTGTGCTGCTCGTGCCAAGCTGATCTGACCGAACAGAGAGGGAGTGGGGGGAGGGCAGACGGAGCATCACGGGTGCTCCAGAGCAGAGTCGCCCCGGAAACTAGCCGCGCCCTCCTTGCTCAGGGGACTCTGCGGTGGGGAGGGGTGGCCAGGGGCAGAATCTGCCTGTTCCCAGCACCTTTGCTCCCTGAGTCCAGGCTACGGGTACCTACGTTCAGACCAGAAAGGGAAAGAGCTGTTTGCGTTGATTCCTTCCCAGCCACTCAAGGGCATCTCAGCCATTGTGTTCTCTATTATTTTGAACTGATCTAGGTGAGCCCCTTGCTTATGTATTCATAGAAATAAGCAGTCCCCCCATGTCCCCTCCAGGAAGAATTGCCCTTCACTCTAGACTATTTGGGATGGCTTCGTGTAGAGGTCAGCTGTCTTTCTTTTAACATATATCTACCATTAGACCATCCACTTGTAGATTAAGTCATGATAATTTATTAGCTAATCTGATTTTTTTTCTCATGTCAATATGTGGCTGACATAGAATCAATTACATTCAGCAAAACTGTCCAAGTGGGGGTTTCCTGCCCCCTAACTAGAATTCACCTCGCTGCTTTATTGCAAGCTACACGTTCTTTCGATTCGGGGTGCAGGGTTTACAGAGAGAAGGCAGCTCTGGTGTGCGCCCTCCACCTGTTCCAAAGAGCCCTCGCTCGGCACGTGTCTGTCCCTTGGTGGTCACAAAACCTGCAGGTTGCTGCGCTAAACGGGTCTTACAGTATGACCGAGTGTGGCCGTGGGTCACAGTCCCCAGGCTGCCTAGTGCGTTCCAGGCTGAGAAAATCTGGGCGCACAAATCATCAGCAGGCACGCTTCACCCCTACACCAGTTCCTGAGAGGCAGGGGGAGCCGAGGCATGGACAGTTCCGTGTAAATCCATCACCAGGGCAAGGCTTCCTCTGCAGAGGACAGCTCATTCTCGAAGGGATCTGGGTCACCAGCAGTGGGTGGCTAAGGAGGAAAGAGAACCATTAAGGAACAAAATCCTTAGGGAAGATTATAATGCAATTTGCATTTGGAATTTGCCTGAGAATAAACTGTCCAATCTATGTCCATCCATGAAAATTAGATACAACGTTCACTAAAGATTTGCTTTTGAGGTGTCCCATTTCCTGTGTTTATGCACTGCTCGTACTAACATCGCTGTCGCGGGGGATATGAGCGGCTGGCTTAAAATATGACAAATAGATCCACTAATATTTTCCTACAACATGTCGGTCAACCAGTGTGACCAATTTAAAGATAAAATCTAACCCCCCCCCCCCCACATCGTGAGATCACCTCAGCTGGAGGGATGGAGTTCTTTCTGTGTTTATGAAAGCAGGCAAGCTATTTCTGAACCATTCTAATCAAAAGTGAAAAACAAAGGTCATGTGTGTAGTTCCTGACATTAAAATTCCAACAGAGAATTTTAAATTCAGATAATGAACAATCTGGAATGAACGGCGTTGTTCTCTTTCACATAGACAAAAAATGTGTGTTTACTCTGTAATATTTGAATTTTTTTTTTTTTTTTTAGAGAAAGTCCATCCCTACCTCTCCGTCCCTTCTCCAGTGTGGCCACAGATTTTGTGGATCTTACACGAAACCCGCACAAGAGTCAGAAACCTGAATTATCCTGAGAAACTACAGGCTGTCGGTCCAGGTGTGGGCTAGTGGAAGAAACTTTGAGGCTTCATAGTTCGGGGCCTGACCAGTGCAGGAAGAAAAAGGGATTTTTTTGAAATATCTTTCTTTACTCATCATGATCCTCACAACCACAGGCCTCGGGAGAGTCATGGGCATGGGCCGTGTGTCCGCCCCACTTTCCTCTACCTGCTCCCCCCAGCCGGTGTCTAGCAATCTGCTCTGTGCTTTTGCAAATTTGCAACTTGAAGAAGAGTCGGAGCATAGAATAGAAGCCAAGTGCAGGATGCTTTTTATTTTGCTTATTTTAATTTTTTTAAATTAATTTTTTGTTTTTATTTATTTTTATTTTTGAGAGACAGGGTGCAAGCGGGGAAGGGGCAGAGAGAGAGGGAGACACAGAATCTGAAGCAGCTCCAGGCTGCGAGCTGTCAGCACAGAGCCCGACGTGGGGCTCAAACTCACAAACCATGAGGTCATGACCTAAGCCAAAGTCTGATGTTTAACTGACTGAGCCACCCAGGTGCCCCAAGTGCATGTTTTTTGGAATCCAACCTTTCCTGAATATATTTTAATTTTAAATAATATTCCTCTTATTTTTACCACAAAACGACCACCCAGAAAACAGGAGAGAATTGTAGGATTTTCATGTGACTACTTGTTTTTAAAGGGATTTATATTACATGTTCAAAATTTAGATGCATGTTCTTGGAATAAGTGTCATAAATCTAACTTTTCAGACATTTGTACTTCAGACTATTAATTCCAGTAATTGTGATTTATCAGAAATCTTCCAATAGTCCTATTATTGCTGTTAGCCTCCACGGAACGTGTTTGCTCACACTCCCTTCCAGAGCCACACAGGTCATGTTGCTGATGTCACCCCATCCTGGAGACAGAGCCTGGGATCCTACTGATGTTCTTTTGTCTTTATTTTGCTGCAGAAGAGGGCGCAAGTCAGGAAAGGAGTCGACACTTCCTGGAAGGGAAGAGCCTTGGCTTCCATTTTCCTTCGAGGATGTCCCTCATAGTATCTGTAGTGACTCCCCAGTCCTTGACTCCAGATCCCAGGTCGGCCCAGATGGAGTTGATGTGTGACAAATACGGCTGCATAAGGAGTCACTGTAGACAGACAAGGCCCAAGTTAGCAAGTGTTTGGCAAGTTTATCAGAGGCAAAGGGCAGGAAGAAACATGGAGAAGGAAAAATCAGAGGACTCGTGGTAGAGCAGGAAAATGACCACGACACCTCAATAAATGGCGTCTGATTTGTTGGAGACACACTTGGTTTTTTGGGATTGAGGAATTGTTGGCATGAGATTTAATTCTGGAAAGATTCGAGATTTCCAAGAGGGCTTTAGCTCTGCCAGTTTGCAGGACGTTCTGCTCCACCAGCTTGGGCTTTCGGGGGCTGCAGGCCATGCCCACCCCATTAGCACCAGGAACAAATAAAGCACAAAGGACGGTCAAGGAGGGTGAGACCACGTGAACAATCCCCCCACACATCATATACACGTGAGGGAAGATCAACAGGTGTGCACAGCTTGGCTATGGCTGCCATGATTGCCGTTGGCTTCCGTCTCCACTTCTGCCCTGAAGAACAGTGTGCTTTCCTCTTCACGTGGCTCTCCTTACATTCTCCCTCTTCACCATCGTGATATCGGAGCAGAGTACATATCACAAAGTGGCATGGTAAGGACCATGTAGCCCCCAGGATGTCAAAGACTAAGTAATCAGCAAAGAGGACACTGTGTGTTGAGGCGTCAGACAGGAATTCGGAAAGTAATGGTGTCTTTTCAGGCCTGATGTTATTCGGGCAGGTGTAATAGGCTGTACCTTACATAGACATTTGACAAAGGCCTGACATGCAGGGAGTTGCCCAGTGATACACAGACAATACACGGTGTGCAGGCCCTGCACAGGTAGGAGCCTGGAAGCCTAGAAAGTTCATGAGGCTGGTCCACTATCGCAGAGCTAATCCACTGCAAGAATTTGACTTCTGCCGATCAGGATCTCCACCATTCTGACTTGAAACATTTCTGTACTTGACCATGATTAATAATAAAAAGGCTTCATAAATTTAGATTAAATTCATTTTTTTAAAGATCCAGTTCCGAAGCATAAAGACTTGGCAGAAACAGGTTGCTGTCACCTTCTACTAAGTGCACAAGCCAACTCACCCTGAAATAACACGACGGGCCCTCCTCACACTGGAGAATCACTGTCCTCACCACCTGCTTAGGAGATGGGGCTCATGTTTTCTATTTTCATGGCAGGTGAAGCAGGATGCTTCAGTTCCGTGAAACCAGGCCCTTCATCATGCAAAAAAACTAATAGTTCCAGTTTAATGGAAATGACACAATCAGTAAACTAGGATAATATAATCATTTAAGAGTTCATTCCCTCTACAGGGCCTAAGATTTTCCGTTATCACTGAACCGGAAAGTAAAAATCAAATTTGGAACACAAATATAATTTAATGATTTAATCTGTCACCCCCGTGTTTTCAGTGGGGGAGTGGGGAGATCATGAGGGACAATGACCCACACCCTGTAGCCATCTTGATTTTGTCAAAACTGATGAAAGCATATTTGGGAACCTCTTTAAAGTCAATGGAAGAGTATACCTAATTCTGGACATTTCATAGATGGAAGTTTGTCCACACATTTTTCATTTACATACATCAAACTGAAAATGGGTTATTTCCTCATCAGAAACGCTGACTCTGAGGTCTGGCAGGAGGGAATGCCACAGATCACATCGGCAGTGAGAAGCAGAGTCAGAACGGACATTCCGCATATTCCACACTTTTATCATTTTCTGAAAAATGTCCACCCCTTCGGCACAGGCTAGGGCAGTGCTTGTGAGCTGTGTGTACGCACACAAAGTTACTTCTAATCCACCAACTCAGCACGTCGTATGACAGAGGACACTCTTAAAACGTAGGACAATCCATGCATTGGCATCATCATGTTTTTGGAAGATAATCATGACTTTCTCCTTGTCCTCATGTGCTGTACATACCAAGGCAGAAATTCCACTTCGATGAGTTTCGAGGCTATGTAATGAAGCACGATCAGGAGAAAACCCCAGGTCTAAGAGATTGCATCCAAAATGGTGTGGGGTGAAGAACAGCTCATTGTCCGCACACCACCGTATAAAATGAAATGATTTTTAACACAAGTATTATGCCACAATTCTTAGATTATGTTAATGGGAAAACCTTGGGAAAGTAAAATCAGTGTTTTAATTTCACAGAGAATAGCTTTAGCTGCAGATAGGACATTATCTTAGTTATGCTTATAGTATTCTGTAACAAATAAAATTGCTTTTCTAATAGGTGGATACGAGTCTTTCATGAACAGATCCTACAAAAAAGGAATTGGTCATCATTTACCAAGTATACCTGTCCCGATTTAGGGACACTCTGGGGAAGGAAGTCCCTCTCTTGACTTCAGATAGTGCTTTATTTGTGTGTCAAATGAATAGAAGATCCGAGACTACAATCTGAATTTACCCGTGCATTTTCATTTATGTGGACTCGTCGAGTGGGAAGGGCATACGAGCCACAGGGTCTCTGAAATGGGTTTTGTGCAGCCCCATGTCTTTCTGGTGAGGACATGACTTCAGGCATCAGGAGAAAGCTCAAGGCAGCAGTCTCTCATTCTGGAGGCTGATTCTTCTGGAAGCTGGTGACGAAGCCTCTTCCCAAAGGATCCCAGACATTAACCGAAGGAACGCAAGCCCCTGAGAAGGACACTATTTGAGCGAAGCAAATTTGACTCAGTCATTTCAATTAAACAGGAGCAAGTCAGCACACACTGTAAGATATCACCGCAAATCAGATTTCTGATAATGTCACAATTATGACTATATGTGCCTTAAAAGAGCTTTAGGTGGTGAATGTTTATATAATCTGATAATGTGTTTGAACCAGAATACCAGATGTGAAGACTTAAGGGATGCAATAGGTCAGGGTTTTAACCATTTATTATGTGCTTGTTGGACCTTTGAAACCTACTGTCTGGGCTCTAATTGTTTGTAGTGACTCCCCGAGGGAGATTCTGTTTTGGCCACATTCACTCCATCCATTTAAGAGTGTTTGAACCTGAAACACACACAGTGCCCCAGAGCTGCACGGCGCCTGGTGAGTCCCGGGTCACAGCTCTCTTCTCCAGAGCCCACGTCACAGCGGCCGCCTGTTCTTGCCGCGAGACCTGCTTCCTTCCGGGGGATGGTGCTGCGGAAGCACGTGTTAGCGAGCACAACGGCGCTGGCAGACCCCAGCACCCACACGTTTTGTCTGTTCTGTTAACTTTAACACCCGTCTCTGCTAACGGAGACGTGGTGGAATCACTTTCTCAGATCCAGCCTTCTCCTGGGAAGGACTGACTCACCATGGCCCCAGCTACACCAAAAATCTAGATGGGACTTTTAAAAATTTTGTCATTTGTAAACTCTAGATATGGTAGTAAGGGGGGAAAAGCACAATATTCTCATGTGGTCATAGTAAATCAAATTCATAATCCTTTCATTAGGGTTTTATCCAAAGAAGGGATAAATCAGGGCACTTTGGCTCCGCTATTCAATCGGTTTCTGTTGTTTTGTTTTGTTTTTTCCCATAATCAAACATTACTTGGTAAGGAGGCAGTCATTAAAGAGTGCTGCTGTTTGTTTGTTTAATTCCAGTAGAAGCAGAGGAACAAATAGGCAGCATCAGGGAAAAGAATGTATTGAATCAAACTACTGGTAGCAAAGCGATTAACAGCCCAGAACACAGAGACCCTGCTTTCTGAGACCGAGTTCCCAGGACGGGGCTGCGACACCCAGTGTGCGGCCGATCCTCCTGTCGGGAACCCACTGTGCCCCCCAGGGCAGCAGCCCCAGTGCCCTGCGTGTCTGAGCGCCCCCACCCTCTCCCAGTCCCCCTCCTGCCGCTCCAGGTCTTTAATTATTATGTTAATACTGCTCCATTTTCCAAAGGGTACTGCAGCTCACTTTTCAAATGTCTTAGAAAGCACTCCCATGGGAGGAAAAGAAAAGGAACCGTTCACCTGACCTTGGAAGGCTAGAGGTCAGAGTGCAATCTTGTAGACCAGATAAGAACCTTGAACCTGAGTCAGGAGGGACATTTTCCTGGAGGCGGGGAGACTGTTGCCCTGTCCCTCACCTGGCGGTGCAAAGACAAAGGGGAAGAAGACCCAGCGAAGACGTCACATCAACACCGAGAGTCCAATCCTCCTAAAGTTTTGTGTCCTCCGTGGCATGAAGAGTAGCCGAAATGTTTGTGACGTTTTAAATTGTAAATTGTGTGTGCGCAGTATGTAACGTAGTCATCGGGCTACAGAGGTGACCTAGAGCTGCACACATCTGGGCCCCGATGGTCTGGAAGCAAACATTCTTGCTTCGCTTGCTGCTGCCACTTGCCTGAGGTTGGGGCCACAGCACCGGTGCCGGCACAAAGCCCTGGGCTGCCTCCACGGTCTCCTTGCCTTCTCCGAGGGCCCCCAGGGGGCTGGGCTCAGCGGCCCTCTCTGAGCCTCGCATGCTCTTTTCTGTCCCCTCCAGAGCTGCAGCCAACAGCCCGTTCATGTGGGTGCCCCGGGCTCAATAGCAGCCAAGTCACCCCCAAATTCTGTATGAAAGCGATGGAGGCTCCACTTTTCTCAGCCTGTACTACTCTGTGACACTGTCTTCGCCCTGCCCTGATCATTCAGCGTTTAGACTCTGCATTCACGCCACCTTCCCTCACCGCCGATGCCACTGCCCTGAACACAAACACGGACTCCGCACGGAACTTATATTCAGAATGCAGCTCCAGGCCTGGACGTCCGAGTGCGGAGTTTAACAGGACCCAGAGGGGAGCAGGCGGGTGTGTCAGGAGCTCCCCTTCCACGGACAAGACAACAGAGCGTTTCCATTTTCGAACGAACGCGCGCACCGCACCCTGAACTGCACACGGTCACTGTCATCATCGGAGAGCGTGTGCGCCACTGCCCCGCCCCGCGTGGGGCTACCAGCGAGGCTGCTGTTTCAACACCCTGCGGGCCGAGCCTCGTCTGACCGACGGGCACGTTTTCAAGACCACGGCAGCGATTAGAAGCGCTCTGGAAGAGTAACTGGCCCGCACTGGGATCAACCCGGAGCTCACTGTATTCCCGCCCGACCCCAGCCGTGCCAACAAGCCGCGAAAACCAGCTGCCTGCTTTCTTCTGTGTGGTGCTTTCGACGGGCTCGCCGCTTCTCCCACTTCCCCTCTGTCTGTGCCACACGGAGTCCCCTGTGGTTTCCTCCCTGATGCTCCCGCGGTTTGGAGTGAACTCTTCCTCTGTGACTATAAACTTAATGCCCACGTTCCCGCGTATGAAATACAGTTAGATATACATGCACATATGGATAAATATCGTGGTCCCGGAGAGAGGGACACGCCAAAGGCCTCGCTGATTCATGGCCGCTCTGCTATTTGAGTGGCACTTGATAAAATCATAGGCAAGCACAAATGTTGAAGAAAGAAGGCGACGTGTGCAGATTTGTCGTGCATTTTGTAATTACCTTTGTACTCATCCGGAGGTCCCAGAAGCATAAGGGAGGAAGGAGGTGTGGTGCTCGAGCCCCCAAAGAGTTTAAAACTATGTTGCATCGCATTCCAGGATCCTATTAATAATTAAACTGTCTGTCACTTACCAACAACATACATTCCAAATTAAATTTAAGCAAAAGGGAAAAAGCGATCATTTGGGACTGAATTAGTGGGCTTCGGAGAGAAATAAATAATAATCAAACATCTGTGTTCTAAATAGTACGTGCTTTATCAGACAAACAACTGTTACCGTCTCATTGTATAGAATTGCTTGGGGAAAACACGGTAACAGGAAAGCTAAGTCTCAGAAAGTGGGGGAGGTGAGAAAAAGTTCATTACCAAGTCAGAAAGCGATGGGAAGTTGCCGCGTCGGGTTCTCTGCTTCCTTCTCAGCGTCTGCGTCGGCAGAAGAGAAGACGACTCACCTGAGCGCGGCTCGGCGGACGGGCCTGGAGCGCCACAGGTCACGCATGGCCCAGTCCCGAAGACGCCAACGACAGACATACCACACCCACCTCGTGACTGCTGAGTTGCCTGGAAGCCTGTCGGCCGCGAAGGTTACGGAGAGAATTTATTTTTTCGCAGGCAGGGAAGAGAGGAAAGGCATAGCATCAATAAACAAATGGGTAGAGAGGGAGGGATGAATATCAGCCGGGCTCTGCCGCGGTTCTGTGGAGGGCGTGACATTAACCCGGCACAAACACGGGAATGACCCAAGTAAATGGCAATACGTTACCACACGTTCGCTAATTAAGCCGCGGTCATATTTCATAAAAAGGGTGCTCTTTTCTGCCTGTCTTGTCCCAGGGACATTTATCTCTCGGTCACTCGTAAATCCAGCTGGCTCTGAGAGAGTCGGAGTAAATAAAGCAATGAGCTATTCTGACCCCGTATTCGTGGTTGTCTTCACGACTCTGCCCCCCGCAGCCTTGGCACGCTTTCTGCCTGTGCTCTCGGGCCCCCACGGGAAGAGGGACACTGGTGGCTGACTGGAAACTCCCTGCAAACGGGGGGGGGGGGGGTCTCTGGGAGCGGTGACTCCCAGCAGAGCCCTGTTCTTCACTCCCAGTGCCTTCTGGGCTGCTGCGCTTGTGCCCGGCCCGGCGGGGAGAGTTTGGGCCGCGGCTGGGTCTTCAGGTGCCTTTTGAGTGGGCGACTGTCTGTGAGTCTTCTCCTTAGGTGACGGTGTTAAAACACCCCATTCCAGCTGTAACACTTGTTTTACAAGAGCCCTGGTTTTGTCTGACACAATATGGAACAACATTTGTCATCCGTTATCAGGGGTGATATATTTGTTAGCCTGCAGAGAAACATCTGCTGAGCCTTAATCTCCAGCGCGCAGGCCGATATTCATAGGATACAGCTGCATAAAATCACGGCATTAGATGGGCTGTCCAGTCTGACGTGAAGGCTCGCTGGCAGGCAGAGAGAAACAGATTTTATTATCTCCCCTTTACATATTTATTTATGTCAAATATTTCTGAGCATCCATACATTATCTCTCCTTTTATGCGTTGTTGTTCTGAGGTGACAAGCCATCGACATCCAAATGAGAAATTTATGTTACATATTAAATATGGACATCTGAATGATTATCAAATCTATAGAAGCCAAGCCTGGCCAATCACCCCTAAATAATGGATGAGAAGTAGATGTGACTCAATTTGTTCGGTGGAAAGCCGCGGCGACCCTGGCCGCACACTTCATCACCGAGGCGCTGTCATTATTCGCTCTACGCATCTCACTTGGCATCACTCAATAAAATCCGCGCATGATAAAGGGAATAACCTTGGTCAAGAGTGAGAGAGAGAAGAAAGATCACTTCCTGGATTGGCAGGTAGGGACCTACTTGCTGGGCACAGCAGGGCGTCACGGAGCCACGGACCTCCGGGAGCAGGGGTGCAGGAGGCCGGGAGCCCGGACAGCAGACTCTCGGTGGGGCAGGGCCGCGGACGGTCTGCCAGGCTGACGGTGCTGGGTCGCCAGCTGGACGTGAAGATACACGTCACCGCTGAGCCTCGTATGCACTCGCACGCGGCAAAGGGGACACGCGTACGCAGGACATGGCAGAGTTGAGCAGGAGAATGAAACACGCCGACTGCATCCGGTTATAGTTCTCCGTCTGGAGCTGTGGCCTCCAAATGATGTCGAGCACATTCAGTTGAAGTTGGGCGTCTGAATCATTTACTTAACTTAGGCTTAATGTCAGTGCGATTCGGGCTGAGACCCTAGAAAACGGGCTTCTCCCCACAACGCCCCCCGCAGAGCACAGTTAGGGGCGCCCCTTACGTAGCACAGTAAGAAGTTGTATTTCACGCGGAGTCCAAGGGTTCTCGAGCAGTGCACGTGAATGCAACATTTTCAAATATTAATTTAAATATATACAAGATGGATTCAAGAGAATTGAGGCTGACGAATTAGAGTCCTGAAAGGATTTGAATCCAGAACCCGGTCAACACGGAGGCAGCGTGTGGCACATCCTGGTGATGCTGTAGGAAACACCACGGACGTAGCAGTTTACAAACACGCAGATGGTCTCATCGTCGCAGGGCTCCGAGGCCCCACATGGGTCTCACTGAGCTATGAAGTGTCTGCTGGGCTGGCAGATCCAGGCCTTGGCCTCCAGCTCTGCTGCGCGCCCCCCGGCCTTACCTCGTGCCCACTCCGTCTTCACAGCTGGCAACGTTGGGCCGCTTCTTACCCGGCGTCTCTGACAGAGTCGGTCCTTCCTCTTCCAGATGGAAGGCCCCTTGCCACTATGTTGGCCACCCTGATAATCCAGGATAATCTCCCTATTTTAAGGTCATCTGATTAGCACACTTAATTCCGTCAGCAGTCCTAATCCCCCTTGCCGTTCGCAGGTTCAGGGGCGATGACGTGGACGTTTTAGGAGCCAGTGTTCTGCCTCCACAGGCAGAGAATAGAAGGTAAAAACTCAAAAGAGGATACAATGGAAAAATTGCGTTTTCTTTGAAAGGGATAGTTTCATAAATCGGTGAGGGAAACTCAAGGTTTCAGTATCAGGATGAGCCACGTGACAGTGCAAGTCAGAAATCAAGAATGCGAGAATTTACTTTCACCATACTGGTAATGCAAAAGGACATTTATTGAGCACTTACTGTGTGGCAGCCACTATCTGTATCCATGAGAGATACACTTAAGTTCATTTAGTTCCTGCAGCTTCATTTTGCAGAGACTAAAATAAAATGCTATCAAGGCTTGTGTACCCAGAAATGATTAAGTAAAGTCTGTTCCATTTTTTACTTCTACGTACTTTCTATTGGTCCTAGATTGGTTGAGAGCAGCAAGCAGGTTGGACGCTGCACCGCTCACGTTGACCTCACGGGGGGCTGCCTGAGAGCAGGGGCGCTAATCCAACAGTTAGCCTTCAGAATACACCGTTATGGACTGTGACGCTTTTATGAGGCTTGGGATAAAGGGAACTCCCACAACAATGGAACTGCCTTAAAATCAGCCTGTTCTCTACCCCGGAGTGTGCCCAGCACCTCACACTCGCTCTCCTCGAGCTCCTTGGGTAACAAAATATACGGCTTTAGTGTAAGGTATGTGTTGTTTCAGGTCCTGATTAGTTTTTTCACTTGGTTTTTAAAAACAGATTTAAATACGGTCACCGTGACTTATCCTCACTGAATTATTGACTCTTCTAGATTCCTATAAAAATATTATTCTTTTGAAACCTTAAGACAGGGAAGGAAAGTTGATCTTTACATGACTGTAAACAACCTCCTCACCTCCGGAAACCACAGGTGTCTCCAAAAGTTAGAGCAAGTGATTTAACCACCTTCCCTCCTTCCCTCCTTCCCTCCTTCCCTCCTTCCCTCCTTCCCTCCTCCCTTCCTCATCTGGGTGTAGTTTGCACACGTGTTACATCGGTTTCGAGTGTACAACACAGTGATTCAACCACTCCGTACGTAACGCTGTGTGTACAAGCATAGATCCCACCTGTCACCATGCGTCACAATGACAGTGTCACTGACAGCAGTCCTTGTGCTCGTCCTTTATCCCATGACTTATTTGTTCCCTAACTGGGTGCCTGGACCTCCCTCAGCCCCTCACCCATTCTGCCCATCCCCTACCCGTCCCCTCTGGCCGCCATCAGTTTATTCTCTATATTTAAGGGTCTGGCGTTTTTTGTTGGCTCGTTTCTTTGTTTCTGTATTTGTTTTGTTCTTTAGATTCCACGGATAAGTGAGATCGGGTGGCACCACTTTCTCTTGATTTCAGAGCCAGAGGCATTAGAGTTTGGGAAACACATAGGATTCCGGGTCTTGGAGGTTGGAATTATCCTGAGATGCCCACAGTAAAGCAGAATTGGGCTGGTCAGGGCCTACAGAGCTTAGAATCGACCTGTAAGCCCACATCTGGGGACTCCGGGAGCCCCTGCCTTGTAGAGGTGAGCTGTGGCGCCGTCCCGGCTAAGACGCGAGCGTGCAGGAAGGCGTCCCGGGAAAGCCAAGAACAGACACGGAATCCTGCCTCGTGTTGGGTGATTACGTTGTCTGAGCGAGGGGTCCTGCATGGGGCACCCCAGCCCGCTGGGGACCACGGTGACCAAGTCCTCCTTCCCAGGCACAGGTCTGTGTGGTGGGGCCACTCGAACGGGTGACCCACTGCAGCCCTGCCCACCGGTCTGGGAAGCCTGGAGGGAGCGACTTCTCTGCAAGACGACGGGTCTCGCTCGCTGGTGGCTGGAGCTAGTCCAGCGCCCGACACCCACAGCTTCCGGTCTTGGGCCAGGCCAGTCTGTGCGTTAGGGACGTTTATGAATTTGGAACAACCTCAGTGCGTGGCACATAAAGTTATTAAAATTTATTCCAAAAAATCACTCTGATGTTCAGTAGACTCCAGTTGAAAAACGCCTGCATCAATGTGGCCTTGTTATTTTTTTATCACTTCCCCAGACTGAGGTTTTTAAGTTAAAAATGTTTCCACCCTCAAAAGTGGCATTGTGTGAAATAAACAATGAGCCAGTGAGTATTTACTAACATTTTTCCTCTCCTTCAGGAAAAATAATCGTGCAAATATAAGCTGGTTCTATGAGAAATTTCACTTTGAAAAACTGGGGTCCCTCATTTCCTCTTTCTCCTCGTTCTCCTTGGGTGTGGATACTGCACCTGGCCTCTGGTCCTTGGACGCCCAGACAGGAGAAGAGGCCGTGAGTACGGCTGGAACACAGCCCCCTGAGGGGACCCTGGGGGGGTGTGGATGTGTTTATGTTCAGGATTAAACCTTTTCAGAAGTAGCGAGGAAACTCCATTACGTTTTAAGAACAGAAACGGGGTGGAGACACACCACGGAGAAGCACATGAAGGCGGCCGGTGCGGGGACAACGTGTACCTTTCCAAGCCACGCAGCAGCAGACACGGGGTGGGGGGGGGCTGACACCTGTTAGGAGTGAGACGCGGGACTGGGGACGCGCCGGGCGGCAGGGGGCTTCCCGAATGTACGTGAGACCAGAGCGGAGGCGGAGCCTGACTCTGGCTACGCGGAGACAAGTTAGGGACGGGCAGGAGTGGCGCGCTCTCCCTCTGCCTGGGACGGATCGCACAGGGATCCAACCCAGGACACACGCCACTGGCTTCTTCTGTCGGGAGCTCCCCAAACACACACGCGCATACCCACGCACGCGAGGGCTTTATTTGGCTTTACTGTTGGGGGCACGGAGCGAGGGGAATGGCAGGGCGTTCGCCCCGCACGCGGTTTCCTTCCCGTGTTCCGGGCGCGTCCCCTTCCGAAGCCTCTCCTCTTTCGCGCCCCCAGTTGCTGGAAACCGTGGTGACGGTGAGCAGCCGGCTGCCTCTCTGCCTCTTTGATGCTCTGTGATTTGTGCAGGGAGGCTAATGTTGGCAATAAAGTACCCAAGCCTATCTGCTAATCAGGGGAAGATGTCAGCTTTTCCCCAGCACGAGGACGGAGAGACAAAAGCAGAAAGAAGGCTCAGGGCAGCACGAGCTCAGGAAGAAAAATCCCATTTTGTCGCAGGTTAAAATCAATTCTGATGATTCAAACCCGTCTAATGAAGAATTTAATGCTCCCCGCATAGCTGGTGGAAAATACAATGTTTCAGTCCGGAGGTATTGATACAATCCAGCACATACATTGACTGTCTCTGAAAACCCTTTACCGAAGAGGCTCTTCAACCAATTTAGGGGACAAGCCCGTACGGTTTTCATCGGAGTTAAAAAATCCCTTTAATAAGTTCCAATTTTGTTTTTTGTTCCTCCCAGGAAAGAAAGGATATAGTCGGTGTTTTCTTTTGACATTATTTATAGACTTAAAAGATTGGGAACACTGATTTTTTCTTTCTTTCTCCCATTATCTGACAGGATTGAGTAGACGTACGTACAGCCTTGTGAAGCAGCTCTCCCGAGATGGAGAAAATGTTCACATTTTCCACGTCAGGGAATCAAACGCAGCAGACCTTTTCAGTTCAAGTTATTATTTTGAAGGAAATAATGTGTGTTAAAAGAACTTGTAAGGATATTTTCTACTAATATAAGTTTGTCTGATAAAAGCCTCCCAGGGAGGCCGTGGCCTGCTGTGCGGAAGGCGTTAGCCGCCCTCTCTGCGTTTGGAGCCCTCGGTTTTAGGCTGTTAAGAATCCAATTTTTTTAATGAACATTTAATTAATATTAATGTTATGCTAACAAAATACATTGATTAAATAACTCCTGTAATTCATTAAATATCTTGTGAGAAAGTGGCTAAACACGCATACTGTGCAAATCCCCTTGGAAGTTTCAAAATTATATAATGATTGTCAATTCAGAAATCACGTTAACCCCGAAAATACCCAACTCGTTACTTGCTGTCAATACTGCACGTCTGTCACAACTCTCACTCATTCGGAAAGATCTGCCTCGGTGCCAGTCAAATTTTTAACCCTCACCTTTTCTTTTAACAGACACCACACACTATATGCCACGGATCAGCATTTGCAAGAACGAACATATTCCAGGTAATAAAATTAGCCAACCTATTATTTTACGTTTCTATGATAATGGAGTAAATTGATCTTTAAAAAAGCATTAGATATTTAAGCAGAGCCCTCAGATACGCCTTTTGTTTCCTGTAAGTGTATCTTCAAATGTCTTTGGGGACGGAGTGTATGAATACATGGGCAATTATTCTCAAGCAGCAGGAAGCGTCTGAGGCCCGCGCTTCGGCTCCGGGAGGTACTTGCAGCATCTTCTCCCAATGACGGACAATGGGCTCCTTCCTCAGGGCTCCCCACACGCCCGTCTCCTGTCACTGATCCTTCACACTGACAAGGTCTGTGCCTTCACCCCGCCATCTATCAAGGTCCTCACAGGAGCGTCAGGATTTGGGAAATTATTTGCCTTTGTTGCTTTCATTTTTGTTTATAAAATACTAATTACCTCTTTTATTGTTTGAAGAGATTAAAAGTTAATAGGAGAAACTAAATAAACAGAATGCCATTCTGCACAAACTATATAAGCTGGTAATTAATTTCTGGCCTCCTCTGAGCTAATTAACTCATATAAAGAAATGAAGTTAATGAACCATAATTCTAGTCATACAAGTGTAGATACAAGCAGTTTGACTTAATGAATTAATAAGATATTTCCTTTCTTAGAGGTTTTTCAATTGTGTTCCTAATCTGAAGGCCCCTTTAATGTTCCGTTCTGGTTAAAATGTTTAATAAATGGCCGGGCAACCTGGCGATGTGGCAGCGCGTGGCATCGTCACATGAGAGTCTCTGGGCGTGGACTGCTTCCTGCCATCAGTGGCGGCGGCCCCGGTGGGACCAGGCGTGGCCCCTGGAGGACCACAGAGGAGGCCGCGCGCGGCTCTTCCAACAGCCCGGGACACACTGGGGTAAACTGAGGAAGTGCACGTGTGTGTGCTGCCCCGGGCCCAGCGGGTCGAGAAGCTCCCAGATGTTGTCTCCTGCTCTTCCGGTGTCTTGTTCTGCGTCCACACCTTCTGAGAGCACTGATCCAGAGTCCGCGTTAATGCAGCTCAAAGGAGTTGAAAACCATCTCTCTATTTTCTTTTCTTTTTTTTTTTTTTGACATTTTCATGTTGGAAATCTACTGTTGCATTAAAAAGTGGCATAAGGTGGGGCACCTGGGTGGCTCAGGTGGTTAAGCGTTTCAGCTCAGGTCACCATCTCGTTGTTCCTGAGTTCGAGGTCCACATCAGGCTCTGCACCGACAGTGTCGACCTTGCTTTGGATTCTTTCCTTCTCTCTCTGCCCCTGCCCCTCCCTCAAAATAAATAACATTTTAAAAAACTAAAAAGTAAAAATAAATAAATAATGGCATAAGGCCTATTTCTTTGCTATTTGGGGCACAAGAATGGTGCCCAGAGAAGTGGACGTAAAGACTTATATTGTTTCCCAAATAGAAGCCCCACCCAGGATCTAGAAAGGTGTTCTCTAGATTTGAAATGATTTTTAAAGAAAGGTATCTAGCTTAAAGCTCTTTATTTTTCTTAACTCCTAGAACTTAAGGTGTTTTCCACATAAACATCTGGTACGTATTCCCAGTCCCGCTCTGCACATAATCTGAGGGGTATACTTATGACACAGTGTGTGTGACCTAATGTTGCCAAACATCATATTCCGGGTTGGACATACACAGCAGCAGAGCCGGGCTTCGATTTTGCAACAAGGTCTACGCCACCGTCATTACCTCCCACGGAGGCGGTGTGTCCCTCCTTAATCTACGGGTGCCCGTCCAGAGCCCGTGTTTACCACGGAAACGGGAAAAGATAAAGACACAGAGAAGGAAGACAAAGGGCCCGAGAGCATATGCTGAACGTGACCGACCGTCATTATTTGATTTAATGGTCCCATCAGATTGAGCCCAATGTCATCCTAACCCTGCTTTTGTTGACTCAAAACTAAGATTTTCGGAAGCGGGGCAAGCTGTCTAGGGTACACGGCTAGTCAACGGGGCAGCGGCACCTTAGATGTCATTTGTGCACCGACACCAGTGCATTTACTCACCTCCTGCTCCACCAGATTTCCTTCTAGAACAGAGCCCTCCCCGCACCCAGGGCTCCCAGGAGCTGGTGATGTTTGCCATCTTGGGCACAGAACCTTGCCAGCCGCCTTCAGGGCATCCCTGCACCCTCCCCCCACCAATCTAGAGGATGGCCATGACCTCAAAAACTGTAAAGATGTAAAACCATAAAAACATGTGGGCCTCGGTCACAGCAGGATGCAGGAACGAGACAGTGGAGACAAAGGGTCCCGAGGACAGTGTTTGTGTCCCTGCTTCACCACGGCCGCCAGGCAGGACAGGACAGGTCACCGCCTCCTGGGCCTCCAAGCTCTCATCCGAGGGTTTGCTGTGAACCGCTGTCCGGGGCAGGGGAGCGACAGACGCCGGGTGACTGGCCACATGCCCCCTCCAAGGCATCCCCTCATTCTTCTGCAGACCCGGGACTCTAGCTGTCATCACAGATCGGGTTTGACTGGCTTAGTGTTTCTATCCCACAGTCACACTTCGAAGCAGGACATTTAGCGGCCACAGAAGGCTGCACTGGAGCCTCTCGGACTCTCCTGGGCTCCAAGGACCCTGTTAGGGATGCGTCTTCCTTACGGGCAGAGGAGTCACCCCGACCGTGTTCTGTGTTCTGCAGTCCAGGTGAGGAAAATGGAAATCCAGGCAAAGCTCTGTCAACCTGATGAAGTATAGTTGGAGGCAGAGACGCCAAGGCCACTGCCTGTTTCTTCCCAGCGGGGCGGCCCCAGCCCTGGACACTTGCTCTGCAGAGCGAGGACGGAGCAGCATGCTGACGGTCAGGGTCAGGGACACTCTGTCCTGTGCAAGTGACGCAGCGCCCAGGATACTTGGGCACGATGTGCAT
Source organism: Cryptoprocta ferox (assembly GCA_028646485.1). Taxonomy (NCBI): domain Eukaryota; kingdom Metazoa; phylum Chordata; class Mammalia; order Carnivora; family Eupleridae; genus Cryptoprocta; species Cryptoprocta ferox. The sequence goes on from CM053566.1 coordinate 86,463,841, forward strand.
CGCCACAACCTCAGTGTGGTTCTGTGGGATGGCGGTCCACATGAGGATGCCACCAAGCCGACCACGCAAGCCAGACGATGGCCATCTCCACGCTGGCTCCCCCACGGCCTCCTGCCACATTTGACCATGTGTTCCGTCTCATGTGAACATCTCGTCCCACACCAGTCCAGCCCTTGGGCTGGGCGCTGGGTGCTTCTCCGTATCAGCAGTGACGAATTAGTCACCAATGACCCCGTTTGTGTGTGTGACTGTCCCCCCTTGGACACAAACTCTATTTATAGCTCTTCTGCAGTCATTAAATCCTGCCGAGTTTCATTTGAAGCAGAGATTTTAGGGGACAGGGCCTCGTCCAGGCTCTAGTAGGTGGAAATGTTCCTGCTTCTAACGCCTGCGAGTGTGTCTCCCCCATGGCTTGCTCTCCGGAGAAACTGGACATTTATTCTTTTTCAGCTTGATCAAAAGACAACTGATGCAGACCCAAATACCATGTCAAGAGTGTGTGGCCCATGACTCAGAATTAAGGTGATGTCCCGCCCCAGTGACAGTGCCCAGAGACGGTGGCCATGCACAGCCTCTCCTCGGGGCCCCCTTGGCCTTGTGGCTTCGGTCTGTACCCATCCTGTGGGGGCTGTGCCCGCACCGGGGTCCCGTCTTCCCAACATGCCTTCTGAGCCTGATTCTGCCCACGCTCGGCCTGTGATGCAGCCATACACGTGCCCCAGGGACTCGGCAGCTGCCACTGCTACCACTGCATCACCACAGAACCATGTTCCCGGAGCTCAGGCTCGTCTTCCCCCCAAGCCGTCCGATCCCAAACCAAGAACGTTTCCCCACTTCTCCAAGAAGAAATCAGTTTCTGAGCGAGGCACCGGGTCCCCTTCCTTCACACTTGCCCCCCCCCCCACTGCCAAGGGCTTTAAAGCAGGAACTGGCCAGTTAACAGACTCCCCAGACACAGCAGGGCGTCCTGAGTGGGCTCCGGGGCCTTTTAAGTCCTTTGGCTCCGGCCTTTGTGGGGTTCAGTGCACCCCGACAGCCTGTGAGCCAAATGCACTCCCCGAAGCCCCTGTCGATGGTTCTTTGCCTGGTCTCTTCAAGGTGACGGAAAGCTGTGTCTTACTGCAGCTTTAGCATTTTCTCAGCAACAGCTGACATAACCCAGAGCGCAAAGTAAACGCTAGGTAAGGATTGGCTAAGCGGGAGATTCGCCTCTCCTGTGAGCCACCTGGCTTGCCCCCTCCACCCACGTGTGGATGTGAAGGGTGAGCCTTGGATGGGTATTTGCAGACACGCCTGGGAGTCCTCAGGTCCTGTGCCCTGCACGTGGGAGGGACCGAAGGCCACCTGTGAGCCCTGCTTCCTTCTTCCAAGATGAGTTTCAGGAATGAACTACGTGGGGGGCATTGGCTCAACAGGCGAGCGGCAGGTCCCACAGGTGACGCCGAGCGGTGTGACGATGCGGTCCCAGGGCCAGGAGAATGTGTGTCTCTAGAATGGCAAGTCAAAGCGATACTGAGCTTAAGACAAAAGAGAATCCAGGAGGGGCCGTGAGCTAAGGACCCCCCCAAACCTGCATCGTTCTGATGATGAATTTGCTCTGAATGAATCCTCTCTCTTCCAAGTTTGTGACACAAAATGTAGAACTCCAGCAGCTAGAACAGAATCTATGCCTTTATCTTTTTTCCAAATAGAAAATGGAAGGTTGATGGGCGAGGCTATACTGGTGATTTTCAGTTAAGCAACGATGTGTTTGGATTAGACCGACGGGATGGTCGGGCCGTGCTCCGGGCCCAGGGACAGACGCCAGAGCCCACGCTGGCTCAGCCACGTCCCAGCTGTGGGGCCACATGCTTTGCCGCCTCGGGATCCGCGTCTGCACCGTGGAGCTGGTGACGGCCTCCGCCTGCGGCTGGGGCAAGGAGCACGTGATGGCGGAGAGCCCTCGGAGGGACGCCTGGTCCCCAAGGTTAGCAGCCCCCACAGCCAGGAGCGTCCTGCCCACACCCGGGCCGGCTCGGTCACACTGCCTGTGGGGTCGTCGTTGTTCTTTCTCTTGCCATCGGAAGGCAAGATCTAAGTAACTACAGAGGAAGTGTTCTGTCATGACTAAGACTAAACATGCATGTGCAGCCTATGACCCCTGGCATTGGGACTAAGGCTGCCATGGTCCAGCTCCTCCCACAATGCTCCTCCATGCTCCGTGTTCAATGCAACAGGACATGGGTGACCTTTGCCTCCCCTCAGGAGAGCCCACATCTCCACACGTATAAACATGTATGGAAAATGTAAGCATTACGTGAGGAGAAAAAATTTTATTTTAAGCCAACCAAAAATTATTTTTGAGATTCCTTAGGGATCTTTACGAAAAGTGTGGACTTCCGTCCACGTTGACATGAGCGAATCGTCAGAAGAAAGCTTGAGAGAGAGGGAGAGAGAGAGAGAGAGATCAACAACCAAAAATACCGTGAGTGATATATCAGAGATAATATTGCTCGTGTCCTATCATTTCAAAGCACGCCATTAACCAAAGCATAAGTGGCCTCCAACGCGGACCTTTGCTCCTGCATTGTGGCCCGTCGATCAATTTCATTTCCATCCTCAACTGAGAGCCAGGCTGACACGGGCTCGGAAATGTATTTCATCTTGATTTAGTAAATTTCATTTATCTGTCTCCATTATTTACTCAGATGCTAAGAATACATCTTTTCTTGGCCATTTGCTCCTAATTGATGAGGTGGCCATGCGTGCGGGCCCAGGGCTCACTGTCTCTGGCTTTTGATCGACTGTGTATGAAGTCGGCTTTCAGAACCTACAACAGCCTCTTCTGTGGTCACAACAGCACTTGTTATTAATGAAAAGCATGACTGTCAGGCACTGGAAAGCAATCTAATTAAACAGCAAGATTTCCATAAAATGAGTTTCAAATCAATCGGTCAATAGTGAAACCACTTAAGAAGATGTAAGTATGATAAACTGTGATTTCGCTGAGGAAGGAAGTGGACGCACCACTCAGTACCGCGTTCGGACTCACGTCTGCACACATCTGAAGTTCCTCTAGAAAAGCGTGTATCAAAGAGAACGTTAAGTCGTCTTCTTTCAGAATTCGGAGGATTCAGACAAATATCTCAGGCAAAAGCACATTCCTAGGCTTCCCTTCCTGAGGACAGTTTCTGACGGTGTCACGTGGGGGCCGAGTCCAGGAGGCACCCGGAGCCAGAATCAGGCCACCCCTGTCACGTCACCTGTTCATGGGGGAGTCCTGGCTTTGGACCTGCCGAGAGTCAGACCGTCCGGTGAACCACAGAGCTGAGCTACCTGGATTTCCGGTCTATACTTAACTCTTCATAAATAGTCACACGTATTGTCTACAGGCTTTGTTGCCGAGGAAAAACAAATGTGTCGGATGTTTCCGTGACATTTACTCTTGCCTCATAAAAGCAAAACCTCTTCATAAAAGGGAGGATATTGATTAAAAGTATTAATGGTGAGAGAGACAAGTGAGAATCCAGTCGGTAGCCGGTCCACACAGAGACGACGATCTGCACGGGGAGAGGTGAGGGGACACTTAGTCACGTCCAGTCCTGCTATTTGAGGATGTGCGATTGGCAGTGTCTCCCCGGCCAGCCTCGCCAATGTACGCATTTACAACAATTAACTCGGTTCGACAGGAAAACTTAAACATCAAAAACGTTTATGTTGTTTTAGAAAAAAGTTCCTGCAGGAACTACACGGTAAGTTCTTGAAATATCTGCAGTATTTCACTTTCCAAAATAGGACTTCGGTTCCGATCGGGTCATCCTCTCCTTCCTGCCTGCACCTCTCTCATTCGCTGGACTTTATCACGTCTGCCGCGCGTGCGATGAAGACTTTACGTCCTGTCTTGAAAGCTGCGTTGGGGTGTCGCCCGTCCTGGGCACCCAGCCCTGGTTCCTCCTTGGCTTCAAGGATCCCACAAGCCCTTCCTGTCTCACTATTGCTTCTCTCCGGAGCAGTACGCGTGTTTTACGTCCACCATGCGTTTTTTTAATGTAGCTATACACTGTGCACACATGCACAGACACGCACGTGCCCACACACGTGCACACTCGTGCACACAGCACACACATGTACACGTGCACACACATGCACATAGTATGCACACAAACACGTCCACACTCACAGGAACACACATGTGCACACGCGCACACAGCACACACAAACATGCACACATGCACAGATACACAAGGTACACACACATGCATAACACACACATATATACACTCATACATATGTGTGTGTACATGCACACTCGCACGTGTATATGCATGTTGCACATGCACGCAAGCCACAGTACACACTCACGTGCACACCGTGCACACGCTCGCACACACAGTACACACACGCTCAGTACACACATGCACACACACATGCAGCACACACTCACTTGCACACACAGTATACACTCACGTACACATTCAGTACACTCACGTGCACACGTAGTACACACATGCACACAGCACACACAGTGCACACTCACAGGCACACACTCACGTGCACACACACGTCTTCTAAGTCTGTTATGCTACAGGGTGGTGTCCAGTGTCTGCTTACTCTGCCTGTTGACCTGCAGTAGGGTTGGATTTTCATGTTTCTATATTTAAGTTTTATAAAATGACGCTCTCTCTCTTTTGCAGGTTTTAAACCGTGAGCCCAATAACTACCACCTTGAAATTTTACAAGCCCTTATTGGATCTGAGTGTTTTGTGCCACCATCCATTCGGCGAACACTTCCTGAATCCTCTCTGGCCTTCAGGTACTGCATTTATCAAGCACTGAAATTAATCAGGTATTGATCAACAGAGCTAATATGAGGGAAGCGCGTTGACCAGTCCCGGAACGTGGTGAGAGAAGATGAGCCATGTGAGTGAGGATGCGACAGTGAAAGACGCGGATCCTGTCACGTCAAGGGTGTCCTACCTGTGAGTGGAAAGTAAGGGTGATAGTTTCGGTGACAAGCGGATGTAGGAATGAGGGACTCAGCCTGGAGGTCAGTAAGACGGCACAGAGGAGCAGTGCCCGAGCTGGGCCTCCACAGAGGTCTACCCTGCAGCCAGGCAGGGAGGCATCCCAGTGGGGTGGCAAGCTCTCTAGGCTCAGGGCTGCAGAGGGTAGGAGGTGGGCAGGGCCTGCACTGTGACCACTGATGGCAGACGCCCAGCCACGTTCAAAGTTTGCATTCTGGCCTCAACGTCCTTCGCTCAAATATCCAACATGCAAAACCAATGCAGGCATCCATTTGTAACAGGTAACGATGCAGGGTCCTGGATTCAGGGCAGATGGACGCTAACCCCGGCGATCTGGGCGTCCAGCCCCCACAGGGGGGCGAAGACAGTGTGAGTGGTTCCTCTCCCCCAGCCCCTGGGACCATCCTTCCTCCATGTCGTAAACACATGGGCCCCAAGCAGCCGTCCGGTTTCACAGCCACTGCCTGCCCAAGGGCTCCTGGCTCTTCCTCCAACTCCGGGTGAATGTCCCACCGGATCGTCAAGCTACCCTCCTACTCTGTCCTCACCGAGTCCTCTGCTGCCTGCCAGCCACCTTCCTGTTTCCAGAACTCAGTGAATTGTGCCATATTCTTCAGCCCAAACTGGAATCCAGGAGCTGTTCTAGAAGGCGCGCCCTCCCTCGCGTCACACTCAGCACATGCCCCAGAAACTCAGCGCATCTCATCTCTGCAAAGCTTGCAGTTGCCACAATCCAAAAATGTGGAAACAGTGCTTGACGTTACGTTTCTGCGCCTTAAAACCCCAAGGTACTGAGATGTAAATGTTTTAAATGATTAGGTGAAACCACAGGAAGCAGTTATTTCTACAGATCAGAGATGGTGAGAAGCCGTCCCAGAATATTAGGGATTTCATGAATTATAATCCGTTAGGAGTGATCGTCCACTCAAATTCTCATTGTCTTTCCCGTGTGAAGCTGTCTGTCCTGTGCGATTGGCGTCGGCCGCCTGGTCTGTGGGCCGCCGCACTCAGGGACAGAGCAGCCTTCTGCTTCTTTACGAAACATGCACTGTGTTGCTGCACAAGGAAACACGGTCTTTGCACCAAGTTTCTGGGGGTCTTGAGCTGACGTGGCACCTGCACTTCCCCGTCTCTGCTCCTTGCTGATTGTCGCCATCCATACTCAGAGTTGGCATTCGCAGAAGAGATCCTGCTAGGTCCACACCACAGAAATATGATGAAATGGCTCGCAACCTTGTTGCTCTGGGTTCTTATCACTCGCTTCAATCTATTCTAAAAATAAGGGCCTTGTCAGGACTAATGATAAAGGCAGAGTTTTAGGGAAATAGAGAGGGTCGGACTGACATAGACATAATAACGTCAAGATAGGAATCACAGAGTCCTTCTGCCATTTCATTATCTTCCTCTTAGGATGCCCAGGAGGTGCTGTGGAGGCGGCCCATGCGCTCCCGCATCCACACGGTGCCCAGAGCGGACCGTCAGCCCCTGAAGCCCCCCCTCGCATCCTGTGTTCTACTTTGGGGCACTTTGAAAAAAAAAAAAAAATATATATATATATATCCTCTTAGGAAAGACAAATGATGATTCATGTTAGAATAACAATAAATCAAATTAGAGGAAAAATAAATTCTTAAGCAGATAAGAAAAGGCTTAAATACATCATGAGTAAACCATATGTCTCGGACCATCATCTCTTAAGCACCACAAATCTTCGCAGACGCACAGACCCTTGGATCCCAGACTTCCGATGAATTCTCCCTCTGTTGTGACAGTCATACATGTCCAAGCCTTTTGAAATGAAGATATTTTATTGTGTGAATAACAAATTTTCTTTAACAAAGGAAATTAAGATCTTAGGAAACTTCTGCTGGTTTTTTTCCTGATCTGCTTATATTCCCTTAACATTAGAAATACTCATCCATTCATCTGTTAATTCACGCATTTATCTAATATTTTCCTAAACCTTTCCCCAGCCCGCCATTTTGCTAATCTTAACAGAATAGCAAGGAAATCAGAAGTTTCTGTTGATGTCAAAGCATTTTTATACTTAGAAAAGAATAGACTTAAAATGATCAAGAACGTTTAACTCTTCTACTTCCAAACCTACTGGAACGTTAGGCAATATTTCTTCTTTCTTCCATGTTTATCCCCCTGAATTAAAAATGCACGTACTTGAGACACCTGCTTGGGTACCTTCTATGCTTTAGATGAAGACAATCTGATTATGAATAAAACTTGGCAAATGCTATTAAAAATATTAGAGTCTATTACATAGTTGAATCTTTGGGGATATACTTAAACCAAATTACATTTGTCATAAATAGTTAAATAGTTTGAAACCTATGAGACTGTGGCATAAAGAAATAACAGATATTTGGCATAATGATTTGTTATCAGTGATGAAAGTTCCAGCACCATTAAGTGCACATTTTGAAGGAAAATGTGTTTTTTAAGAGAGATGTGTATAGTTTGGAATTTTTTTTTAATTTTTAATGTTTTATTTATTTTTGAGAGAGAGAGAGAAAGAGAGACAGCATGAGCAGGGGAGGGTCAGAGAGAGGGAGACACATAATTCGAAGACAGGCTCCAGGCTCCGAGCTAGCCGCCAGCACAGAGCCTGACACGGGGCTTGAACCCACAAACTGCGAGATCGTGACCTGAGCCGAAGTCGGACGCCCAACCGACTCAGCCACCCAGGCGCCCCAGTTTATGAATGTTAATATGCATTCATTTACTAATTGCCTTGTACAGGCCGGGGAGGCTGCTTACTATACAGGATTGTAGCTTGATTGTATGTGTGCTTTAGTTATAACACTCAATCCCACACACTTAGAGTCGGCGCATTTAAGAAAGATCTAGACACACGGTGACTTTGCTCGACTACTTGTGGTCGTCTCCGTGCTCATCCACTTTTTGTTAGATTACAGACGCACACTCCTGTGTGTACACGCACGTGCACCAGACAGGCGGTGGACGACGGACCTGAACGTCTTCTGCAGTGCCTTCTGGGAACTCAGATACTTTCGAGTTGCACTAAATTGATAATGCTCGCTGGTCCTTTAGGCACTGCTGAGCGAAGTCACTTAGCACGCACCGCACTCCTCTATCACTGGGCCGGCGCCAATGTGTTGTTTACTGATTTACGCTAATTCAAACAGTGTATAATATGTCAGAATTTTTCCAGGGGTTATGGAAGAGGTGCGTTTGGGAGGGTTGCACAGCCGCTTATAATTAGCACATTCGCCCTTGGGGTCTTCACTATTTTTGTTTTTGCAAAAGGAAAAAAAAAAAACCTGAACACCTGTATATGTTAAATAACAACAACTGGGTATTTACACAAAAAGCACACACAATTTAAACACAGAAACACACACACATGCACAGTAACACAATGTGTAGAGATACTCGCCCTCCTCTGTACAAACCACGAGTTCCTACTTTATACACAGGAATTGAAATAATTGGTGCACCTACGCTGATAAAGTAAAACCAGTGATTTTACGCTGTACCAATTTCTAATTAAAACGTCTCTCCCACACACATTAATAAAACCACAAATTTTTTTGCATGTTTCATTTAATTAGTGTCCACTTCTTCCATTTTAAAATGATAGTTTCTACCCTCAGTTTTAGTATAAACCTTCATTGAGAGATTATTCATTGGCTCAAACACGTCTATTGATTTATTAAATTAATATTCACACAGAGTCTTGTAACAGCCTCCTTGATGTGATCACTAAGGAAACAATGTAATTCCCTTGCTGGGCTTCAGCATTTGGACAGAAAGAGTGTCAGGGTGCATTGGGAAAAAATAATGTGTAAGCAAGTAATAACACAATTTGTGACACTAAAGATGCCATTGGTTTTCTGTTGCTGCTGTTGTGGTTTGTTTTGTTTTTTGGTTTTTGGTTTTATTCTGTCTAGAAGTTCACTTTCTATTAAGGAGAAGAAATGACTTTAGTTGTGTGACAAGCACTATTTTTGAGATAGAATTCCAGTTTGTACTTTCAAAATAATATTTTCTTGCACTGGGGATATATTATCACTTAAATGGAGAAATTACCATAAAAGGCACCCATCCTTCGCCCCTTCACACCCACAATCCAAGTCCTATGTACACCTTGAATGTTAATTTTATAAGCTGTTGTGTAAAATGATTATGGCTCTAAAAATAAAAATAGCTTCATAAATACGATAACAAAACTTTTAGCTTAATAAGGAATTGAACTATGAAATAAAAGCCTTTTGCAAAAGCAATGTTATTTCATGAATTTTCCAAATCATTTAAAAATAGGCTTTTTGGAAACCCTTGAAAAGCAAGCAAAACAGAAAGAACACAGACTGGATTTTCCTATTAAGTTAAGCAAATCTGGAACCCTTTGGAAAAATAATGTGACACATTGATAGTATTTCTTAATGTTTTATCACCTATTGTTCATTTATCAATAGAAATTTAAAAGAGGTTTATGAATTTTACATAAATGGTGAAATGTCAAAATCCATAAATAAATATGAATGTATAATATGAATCTTATATATTTCCTAGTAGCGTAGAACGTTGGTTTCTAAGAATTTCAAAAATAAGATTCCTGTCTACTATGACGTGCAGACTTCCCTTCCCACACCTGCTGACGAGCCTCTGCTTCTATCGTTGAAACCATTTCAGCACCTTGTGGTGCCTCAGAGAGAGAGAGAGAGAGAAGAGAAGGAAGGAAGAAGGAAAGAAGAAGGAAGGAAAGAGAAAGAAGGAGGGAAAGAGGAGGGAGTGAGCGAGGGAAGAAGACTCTGGTCCCTTAAATTTATTGAAAGAGCATGAATCATGTTATAAATGTATTTCCTTAATTCGTTCGCTATTTCTGAAGCATTCGGGGTTGTTAAATTGGCCCAAAGCACAGAGAGGTCCTGGGATTTGCCCAGATCACACAGCACAGCAGCAGAAGCTGGGTGAGAACTGAGCTCTCGTACCGTAGGGCAGGATGGCAGCCCCTCGTCGCACGAGGAACTGAGGAGGGAAGGAAGGAAGGGGGGAGGCAAGGGGCCAGGAGGAAGAAAGGAAGAGGAGGGGGAGGAGAGACTAGCAGCCTGGGCCGCCCATCACCCTCCCTGACAGGGCTCGCTGCTCCGTGTCAGGGCAGATAACAAGAATCGCAGTGTAAAACTGCCCGACTTTTATTTCTGCCTTCCCGAGCTATCGGCTCCCTCACTAATAATCGGGATTTATTAGTGGGCCCATCTGCTGCCTCTCTAAGGTCAAAAGGTAAACCACAGGCATGGCCGGTGTCACCGTCAAGGTAGCTGGTAGCAAATGGACCCTGACAAGTGTACTTCTAAAAGAATATTGTAGCAAGAGCACCCTGAGCATGAAAGTCAGGCTGATAAAGAAAATAAAACCTAAAATACTAAAAAGATGTCAAGTTTTAACCCATTAATCCAAGTGATGGAGTCCAGCTGTCAGTCCCGTATCCGGGCGGCAGTCAGAGAGAGGAATGAGTCCCCGCGCTGCGCCGGAGGCCCGCCCCCCGCGCCCCGCGCCCCACGGCCACCGTGCCTGGGACGGGCTGCGGGCACGCCGATCGCGGGCACCAGGACACGGAGAGGGACGCTCTGCACGTTCTCCAACTTCTCGGAGCCGTATCGGACTTGGAAAGAGACGAGCGTTCCTCTGTGCGATCTAACCGTAGGCCCTCGCTTCCTGGGAGCAAGGTTTGGGGGCCGGCCAGAGAGTCTGGGTTTTGTAAGTGTTGGGAGGACTGGAGTTGCTCCACGGTGCGTTTTTTCCCACATATTCAAGAATGTGAAAAGGTTGCAGTTAAGGTCGAACTTTCCAGATGATATGTTTGCGTGCGCTTTGTCAGCTTCGGGCCAGGCAATTCCTTTCTCCGTTTTATTTCGACGTGGAATGAAAAGCGAAAAGGGCAAAGAGCTTGATGCAGGATCCTGCTCTCTCTTTCCCAGCGGAGATGGAAAATGTACCTCTCGGGCTGAGAACAGATTAGAAATCAACCAAGAATTGCTCGCTTCGTCTCAGCTAATTTATGTTACCCCCCACCCAACACCCCAGACTGGCCGCAGGTGCTGACAACGGATCGAAGTCCTAGTTTCCCTCCACTCTCTGGGTCATCTATTGCCAGCATCCTTTTCTTTCACTTTTCCATTCTCTACCCCAAGAATCCACGGGACAGACAGTGGCAGCAGGGACGTGAAGACAGAATCCCACCCACCCGCGTGAAATCGGCCCCCGCCACGCCCCCAGCCGCCTCCTCAGCGCCCCCTTCAGGTGCTGCCTCCTTCTAGAGGAATCCTGTCCTTGAGGACACGTTTGCCCCTCGGAGCGAACTAATTCTGTGTCCACTTTGTAGCCTGGTGGCCGTGAGTAATCGTCTGTCCTGGGGATGAGGAAACAGGGGAGAAAGGCCGGGTGCCCCACCTGAGCCTGTCCCAGGGCTGCACCAGCTCAGGGCTGTCATGGAGACTCGGTGAGATCGTCCGCAGACAGTGCTTAGCGCAGCTCCCGGCACACGGCCAGCCGCCGAGAAATGGCAAGTGCCTATAACAGGACTATCTTATTCTGTTAAGATTTCCCGGTGTCTAATTAATGCTCACACCCCACTTAGTTCTTGACACATTTCTTGTTCCACAGGATCAATAAATGTTAGCTTTGTCTCCCACTTTCCCATCTGGATTCCACTTCCTCTTACCTTGTTTCCACTCAGATTTGGTCAAGAAAGACTTATAAAGAGATTGATTTGAATTTTACCGCAGGGATGGGGACGGGTCACTTTGCCGCTGCCCCGATCAGTGACCTCGCTCTCAGGCTCTCCCACACGCTCCCCACCTGCCCCGCGGCTTCGTCTGGCGGTCCGGGCCGCACCTCAGCTGTTTCCTCACCCACGTGAAGCAGGCCTGTGTCCCCGTCAGCTGAACGGGGGGACAGGGGGACTACGAATGACTAATTAATTACCACAGCCATTTGTTCAAGTTTATTAGTGTCATAGTGTCCATGTCGTACTTTGTGCCCTCTTCTTCATCATCAGCACTTGGGACGGTCAGCATTGTAACTGCAGACACTTTAGGAAGCGTGTGCTGGCAACCCCTGGCGGCTGTAAGTTCCGTTTCCATGATGACGAACGAGCATCTTCTCAGGAGCTTGTCTGCCATCCGCCCACGCCCTTGGTGAACTAATCCGAGATGAGACGGTGTCCCCGCACACGCGTGGAGAAGCCCTGTCTCGGCTGGAATGGAGGACACCCGGACAGAGGCTGAATGACAGTCACAAGCATAGACACCACCCCAGTCAACAAGAAACATGCAGACTCTTAGTGAGCTCAGTGACACGAAGAAATCTCAAAACACTTGTGCTGAGCGAAAGAAGCCAGACCTAAACTAACAAACAAAGAAACAAAACAGCCCAAATCCGTTGTCCCGGCAACGCAGGAGAAATGACGTCCCGCCTCTGGGGTCCACCCGAGCGGATCACGAGGAAAGGTAGCACTTAGACGGCATGGGGAGCGGTGACGCCGACATGCGTCAGAACCAAAGTAAGGGTTTTCCGGACATCACTTTCTGAGACGTGGAATCCCATACGTCTGAAAAGATCCGGTGGTTCGGGGAGTCGTCGGCCATGCCTTCCGCATGTCACCTGACCTCTCATGGACTCTTCCTCCCCTGCGGACACCGGGCTGACTTTCCACGAGCATTTGCCTAGCCCCAGCCAGTCTGCTACCAGGCTTCCAATTTAGAGAAGGAACACGACGCTTGCAACCCAACATGTGCAAACATTTCTCGTGTGTAAACAACAGAACCTCGTGTGAGTCACTGCCCTTCCCGAGACACACCTGTCCCCTGCACAGGAAGCGCTCACGTGACTTTTTTGCAAAATACAGTTGTGATTCGGAGGCTCCTGGGTTGAAACTAGACTGTGTCTTTGTTCTTCTGATTTATACCACATGGGAGAACTTGGAATTTTTTCCCACCCCAACTAGTGTTTTTGTGCTTTTGTTGGATTTTAATGGAAGGATTATATATATATATATATATAATTTATTGTCAAGTTGGCTAACATACAGTGTATACAGTGTGCTCTTGGCTTCAGGACTAGATCCCCACGATTCATCGCTTACAACACCCAGTGCTCATCCCAACAGGCGCCCTCCTCAGTGTCCATCACCCATTTTCCCCACACCCCCCCCTTAACCCTTAGTTTGTGCTCTGTGTTTCAGAGTCTCTTACGGTTTGCCTCCCTGTTTATACCTATCTTCCCTTCCCTTCCCCCCTGGTCTTCTGTTAAGTTTCTCAACTTAATGGAAGGACCTTTCAAGTCAATTTTGCTCTCCTTCCAACGTGGCAAATATCAGTTCAGCTAATGAGGTCCGGGCTTGCAGGCATTCCATCAAGAATTCTTCAGCTATGAATCTGCCTCAGATTCTACAGCTCGATATCAGAGCTGTGGCTTGCTGGGAAAATGCGCAGCCCCGTGGCCCTCATGCTCACACTGCCACCGCCGGTCTGGCACACGGACCTTGTGTTAGCACATGGCTATGCGGTGAACAAAATCAAGCCCCGCCTTTTTGCTACATTTCACTTAGATCCGGTCTTTACTTTTGCAAAGGGTGTTTCTTTCGGAAGAGGTGTCATAACCGGTCAATTTCTTTCCTCCCCACTGACCGCAGTGGTGAGAAGCTGCCATCCGGCCTCCAGCCTGCCTGCATCATGTGCTAGTGCCGGATGCCAATGACTTGGTGTTGGTTGGATTCCAGACTCTCATCTTCCAGTAATTTCCTCATGAACCAAACACATGAACTGCACCCCACATGGCATCTTTGGGGATGCCAGATGGGTCAGATTATCAGATTACTGGAGACTTGAACAGAACCAGATAGTAGGACTGAACCTGTTTTGTGATTCTAGCACATGACTCGTCATCACTTCTTCCCACTTAATCCAGTGACCTCAGACCCCAGGGTGCGTAGGAGAGACACACAGTGGTCACTAAGCTGAGCTGTCAGTTGATGGAACTGTAAGAAACGTACTCAAGAGTTTTAATTCTCCCAAAGAATCACATAGGTTCACAAACGCAAGGTCTCTCCTTGTCTGCAGTCAATCTTACTATTCACCACACGGAGAGGAACAGAGGTGTCCTTGCAACCTGAGACCGTGCTACAATGCTGCATTAATTCTATTCTTCTCAAAAATTGAATCCAGAAAAGTTAAATTTGTGTTAAATAAGTCATATTTGAAATAAAAAGTCAAATTCGAGACCAATATAAATTATTGTGAGCTAATCGCATTAGCTTGAAAGTATGAAATAATGTTGCAACAGAACTAGCACCGAGTACACATACCCTTTTGAGGTAGGGCAGATGCTTTCTTTTTCAAACAAGCATCGGCAGACGAGTTGACTACGCTAAGCCCAGCTCTGGGGCAGCCCAGGTTTCCTCCTCTGTTGACAAGACAGACCTGCAGGAGGAAGGTCGCTCGCTCAGAAGTCTGCAAGTCCCCGAGCCGCGAGCCAAGGTCAGGGCGGACCCCAGGGAGACGAAGATCACTAATGACCCAGAGCACTCGGCTGAGAGCAGCCGGGCAGAGCCTCTCTCTCCAGGGCTGATTGGCTTCTGGGGAAAACATCCTCGCATTACTGCCTTCACAAGGCGATGGCCGGCAACGTGATCTCAAAATCGGTGCAGCAAAAATATGAGCCCTGACTTGATTCTAAATAAGATAATGTTTAGAAAGAAGAAAAAAAAACACCTTCTGATAATCTCACTATTTGGTCCTAAAATATTATATATCTCATTTCTAGACATGCCTTACTCCGCACCCCAATTAGGGTGGGACCACCAGGTCCATGTGTAATTCTGAGCTCATGCTGGCCCAGGTGAGTACTGTGTGCTGGGTCAGGGGAGTACTGTGTGCTGGTCCAGGGGAGTACTATGTGCTGGGTCAGGTGAGTACTGTGTGCTGGATCATGTGAGTACTGTGTGCTGGGTCAGGGGAGTACTTCTGCTGACCCAGGTGAGTACTGTGTGCTGGCCCAAGGGAGTACTGTGTGCTGTGCCAGGTGAGTACTGTGTGCTTGTCCAGGGGAGTACTGTGTCCTGGCCCAGGGGAGTACTGTGTGCTGTGCCAGGTGAGTACTGTGTGCTGGCCCAGGTGAGTACTGTGTGCTGGGTCAGGGGAGTACTGTGTGCTGGTCCAGGGGAGTACTGTGTGCTGGGTCAGGGGAGTACTGTGTGTTGGCCCAGGGGAGTACTGTGTGCTGTGCCAGGTGAGTACTGTGTCCTGGTCCAGGGGAGTACTGTGCGCTGGCCCAGGGGAGTGCTGTGTGCTGGGTCAGAGCAGTACTGTGTGCTGGCCCAGGGGAGTACTGTGTGCTGGCCCAGGGGAGTACTGCATGCTGGCCCGGGGAGTACTGTGTGCTGGTCCAGGGGAGTACTGTGCGCTGGCCCAGGGGAGTGCTGTGTGCTGGGTCAGAGCAGTACTGTGCGCTGGCCCAGGGGAGTACTGTGTGCTGGGTCAGGGCAGTACTGTGTGCTGGCCCAGGTGAGTACTGCGTGCTGGCCCAAGGGAGTACTGCCGGCTGGCCCGGGGAGTACTGTGTGCTGTGTCAGGTGGGCGCCCTGTTTTCCGGTGTCCCATGGTCACTGTCATTGGCAGCCCCTCTTCTGAGCCACTGACACTCCCGCAGGCACGTGAGGACCCAGGAAGCTCCCACCGGAAAACTCCGGGGCCAACGCCACCACCCTCACCTGTCACCCGCTGGGTGACACTACGGACAGCCAGAGCTGCTCCACATCAAGGGCAAAGAGAGAAGTGAATCCCGCGTCCTGGCCTGAGGTCGGCGCGCCCAGCGGCGTGAGGGGCCAGCAGCCCAGCTCAGGTGGGGCGGAGGACGCGTTCTAGAGGGACCCCCCCCCGGGCCTCCGTCTGTCGTCTCTGAGCGCCATCGGCTCCGTCCTCGCTGTGTCCGTCACAGAGCAGCGATTTCCCGTGAGGAGTGGACTCCTGCCGCCGCCCTCCTGCAACGGGGGCTTCAGTGGGAGCACCCGTCATGAGCCTGCGCTTGACGTGTGGCTCGTGACCAGTGTACAGGGCAGTGCTCCGCTGTGCCCCGGCGCAGAGCACGGGCCTGGGACGTGGGGATGAAAAGCGCGGGTGGCCCAGTGCCTGGAGGTTGCTCCGGAATAGCGGCCCCACTGCTGGGCACCGAGACTGCCCGGGACGTGTTCTCTGTTCGCCGTAGGGCCCAGGTCGCAGAAAGAGGGTGAGGGACATGTCCCGCGTCGTCCACCACAGCTACGGCCCGTGAGGACAGGAGCTCCCAGCCACCCTCCGCCTGGGTTTCCGTCGCACCTGCGCCCCCAGCTCACGCTCAGGTCTCTTTCTGGTTCGCGGAGCTGCTCCTGTGGACTGAGATGAGAGGATGTCACTGTTCTGAAGTGCTGGGGACCCCCCGGAACAGGCACGGCCCGGACGGCAGCGTCCCTGCAGCTCAGACATTGCCCCTGAAGGTGAGAAGCCACAGTAGGGAGCGTTTTACCCCCAGCGTGTTCCGGTAAAGTGATCCGCACTTTCTCTGATTTCTATAAAGTCCGTTTGTGTTGAGAACACGTCCGTTTGTCCGTGTGCTCTGTCATCATGCTCCCGTCTGTCCCAGCCCTGTCCCCGTCCCCATCCCCGCCGGCCCTGGGCCTGCCTGGCTCTTGACCCCGCTGGCGGCAGCACCTCTAGAAAAGGTTACAACTCCTGCCTAGTCATGTGCTCCCCTCTTGGTGCGTAAGATGGTGGTTACATTTCATTTGATTCTGGGGTTATAATTGCCTTGAAGTAAAACCTCACTTACTGAAACCAAAATTCACAGATGAAACCAAAAAAATAGAACAAACCTGACATTTCCTTAAAACAAATTGTCATTTAATTTTTAAAAACACCAATCCTTTTGCTCGCAAAATTATTCAATAGAGAGTTCCGGAAAATTACTAACCTCAAAGGTCCCACGGAGGGTCTTCTGTTCTTACAGGCACCAGAGGCATCACTTGGGGACACCAAGCGACAAAGACAGAAACTTCCACTTTCAATGGTTCTAGATGGTTCTAAACCAACTGTCTTTGCAAACTTTGAACTTCCAGCCACTCATTCTGGTCTCTTCAAAGAACGCCAACACAGACAAGAATGTGGTGAAGTTGGTTTCATCTTTAACTGTAGAATTTTTCAAATTCCCCGACAAAATTTGTTTAACGACTTACAATCTCCGTCTCCATTACGTACAGTATTTACGCTCCATTAGATAACAGATTCACAAAATCGCCTGAATATTGGTTATCTTTACTTGAATTATTTATATTTGGGGCCCTGTATGTTTGTGGCCATCTATTTGTTTTACTGTTTCTCCTTATCTGCACAACCCAAAGTATGTCATCATCTGTTTCTCACTATTTTTTATTTGTTTTTTACACATATGGGTTTATTGTGTTCACAGTAATAAGCTGTTTTAAGAAACTGAAAACATTTTGCTAATTACTGAAAGAGGGAAATAAATACAGTACCCAGAAAATGTCATTTAAAATATTACATCTGTTTTCTATTTTTAAACCTTCATTACTTCCAATTCAGCTCCTCTAATCACAACTTCTGCTGCACAGTAATTGTTGGACCAGATTTATCAGAAACTGTCTTTTATATAAAATCATCCAAAAGATAATTTCAGAGAAGGCTTGTGACACAGATGATCACAGTGCAGATGTACCATAATGACACAGAGATTGTTCATATTAAACGTTCGCTTTCCCCTGCATGGAGCGCTCCCTTATCCCTTAAATGTCTGCTCCTAGCACATTTTTCAGGCTAACGAAGCCCCGTAGCTGTCTGCGGGCCTGAGACAATATTTGCACTTACAGTGATCATAGCCCAGCAGACATGACTCAGTATCTGAGGAGAAGAGTCAGGTTTCAAGCCCTAAAGAAACATACTTTTATGGTTGCTTTTCATTTTGAAATTATTCATGTGTGGTTTAGAAGGGAAATCATAAATAAATCCACACCGAGAAAGGAGGCGTTAGGAATCATCACTGTAAGTGGGGGCACATCCACGATCGCGGGTTAACATACTGGGCGAGAATCAGCGTGCTGACCTGGGGAGATAAACGTGTGAGACACAGGAGGTGGGTGTTCAACATCACTGCGCCGCAGGCCCTTCTAAGAATATAATAAAAACCTTTGAAGCCTCAAACCTGGAAAACTGCATTTTTGGCCAAATATGCAAAACTTTGTGTATAATTTCAGAGAGCTTATAGACTCTCTGCGACTCATCTATTGAGTTTCAACAGATTGAGTTTCCACAAACCCCTGTGACGCATATCAGATATAAAGCTATCTGTACCCAAGAATATAAAAAGTATTTACATATTCTATGGACCTGAGACCTCATTGTGTCTGCCAGAATATTTTCAGTGGAAACCCTGCAACAATCTGGTTCTGGAGGAAATTAATCTTCTGGCTCTTTCTTGAACTTTCCGATCATTTTTTCTCAGCATCTCCATACTTCTGACTCTCACAGAAGATCTGCGCCTAGGAAGTCAGGTACCCGGCACAGCGCCCTCCACCTGACAGAGGTTTAGTTTTGTTTTCTTCTCCTTGCTGTTCTTGCTTTCTTATGAACTTATTGTGCAATTTTTATAATTTCGTGTTATTTTTTTACTGGTCTATTTGCTATGCTTCTTTTTTAATGGTTGTTTCAGGATTCATAGTTATTCTTCCAACACATTACATGTACCATAAGGTAACATTACATTGCCTCACATCGAGCATAAGATCCTTATAACAGATGCTGTGGTCATCTCTCTCTCTTTTTCTCTCTGTTTCTGTCTCTCTCTCTCTCTCTCTCTCTCTCCCTCTCTCTATCTCTCTCTCTCTCTCTCCCTCTCTCTCTCTTGCTCTCTCTCTCTCTTTCTCTCTCTCTCGGCTTCTATGCTACAGTTTTCATACATCTACTTCTATGTATGTTACAAGCTCCATGATGTATTTTTATTTATAGCTTTAAACAGTCTATTTACTCTAAAGGAGATTTGTAAAGACATAAGGAAAAATTGTCTATATTTACCACATTGACACCATTTTGGGCGTTCTTTGCATCATACGATGTAGATCTGTTCCACCTGATGACACAGTATTTCTGTTCCTTCAACATTTCTGGTTGGGCTGGAAAGCTGCTGATAAATTAGTTCAGCTTTTGTATATCTGGAAAAGTTCATTTCATCTTCATTTTGAGAGATGTTTAGGTAATTTCAGAGTAGAAATGAACCAATGCACATATGGGCAATTGGTCATTGACAAAGGGGCCAAAGCAACTCAATAGAGAAAAAAGCTTTACACCCAATGGTGTTGTGGCAAGTGGACAGTCGTGTGCGTCACAGACATCTGACCCCGCGCCCAGCCATCCATGGCATTTCACTCAAGATGGATTGTGCACCGGAATGTATGCACTAAGACATAACACTCTTTTAAGAAAATATAGGAGATAATTTTAGTAACTTTGAGTTTTTAAAGAGCGTTCGTACCAACACAAAAATCACCAAGTATGAAATTAAAAAGTGATACATTAGACTTCTTAAAAATTTTAAACTATTTCATTTCAAAAGACATGGTTATAAAAACGAAGAGGCAAAATGCAGACTTGGAAATACATCTGTGTAACCTGTATCTGACAAGGAGCTCATCTGTAGAACATACGAAGATGTGTCACATTGAAGAAGTGTTCTCAATGTTAAGAAGAAAAAAAACTATTTCAGTAATGGGCACGACGTTTGAGGCACACACGTTACCAAAGAAGATAACGTGAAGGGAAAATAAGCAATAAGCAGTTGTTCAATGTAGTTAGTGCACATGAAGTTCTCAAGGAGATGCTATTATATCAGAACGTTTGAAATTAAAACCCCAACCGTGCCAAGTTTGGACAAAGATATGGAGCGACTGGAACCCCCATATGCCGCCGGGAAGAGCGCAACATGGCACCATCGCTCCACAGAACAGCCGGGACGGCCTTCAGCAGGTGACTGAACGAACGATTGGCAGCGCATCAGACAAAGAACGCCACTCGGTGCTGAGAAGAAAGGAGTTGGCCAGCCAGGAGGAGACATAGAGGAAAGTAAACACACGAGGCTGAGCAGCCAATCTGAAGAGGCTACGTCCCGTGCGATTCCACCATACGACATTCTGGAAAAGGCAAAACTATGGAGACAGTAAAAATACCCATGTTGTCATAGGGGTAGGGGTTGGGCAACGAATAGGGGAAGGAAAGGGAAGTTTTAGGGCATTGAAATCATTCTGTATAATACTTTGGCGGTGGGTACGTGCCACACATTTGTCAAAACCCATAAAATGTACAACTCAAAAAGTCAACTCCAATTTAAACTATGGGTTTTAGTAAATAATAATTTATGCCGGTTCATCAATTATAACAAATATGCAACAATTCATGATGTTAATAATGCAGAAAACTGTGGAGGAGTGGAGGGAGTCTATGAGAATTCTCTGTAATTTCTGTTCAATTTTTCTGTACACCAATTTTTTCTAAAAAATAAAATATATTAATATGTAAAGAATAAAGATTGGCATTTTCTTATAAGTTTGACATTTAGTGACCATACATCAGCTATTCCACACTCTTCCCAGAGGAAGAGAACACGCGTCTGTGAGAGAGCTGCACATTAAAGCTGATGGTGGCTCCAAATTGGACATGTCAGCAGGTGACCAAATGGACAATGGTAAAACTTTATACTGGAAGACAACTCAGCTATGAAAATAAGTGTGTCATTCATACATGGACCCTATAGATGAATCTCAGAATAACTGTGGCAAACAAGGGACTCCATGTGACAACGTGTATATGGGCATGGCTCTGTCTATAAAACCAAATTGTGAAAATCAAATGCATGACCTGTATTGTGTGTGAATTATTCCTCAGTAAGTGGTTAGGGAAAAAAACTTCTCCTGATATTGTGTCATTTTCAACTAAGTCCCTGTCATGAGCCCTGCCTATTTCGGGACAACACACCAGGTGGACTAACCCTTCCGGGTGCTTCCCCCACCCCCACACTCTTGCTCGTTCTTTCTGATCCAGTGGGAACACCACCTTTTGGGTGAACCTTCAGATAGGAATTGTGTACTCCTAACTCTGCTGAGTCAAACATTCTGGTAATATTTTCATTTTACTTCCTAGCATACTGTATTTATGTGATAATATTTGGAGATGTTTCCAGATAGAACAACCAATCATATACCGCACCGACTAAAGAACCCGTCATTTTGTTGATTTCAAAATTAGTTTTAATGTATATTTTTAGCAAGTCAGAGCTGAAGATAGAGCCCTATGGGACAAAATCAGAGCCTTCCTCCTAAATGAACCAAACATTAGGAAGTAACATACTCCAGGCATGGTGATGTAACCAGCTGGGACCTACCTTTCCATACAACCAGCCAAGGACACAACAAAGATAATACAGGGGTCTGTGCAGCCAGAAGAGGTACATCTCCCTCCCTTTCTCCTTCATTTGATCTTCTATCACTCCGAATACAGATGCACTGAATGATAAAAAGTAAAAAGAAATGAAACTTAATTCATGTATTACAGCAAGCAAAAGAGCAGTGTAATTGAATTAAAACAACATAATTAAAACACTGGCTTCACTGAAAACTCGTGACCCAGTTTCATTCACCTCTGTTCTTCTTTATGATGAATGTCATCCCACAGTTTCTTAGAAGTTTAAGAAGCTAGGAAAATAGAAATAAAAAAAGTCTCTGGAAAACAGAACAACATAGAATGTATTAGTGTTCATCTTGACTTTTTAAGGAACGTATGTTGCTCTAGATTGAATATTTTTATAGTAATTAGAAAAATAGTGGGACTACTTCCCTTGGGCTCGTCTTTCACTCTTCTGGTCCTATTTGTATCATGAGCACGCCCAGCAGACAGACTGTAAACAGGACTCCAGCAAGAAGTCAGGGCCTGGGCCCCAGGTCAGGGCAGCAGGAGTGGAGAAAATCCCCAGCTGTGCTGCTGTGAGGAAGCACCCTGGGCCAAGCCAGGCAGAACCTCTGAGTGTGGGGAGAGTGCGATGTTATTTGAGCACTGCCAGCTTGGAGGAGCACGTGCTGTCCCAAGACCACACGCACCCACACCCGTATCATCACGCAACCTCCTACCCCCATCCAAAAAAGTGTATGATGAATGTCATAGCTGTGCATTGCTTTAAAATGCAAAAGTTGTAATTTTTAAAATCAAGAGAGTATGAATAAAGAAATCATGGAAATTAGCAAAGAAATAAAGTTACGAAAGTTCCATGAACTGCAGTGTCACATGGACACAGAAGTGCCCAGGGAATGAATTATAAATGGTTCACATCCAAGAACATCATCGCAAAGTGTCATCACCCAGGGGTCATGCGAGAATCCTGAAAACTTCAAGAGAAGAAAGATGAGGTATTAGAAGGGCATCAAATTTCTCCAGAGGGAAGCAGATGCTAAAAGAATGTGGAGCAATCCTACAGAATTCTCAAACACAAAAAGACTTACAACTTATAATTTTATACCCAGCTCAAGTGAACATGGGATAAGGGCTCAGGAGACTTAGCTCAGAAGACTATGCACATTTGGACCAGAAGACAAAAGGAAGGGACATTACAGCCAGGAAGTAAGGTTCTTAACCGGGAGAGGGGCAAAGAGACTGTTCAACAAAATCATGAAAGAAAGTCCCAGAATTGGAGGTCAGCAGTACAGCAGGCCTGCAGAGCAATAGTCCAAGTGCAAGAGGTCAGAGGTCTTCTGAAGAATAAATCCCACTCCCATGTTTTTAAGTGTTTTTTTATTAATGATAAAACACCATCGATTTGACCCTATTGAGAAAATACATGGTCAGAATGTTAGGGCTGAATTATTGTCAAGTACATAGAAAAGTAAGCTAACAAAAAGACAATTATTAATTGCAGGAACATAAGACATTTGCACCAGGTGGCTCAGCAGTGAGCAAACATACAAAAACATGATATGATATTTGTATTAATTTTTATTTAACAAAATGTATCACAGAAACGTCCTGGGAGGATGAAGAGAAGAAGAATTTGCTCTTGTGTTTATGGAGAGATTTAAGAGAACCAGATTTTCTTCCTTCGTAAGATGCCGATTGATAATATCTAAACTAAGAACACGTACCAGCATAAGAATATTATCTAAATACGAAGAGGTAAGTACCAGATGGCACGGTTACTATATTTGGAAGTGATTTCCTCTAGATCAGAGAGTGACTCTGGCAACAAAAGTCAAATTCAACAGTTAAAATAATTAAGACTGCAAAGGTCTGTTAAGAGGACTGAGATTCACATTGAATCAGTTTTCTTCAAGAACTATACTGAATAAGCCGGGGAATCAGGACGATAGGACCAAATGCCAGTGTCACTTGCCTCGGGTCATAGAATGTAACCTAATATGATCTCCCCTGAGGGGGCGACATGTCACATAACGTAATGCCACGTAACCACCTGAAGGCTGACTGTGGACACGGCTGAAGTTGTGTCGACAGGCTTACGTCTCCACTTCTAAATCCACCACATTTGGTTTTATTTTAACTGTGTCTCACAGTTTGTTTTCTGAATTTCCTGGAATCTTTCTTGTAATAAAGAAACATTTATTTGAATTTCCACTATGCCCTTTATTTGTCTTCCATTTACTTAAATGGAAACAAAATTAAATACTAACTTTCATTACAATATCAATAGTATTATCTTATTTTCATAAAAGTATCACCAGCCGTCTTTCTAAGAATCATAAAGATATTTAGAACAATATTCGCTAACAGTTACGAAGGTTACTTCTGATTATAATTTTAAGCATCTTATTATATGCTTTATGCATTATCTTAATGTATAACTCCATGCATGCATAACTTCTAGAAAACAATAAGGTGAATTTTTCTTAAGGAAACAAGAGAAGACTGAAGGTAAAGATGTAAATAAATATAAACGGTAGTTCTGCATGTTGAGGATTAGATGATTGTTATTTTCTTCTTACTATTTATATTTTCCTCCAGTTTTTTTCATAATTTTTAATGAAAAACTGTAAGAGAAAATCTATCGAATATTCAGGCCAGCAGACCCTCTATAAATGTTCTTTGAAACGTGGCTTCGCAGAAGCCAGAATAGCTTGCAGAGGGAAGCAGAAGCCTGTGCCTTCACTGCCCTGCTCTCTTGTGTGTGACTGATTCCTTTTACATAGCTGAGACTTCTAGATTCTGAGACCAATTCTGATCAGAGAAATAACATGTAAAGGGAGCCCCCTTACAAAAGTTGGCTCCTTATTAAATCCTATCCTCCTGCCTAGACCTAATTTCAAGCCCAGATGTTTTAATCCGGGGTTTTGACTCATCATTCTCTGTTCATGTCACGAATCTGGTTATGCGCCCTGCCAAACACTGGACAATAAAACATGGTTCTGGGACTGAATCCGCCCAGGGTCCAGGCTTGTTCCACAAACAGGCAAACACACTCAGTTTCAGTGTGGCCAATGTCTGCCTCCAACGCTGGGCCCCCCGTGGATGGACACCAGGCCCTCACTGCTAGACGTGGCCATTTGACCAGTTACCCTGTCTGGTTCAGTGTGGCCACCAGGTTGTCAGTTCAGCAACTCAGCCTCGGTGCTGACATTCTGCATTTGGACTTGGCATTGTCCTTGGACTCCTGTCTTAGACTTAGATCTGCCTGCTGCTCCTGCATCAGGAAAATCATTCTCAAGGAGCTTGGTGCTTGAACAGCCCTAAGGCTTGTTAGCCTCATTCCCGGGGATAACTGGAAAAATGACCCACTTCCACGGCCGTGGGCCGCAGGGCATACGCAGACCAGACCCATCAGGATGTCGACGAGGGTGTGGTTTCTGTCAGTGTGGGCTGTGGGCT
Source organism: Cryptoprocta ferox (assembly GCA_028646485.1). Taxonomy (NCBI): domain Eukaryota; kingdom Metazoa; phylum Chordata; class Mammalia; order Carnivora; family Eupleridae; genus Cryptoprocta; species Cryptoprocta ferox. Next base: position 86,488,778 of record CM053566.1, read on the forward strand.
GGCCTCTCACCACCACAAAGAGATTGTGAAGAGCTAATATAAGTGACAAGACAGAGGTGGCCTTGGAAGATCTTCAGGAGAGCATCCGATGTCCCTTCATCTAGGGAGCCTTCCTCCAGACTAGGCGGGACCTTTCATCCTACACTCGGGGGACACGCTCTAGTTCATGCTGTTTGCCACGATTTAGATTTTCACAGTTGTGCTCTATTTGTTCACAATATGAAGGCTTTGTCTATTTCATACATCACTTGCTCCTACTTTCTACATCGTGGTACATCATTCAATCAGAATCTCGCAGAAGACCAGTGCAGAGTCTGTTCAGGAGAAAGTTGTGGCATTGCTGAAGGAAGGACGGATTAATGAAGAATGCAGCTGACACTCGGGGATCTTCTGTGACAGCAGTCATGAGATGCTGGACTCTTGTAAGTGGCTCTGGGGAGACAGCTGTAGGAGAGGGGACAGTCTGCCTCACCAACCACAGGATTGTCTCCTTTCTATCTCGTCTGATTATTATTATTATTATTTTTTAATTTTTTAATGTTTTATTTGTTTTTGAGAGAGAGAGAGACAGCGGGAGCAGGGGAGGGTCAGAGAGGAAGATACAGAATCCGAAGCAGGCTCCAGACTCTGAGCTGTCAGCACAGAGCCCGACGCGGGGCTCGAACCCACGAACCGTGAGATCATGACCTGAGCGGAAGTCGGACACTTAACCAACTGAGCCCCCCAGGCGCCCCTTCATCTGATTTTTAAATTACTGGCCACTTGATGAGGTTTACATGTGAGATATCTAATTAGTACCCAACCAGAGTGTTGCACGTAGAACACCAAGTTTCGGAACGGCAGGGGCTAAAATCCCGCCACCTGAAATGGGGCTCATGGAGGGAAGACAAGAGCATCACCTGGAAGATTGCTGAGAAATGCAGAATGTGGTCTGGAGCCCAGACCTACCGGGTCAGACCCACAGGTTAGCAACACATCCAGGTGATCCACGGCCCGTTAACGCTCAGGACACATTGACTAGGCACCTGCTGGCAGTGGCCATCCAGCCCCTGGGTGGTTGGGCCTCTGTCCCTGTGGCTTCTCAGTTCCACCCCCAAGAGCACTCTTCCGTGAGAACCTTTGCTACAAGTGCACAATCCTGGTGTTCCTGAGCGTTCTCAGTGGAACCCTGCAGTGCGGACGGAAGGTCCACACCAGCGATGTTCCTCTCCCAGCTGAAGCCGTGAGCCCGCAGTCAAGGTGTGGGCAGCCTGGGGGAGGGTCCCTACCTCTCCTGGCCTCCGGGGGCTCCTGGTGCGCCTCAGCCTACAGCTGTGTCCCCACAATCTCTCTGTCTGCCTTCACACAGCCATTTCTCTGTGTGTCTGTGTCTTTTCTTCATATAGAGACACGAGTCATTGAACTAGGACCCTTTCTAACCCTAACCTAATTCCACCTGCAATAACCCTATTTCCAAATAAGGTCACATTTGAAGTTCTGGGCCATGGATTTGGGGAGCCACTCAGCCCACCATGTTCATCTACACGGTGGGACAAGCCTAGTCCTTACCCACTGGGATGCTGGGGGCTGGGATGATGTGATATAACAGAGTCACGGGCAAACGGAGAAGCAGTAGTCCGCACAAAGCACCCTTCACCGTTTCCGTCCAAGCGCTGCCAGCCCCTTCCATCAGTTCTGACTTTGTATGTGCGTCCTTAGTCACGCTACACTGACTGGCACACCACACACTCAACAAGTACTATTTGTTCGACAATATCCGTTTGATGCCAAGTTTCCTTCATCTCTCCATTACACATAGTGATTATAGATTAAGATTTTGTTATTGTGTGAACGGTATAAACCCAGCAAAGGAAATGTTCGGGGACTATATGTCATTTTGTGAGTTTCCTAGATTTTCCTGTGGGTTGGTTTTTAACTTGGCCTCACTCCTTGGCCTCAATATTTTTTTTTGTACAAGAAGTCAATTAGATATTATAGGTGAGATATTAAAACTACTCCAGGGACACAAGAAATACAATTTATACCCAATTCCATCTTCTGATCAAGCCCCAACTGCTCCTTGACACAAATGCCCTGCATTCTGCACGAGTGTTGATGCAAGCGGAGGTGGTGGGCTTCATCTTTAAGTGAATTAGAGGTGCTGGTGGCTCCCGCCTTCTCAGCAGGTACCTGTGAGAGACCCTGGTGGCCGGGACCCAGCGGGGGGCGGGGACCCCAGCGGGGAGCTTGCAGCGGGCTGGGAATCACCAGCGAGTGAGTGAGCCGGCTGGAGGGTGGCGTGGGTTTTTTTGACAGAGTTACACCCTAGGAATGGAATCAACCAAGTGGGGAGTGAAAAATTCATTTTCTGACAGCGGTGTCAGCGGAATCATGAGGAGCTGATGGCAACAAATCCATAGCTGGGTGAAAACCTGACAGGGTGGAAAACAAGGGCCTTCGCGGCTGGTCTTTCCCTTGCAGCTGTCCAGGACGCAATCTCACAGCAATTATTGCCCCAGCTGGTTCTACTGACCACGGGCCTCGCGGCCTCCCCTGGTCCCCGGGCTCACCCGAGAAACCAAACGTGTGCAAGGACAATTAGGGCTTATCGGTGCCCCACAGAAATGATCTCGGCCTTCTCTGCAGAGCCGCCGCGATGGCCACGGGGGGACCCCGGTACCGACGTGACGCTGGCTCTCCGGACGCCCCCGGCTCAGGCGGCCCGCCTGGGTGCCGCCGTCCGCTCGGGGGTCCTACCCTCGCTGGCGCACGGGGTCTTCTCGCTGTTCACCGTTGCCGCGCCTTGCTTTCTAGAAACACCACAGATCAAACGAGCCAAGTTTGCAGCAAGAAGTATAACAGCAATGAAGATGCTCTAACGCCTCAACTTCTGCGGCTGGTTCCTCACATGTTAACTGCACTCTGAGGACCCGAGTGACGAGGGTCCCATTTCCAACACAGCATGGAGTGGGTGATCTCAACTGTAAAATGAAGCCGTAAGAGCACAGCATGAAAATGTATTAGCAACAGTTAGATAAGGGGGACCTCAGCAAGGCGTACACACTTTCAATTGGTAAAATAATGTCTGTACAAATTGTTTTTGGTACATTAAGTACCTTTCACAGCCAAAATTTAAAAAAAGAAGAAGAAGAAGGAAAAAAACAAGCAGCACAGAGACACAGAGCATTTGCACAAAAGGCACAACCAGTCTGCTCTCCAGAGAAGTAATTTCATGCAGAAATTTTTTATTGAAATTGTTTCTCTAGTTGACAGATCGGGTATACAGTGATAAATGACAATGTGCCGGCCAGCCCGTCCGCCTGTGATGGGGGAAATCTCACACACTCCTCCGTAATAATAACAAGTATGCGTTTCTTCCAGCAGAAGGTGTTTTAAGCCCGTGAGCACGGTGGCCGAGCAAAGTGGCATTAAATCGCGGTGAGCCGAGGCTGAGAAAAGATTTATGTCTGTGTGCGGATCTAGCAGCTCTTTACTGACTATGACACGCTGACAGGGAAACAGGGTTATGAAAAATGACCCGACTCCACGAAGCTAAATCCGTGTCTGTCGAGGCTCTGAGCCGCCTGGTGTGCCCCAGCCACTCGCTGATGGTTGTGGAAAACCCGGAATATGATAACAAACCTTAAATCCATTAGCGTCTCAGGAAGCCCGCAGAACAGCACTGATGGGAATATCACTTTTGAAAGTTGCCCAGTTCAAAGGGAAGATTAATCACAGGCAAAGGTCTTCCACCGCGTGAAAATAAGCGGCTAGTGTCGTGAAGACGGGCGAGCTCCCCTCGACCGAACGGTACTGGCAACCCGGCTCTCGCCATCCTGGGATCACCACCGACCCCTTTCCGCTTGTGTGACGGGAATCCATCCTTGGGTTGTGTAAGATCGTTCCAACCAAGTATTGCCCGTGACACACATTCAAATAGAAACTGTCTTGCGTCTACACATGGTGGCAGAGTCGTCCTAAGGAATATTCCAGTTACGACATTAGACCAAAGCCACGAGGTGAAACAGATCGGTATCTGCTACGGAGAGACACGGAAACACCAGAGTGACCGTTTGTAATCCCTTCCTGCGGTGCCTGTCGTGTGGGGTTTAGTGCCAGACAATCTGCTGTAACTCCGCTCCCAGCCCTGTTGAAGGTCAAGGGACTCAGAGGCTGGTGTTTGCTCGGACACTAAGTGGCAGAGCAGAAACCGTGGCCTTCGAGGACCTCGGTCTCCTCACCAGTAAAACCAGATGGATTAATAAGGGTCTGGGCTAACCATCCGAGGCCAGTGGCAGCCTCAGAACTGGGGACACAGGAAGAACCTTTCACAGGCAAAGTGCTTCTAGAGGTGAAAGTAGGAACCCAGATGTATCATCTCGCTTTCTGGTCTAGCATTCCTTGGGGTTATTTACAATTTCACCTCCGAAATGGAGGCAGGAGCCTGAAGTTATGAGTGGGCTCTCCAGCCACTGGGCTCAGACAGACGGGCAAGGTTTCCTTTGTCTGAAATGCCAGAGCCCAGGAAGTACTCGCTCCCCACTCTTCCCCAGGGCCGGAAGGCCCATGGGGGAGCAACCCCACAGGCCTCCTGGGCAGAAGAGGACATCACTGAAGGCTGTGCACTGCCCAGGTGTGGGATGGTCACGCGACCGGCCACTGGCCGCCTGGGAGCTGTGGATGTCGACCGCATGACTGTCAAGTGCAGGGCACACAGTCCGCTGTAGAGCTCAGCCTGGCACCGAGGCTGCTCCTGCCTACAGGTCAGGAGGGGGGGCCCGGGAGGCGAGGGGAGGCAGGCCAGGCCCCATCACGAGGCAGGCACAGCCGGCAGGACGTGGCGAGCTCCCAGTGCACCTGCTCACCCTGTGGGGTCAGGGTGACAGGTCAGGACACACCTGTCACTCACAGGTACGAATCTGCTCACAGGAGCAGTTGTCGCCCTATGTGTCAAAGCCCAAAAATGTATCAGGCAAGAAATAGTGACCCACATTTGTTAGCAACTCAGCCTGAGCCGGGAATTAACTAACATCAGTAAAGTACGACTCACCACTAACTTTCCCAGCTAAGTTGTGGCCTCTAACATATGGTTACACGCATTCCACATTGAACATGTACCCAAATCTTCGTATGAAATGTTTACATCTTTTTGACAAACAACAAATAATGAAAGTCTATTTGTAAAGAACGGGGGATAAAACATCTGGGTGGGGAAAAAAAGGCAGATTCGTGGTCTCGAGGGTCAGTGGACATCATCAACTTTGTACACTTCCCTTGACCACATTTATGTTCTCTGTATTTATAGTATGAATCTCTCGTTTGTTGTCAAGACACGATTTTGAGCAGATAAACGCTGGGGAGAACACCACTGCGGATTAGTTCTGGCTGCGACATTACTCACTTGCAAGAGTCTCATTTACAGAAGATGACGCTTCCTTCCAATTTTTAGTTTTAGCCGTATTTGTAATTTTCAGATACAGCCTTGAAAGGAAGCTGGACACATGAGAAAAGCGGCTTGATGCGAACTGGAGTCCTTCTTAGAAAAGATGTACGTGTTCTATTGCGAAGTCACACACAAAGTTTGCCCGTCTTGGAAAGCTAACGTTCTTGTGTTTACTGTTGCCCCAGTGGGCATGCGACTCACCCAAGACTAAACCATATTAAAAAGTCATAAAATAGGAGCACCTGGGTGGCCCAGTCGGTTACGCGGCCAACTTCGGTTCAGGTCATGATCTCGCAGTCCGTGGGTTCGAGCCCTGCATCGGGCTCTGTGCTGACAGCTCGGAGCCTGGAGCCTGCTTCAGATTCTCTGCCTCCCTCTCTCTGCCCCTCCCCCACTCACTCTCTGTCTCTCTTTCTCAAAATAAAATAAAGACATTAAAAAGACTTTAAAAAAAGTCATAAAATGTTGCTCAAAAATAAACTTGCATGAAGACGGCCATTCTAAGTGGATCCGAATGGGAAAGTGGGAAGTTTCTTGTACCTTTGGGCATGAGGATATCAAAATAGATTTCACCCAAATAAATTAACTTCAGCAAGCGTTTGAAACATTTTACTTTAAGACAAAATGGACGGGGCACCTGGGTGAATCAGCTGGTTAAGCGTCGGACTTTGGCTCAGGTCATGATCTCAGGGTTTATGAGCTCAAGCCCTGCATCAGACTCTGTATGGACAGTGCAGAGCCTTCTTGGGATTCTCTCTCTGCTCCTCTCTCTCTCTCTGTCCCTTCCCGACTCACGCTCTCTATCTCAAAAAAAAAAAAAATAGATAAAATAGAAACATCTTATTAACACATGTAAAATCAATAACTTAACAAGTAGCACCTTCTAATCCAAATAATACTCAATTAAGTTCATCCCTGCATCAATAATTTGTTCCACAGAATTAAATATTGTTTATCCTTAGAAGCCATACTGACCAGCCGACCAGCTAGTACATTGGCTTTATTGGCCTGAAGGATTCTTATTTTCCATTTATATTCACTTGTTGATGAAAAAACTTCCCTTCGATATCCAGAATCTCAAATGCGTGTTTGGAAGATTTAAGATACAAAAAGAATTTTTTTTTTTAGAAAAGGAAAAATATTAAAATAAAAAAAATCCATCCTGGCCATGTTGTTTCTGATGAGACTTATTTGTTTGATATCAGACCTCAAATTTTACAGTTACTGAGCATTTTATGCTTTATTCTAATAAAACTGTGGATAAATCATGGCTGAGAAGAGGAAGAAAAGAGCCTAACTAGAATAGCATAACTAATGTTTTCGATACAGCTGTCTGAACACAGTGATACTAATGTGTGGGTGGCGAGCATGGTGGCATCATGTGCACATACTTGCTGTAAAGAGAATTTAAAATGTATTAATAAATTACAGAAATTTTATCTTTTTAAATTTTTTTAATGTTTATTTATGCTTGAAACATAGAGCATGAGCAGGGGAAGGGCAGAGAGCGAAGGAGACACAGAATCCGAAGCAGCTTCAGGTTCTGAGCTGTCAGCACAGAGCCCGACGCGGGGCTCGAACCCGCAAACCGTGAGATCATGACCTGAGCCGAAGTCAGTCACTTAACCGACTGAGCCACCCAGGCGCCCCAAATTACAGAAATTTTAATGTTAATTACTGCACTTCTGAATGTCAGGAATTTTATAAACATTGATGTTTAAATGGTTAGAATACATATTTGCAAAATTTAAATTTAAAATATCATCTATTATACCTATAACAGAAATCATTATGATTTATGTCAGCTTTCTGGGATTTAAAGAAATTATGTTTTTTTGAAGCAAAATATTTTTTCAGAGGCCTAAATCTGAGATGTGTGAGTACAATCATTTCAAATACTCTATTTGTACTTTTAAGAACAAAATAGAACGGGGCTGTTGGTTAAGTGTCCGACTTCAGCTCCCGGTCATGATCTCACAGTTTGTGGGTTCGAGCCCCGCGTCGGGCTCTTGCTGACAGCTCGGAGCCTGGAACCTGCTTCGGATTCTGTGTCTCCCTCTCTCTCTGCCCCTCCCCCGCTCACACTCTGTGTCTCTGTCTCTCAAAAATAAGTAAACGTTTTAATAATAATAAAAAAAGAACAAAACAGAAATGGTATCTACTGATATTTTGAAATAGTATAAATGTATTCTCCTATAAGTTTTAAAGCGTACGTATATTTTCTCTTTGCATAGAAGTGTGTTTCTGTACTTTAATTTTGTGTTTATTTAAAATGAACCAAAAGCCAGGACCCACTTTATATAGCGACAACCTTTCTGGGGCATGACTACCTTGAAATCTCAGCTCTGTCTGACTTCTGTATGACACCGGAACATCTGGTCATGACTCCATTGAACGAGCACCTCACTCAACAATGCAGATGTTTTAAATGTTCTAGGACGGTCAAGGATGAGCTGTCACGTCTGACGTTCATCTCCCTCCGGAGTCATCACGTGGCCCCACGCTTAGCAAATCGAGGCACGATACGTATTCATGGCAATGCAGCTCATGGAAGGGTGCTGTAGTTGGAGACTGGCTTTTTCTACTGGACACAAGCAAGGAGCTCTCTTCTCACCCATAGGCCCTGATGCTGGAGGAACTGAGATGGAACCTTCAGGAACACTCTCGCAGTGAGAATGAGCCGTGGGTGTCACTGCTGATGGTGTAGCGGTTGTGACAGTGACCCGGATGATGCAGGTGGCCCCTCCTCCCCTCATGTGGCTAGAACGTTTTGGCCAGAGAAAGATGCGAGTGCAAATGCAGGACTTTCTAGAAAATGTATCGGTGTGGGAACAGCTGTCCGCAAGGAGCACATCCATGGCTTGGTTCCAAGGTCAACATTTTCAAGTTCGTTTTAAATTGTCTGGCGTTTCCATTTAAAACTAACATCTGCCAATGGAAACCCCTCTTCCGTCTTTCGTGATCAAATCTGTTAGAGCCTTAGGAACTGGCGGGGAAACCCCGGGTCCCCTCCGTGACTCCAAGGCCAGCTGCTCACCCCCCTCCAGGGGCTCAGGCAGCAGGAAGCCCACCGTGTGCCCAGCCACGGGCCGGAAGCGCAGACAAGTGTCTGCGTGAGCCACACGGGCTCTCCACCGCACAACAGAAGTGAGTGCCGCAAGTGGACAATCAGGAAAGTTACTCGGTGTAAACGATTAGAATCTGTTTTCTGGGCCGGAACGGACGGGTCGAAAGCATGTGCTCTGACCCAAGGAGGCCGTCGCCAACGCCCGGCCGTCGCCCGTTCCGTGAGGCCAGACCGTCCGGCTAGGACACAGGCAGATGGTGGGGCCTGTTCCTTCGGTCGCACCCCTCCTTGGGCCCCGCGCTGGGGCTCGCGATGGTCACGCCGGCTCTGCACCTGTCTCTCGGAGTCAGGATCCCCACACACTTCCCGGCATGCTCCGCCCCTGGGACGTGCTCATGTGAGCATCCACGTCCTCCCCACAAATCTCCCAGCGCCCTAAGAAAACCGGCCGCCCCGCTCGCCTTCCCGTGTTCCTCGGGTCCGCGTGGAGCCCTCGCACACGGGGTGTTCGCCACGCTTGCTGAGTGAATTAAGGCCATTAGTACATACGCACCACAGAGGGCTGAACTTTGGGCCGATTTCATCCCGTTTCCGTTATGTGCACACAAGCATTTGGAAAGGCACAATTCTCTTAAAGGACAGAACGCGCCTCCACATCTCATCAGGACTCTTCTTAGGAGGAAAGTGGACTCAAGGGCGTGGCGCAGCCCCACCCCCGCTGTGATGAAGCAGGAAGTCCCACTGTCCTCTGCTTGGCAAGACATTCGAGGGCTGGGACATGTTTGTCACCTGCATAAACCAGGTCGGATGGCGTAGTCAGAAGGCAGAAGTCCAAGTGCCTGGTCCTCCTCTGTGTCCTCTGGGAGGTCGCATCACGCACCATCTGAGACACTCGCTGTCCCCAGGGGGTGAGGGGGCAGGACTGCATTGGGGACACGGCTACTTCTTCGGGCTGTACCAGTGCTTAACTGGGCCTATGACTTGGTTTAACCGCCTGCAAAGTGGGCTAATCTCACTGACCCACAGGAGGGTCGTGTGGATTCAGGCAGCTGACTGTTTTGGTGTTTTCTGGAAAGCCGTCAGCAGACAGTGAGCCCCATGAATGTGAAGTCTGACTAACTGGAGGCAAGTCTGCGCCCCAGGTTAAGCCCTCGTGCTGAATTTCCAGGCTCGTGGGTACGGAAGCACCTTTAATGTTACTTTAATGGAGTTGCCTTTTTTTTAAGCGGTTAATTTAATTCTTGATGGTAATGAGACCGTGCCTCTTATGCAAACCGATGTGCAGCCCTGAGGACAGAGGGCAGAGAGGTAAAAGGGCCTCTGATGGAGGGACGGAGCCTTCTAGAAGAGTTAGAACTTGCTCTGCCAGGGGCAGCCGACGTCAGAGCGTGGACAGTCTCCACGGTCTCCCGGCCTCCCTCGGCGACGGCGAGTCCGAAAGCCGGGTCGGGGCGCCCCTCCTGCTCGCCGGCGCCGGCTCTGCCGAGGACAGTCAGGGAGCCGAGGTCCCGTGGCAGGGACTTAGCCCAGCCAACAGCAAAACTGCGTGAATATTCTGGAATCACGGTAGAAAAGTGAAATCGAATCGTTTACAACATTAAGTGTAGCTACAAATCATCCTCTCCTCCAAAGACGTCATTGTTTCCCTTTTGGCTACATGCAGAACAAAAGCTGAAATGAATTTCAAAATACTTTCAAAGCGCTTTGGAATTAGTGATGTTTGTGAAAGAGCGTTTTAAATACCTAAGGCTTTAGAACACTGATCGGGGCAGGGGGTCGGGGGGGCTCCGTCGGTTAAACGGCCAACTCTAGACTTCAGCTCAGGTCGTGGTCTCAGGTTCGTAAGTTGGAGCCCCAAGCCGGGCTCTGCGCTGACGGTGAGGAGCCTGCTTGGGGTTCTCTCTCTCCCTCTCTCTCTGCCCCTTGCCCACTCGCTCTCGCTCTCTTTCAAAAATAAATAAATAAATAAATATTTAAAAACAACATGTCCATGCCTGTCCGCCACGCCAGCAGCAGGCAGTGGACGCCCTGGGGTCACACTCCAGAAGAGAAGGTGGGCAGGGAAGGTTCAGATCCCTTGCGCCCTGGGGCGTCTCAAAGGGATGTGGCAGGGAATTTGCGAGTGGTCTGGATTAGAATGAAGTGCTCCTTGAACATCGCTTGGCATTTCCTTTCTTATTTTTTCAGTAATGATGGGTGGCTAGAACCCCGAAATGGAGGCGTTAGTGAGGTGCGCGCACTGGAAAAGCGACTTCATGCTGTGTCGCTGCTGGTAGCTCCCCTACTAATTATAACTGCGTTTTTAAAGACTCTATTCTACCAGTTTCTGTTCCTATGGAAATAATGGATGTTATGCAATTTAATGTCTTTCCCATTTAAAAAAAGAAAAAGAAAACAAAACAGTACCCTGGCTCTCAATGAAATATGAAGTGGCGGACATTGGATCTCAAAGGGGAGTTTCCAGAAATGGCCTGAGCATTGTAGGGTCCATACAAGTGCTTCTAGAATGGGTCACTGTGGAAGATGGGCGGAAGGTGGGAGGAAGGTCAACGAACACATGGCTCTCTGCCGGGCAGGCCTCCAAAATATTAATTCCTTTCTCATGAAGTTTGTGGAAGAGTCTTTACAATCTTGTCCTTATTTCCAATTTCTTTGCTCTCTCTCTGGTGACAATCATCACAGCCTTTAAGTGTACGTCCCATCTGGAAGGAGGGTGGCTCTCTCCCTGTCTCCTGCTTACATCCAGTTCCAGACAGGCGGCCCCTCCCTGGAGACCAAGCCCCACACTTGTCACATCCACGTCTAGGCTCCGGGTCGGGGTCAGTGAGAGCCCACGGGCAGGGTCTCCTGCATGCCACCAGGATGCTGAAATAGCAGCATTTGACACATTTAAAACTTGCTGTTTGTGCAATCACTAAAAACTGCACCATTAGCTGGATTTTCAGATTGCATGAGTGCAGATCATTAAGTGTTATTACAGTATTAATTATTAGAAATGTCCTGTACTGCCCAAATTAAATTGGGATAGTCAACGACCTGCGAGTTCCCAATACCACGGATAATTTAACTGGAGATCTGCCACACTGGGTAAGGTGTCTTCACATGCCATGCACGTTGTTTCACATTAAGTACCAACTGAGGATCCCAGAAGAAAATGAATAAATCAGATTTTAACATTTTCCTACGGCGACCTTGCCACAGGAGCTTCCAGCAGAAAGGAGAGGCCAAGACCGTACATGACGATCGGACGCCTGCACACGGGACATCCACGTGGCGTGTGGATGCATGCACGTGGGAAGTCCACGGGACCTGTGGGTGCCTGCACGTGGCACTTCCACATGACGTGTGGGTGCCTGCACGTGGGAAGTCCACGGGACCTGTGGGTGCCTGCACATGAAGAGTCCACGTGAGGAGCCAATGCCTGCCTATGGGAAGTCCACAGTTGGGTGAACTCTCCAACAGTGATGCGCCTTTTGGTTCCTTTGCTGATTTCATGGGATTTCTGTCTCAGAATCTGAACTGAGTTGATTAAGAAAAAAAAACAAGAATGAAATGAGCACCGACATTTGGGGCCAATCCGTTTAAATCTGGATCAACATCTCCGAGGCTCTTCTGATGAGATACTAGCCAGTCACCCCCAAATCCTCACACACTCCCGTCTTCAAGCCCATCAGTCACCTGTGTGGTTAAGAGTCCCGGCAGCTGGGGTGGACGACACCCTCCTCTGTGGCCAGACGTTTCTTGGTGGCACCTTCTTCAGTTACCCTGTTAGCACAGGTGGGAGCCTGTCCCGTCCAGGCAGAGCGTGACAGGTGGCCAGCAGGCACCTGGCTACACCCAGCCTGGGTCCATGTTTCCATGAAAGCTGCTCTGGGGCCATTTGGACATGTTCCTAATTGAAACAGAAGCCTGAGAAAAATACGTTTTTAATAATAAGGGCGGACTTTTTCATGAGATATATATTAACAGTATGTAAAACTAATTCAATAGTGTAATGCAATAATGTACCTGTGATTTAAATCTGTTAATGTGCAAGTTACTCGATATTTTGTGGCCTCGGTTCCCACACTGGGGAGAAACCATGTCTGATCCCCTTTCCGTAAGGATGGCCTGTGGGAATAGGACGAGGTCAGGTCCTGCACCCCCGCTTGGGGCTGGGAGTTTAGTGCCGTCCATGTCCTTCCCGGTGCCTTTTCTCTCACCGGTGCACCAGTCAAAGCGTCCAAGAAGAAAGTGTGTACGGAGTTCCCATTCGGGAAAGCCGCAGGCGGACACCCGGCTGTCCCGTGGCAGAGGTGTAGTTCACCATGACCGCTAACGCTGTTCCGCGGGCGCAGGGCCTGAGACCCCCCAGCTGAACTCTTAGGTATTGACAATGATCCCCTAGGTAGGCTTTCTCATTTTTAGTGTTATTCACAAAGTCTAACACACAAGTCGGTTTTTCAAGCTTTGTGTAAAATCTATGAAGCTCACCGGACACATGAATATATGATTCATGTGACATTCATACGTGGCTCCAGGGGCTCCTGGGGGGCTCAGCTGGTTAAGCATCTGACTCTTGATTTCGACTCAGGTCACGACCTCACAGTTGGCGAGATCAAGCCCCCCGTCAGGCTCCGCGCTGGCCATCGAATTTTATGTGTACGCACAGTGTTGACCTTATAACAATGCACAGAAACCACATATTAAAAAACTAAGGCACTAAAAATATAAACACGATTGGGTGATATATGTATGTACACATATACATGTATGTACATATATGATGCTTCCACGGAACTTGGACTTTCGAATCTAATCAGAGAATATCCAGGTGTCCCCTGCAATAAGGAACCCTAAATCCCCAAACCTCTGCTCCTCCCAAAAATCTACTTTTTCTTAATCGGGAAAATCCGTCACAAGAAACAACCCCTGTCCTGCTGTGTAAACGGAGCTCTGTCTTCTCTGTACGTCACACAGAGAAGGGTCTGAAGTGTGAGGCACCACGGGCGGGGCACAGATGTGTGGGCTCCAGCCCCAGCTCCACCCACTGGGTCTCGCAGGACAAAGTGAGTCCCAACGTGCACAGAGGTCTTCCTGGGGGGACACGTGACCAGCAACAGCCGCTTCTGCGTTGCGGATGGCACCGGGGGCAGACCAGTGACAGGCTCTAGGTTATGAAGCTTCTTACTACCTACCGTGTCGCTGTGGCACCTCCTTATAGGGAAAGAGTAGCCGTGAGGATGGGGGTGCTCTGGACTTGAGCTCCCTAGAGCCCAGCACTCAGTGAGGCACAGAGAGACGGGGGGATCAGGCCAGTGGAGTCCAGGTCGGTGTTCTACCCAGTGGTCACAGAGGACTTGACGCGGGTCCCCTAAAGCAGCACAGAGTGGAAATCATCACAGACGCCACCTTCAGTAAAGTGTGGACAGGGGGGCGGTGGAAGGGAGTCCACGGTTGTGAGGGACTTGAGACTAGGGCCCCCCAGGCGGCACAAGTGCCAGGGCCGTCCTCCCCAGCGGCTGGGTCCTGGTTCAGGAGCTGACGACGGTTTCTGGGGACGAGGCACAGTCCACCTCAATGTACCCCCACGTCTTCCCTCCTCCATTCAAGTCCCCCAGCCCCGCATCCGGGGGCCGGCCAGCGGAGGATGGCGCTCACAGCTCTGTCCCCCAGGGTGGGCGGTCAGGTCAGGGGAGCCTGGGTGTGGCCAGTGCTATCAGGGGCTCTCTGTTAGGGGCTGGACCCAGAGGGGCAGTGTCAGAACTGAGGGCTCTGCCCCTCTTCCCCTGGGCTCTGGAAGGCCAGGGACAAGGTGGGTGATCTGGAAAAGACACGAGGACCGGGCGTGTGACAGGAAAGGAGGAGCCTCCCGCTGACCGGGGAGTCCCCACTCCCGGGGCGCAGGATTGATCAGGAGCCCCTCCCCTCGACCTGACCGACCCTGCCCCGGCCCCCGCCAGTGCCCCGGACCCGCCCCCGCCCCTGCTTAAGGTCAAGGTCACTGGGCATCCCTAGGCTAAGGAGCTGAAACACCTACAGAGAACAGAGCAGCCCGGGATTGGACCCAGCCTGACCTCGTCCATCCGCCTGGTCCGTCAAACGCTGCTGCTGAAACCCTAACGGTACAAGATGGACCGTGGGCTCGCAGCTCCGATCCAATTCTGCCTCTGTCACCAGCTCGAAATTTAAACAAATTCTTTACGATTATCAGAAATATGTTTTGATTGAGGGAAAAAATATTATTTTAACACTTTACCTCCAATGTTCGCCTTCTTATCCCTTTCCGTCAAATCCAGAACTCTCTAGAAATGTAGGTTCCCTGGTTTTTCGGCGGCAGGGCTTCAGACACCGGAACAGCAGTCAATCCAGTCTGCTGAGGAGGGAGCCTGGCAGAAAACTCTCTCCAGCTACAAAGGCGAGAGCAAGGAAAGTGTGAATTTCTCCTTTCCCAACCTATTCAACTCAATGAGGTGGTAACTTCACACAGGCTGTTTAAATGCAAACACTATTAAGCACTGTCTGTTTCCTTCTCTTATTTCAAAAAATGGAGCAGAGATTAAACATAAAAACTTGTTAAAGCAAAGTTAAGATTACAAATTTAAGCACAAAAAGTCAGTAAATGCAAATGCCAATGTTCTAATTGTAACATTAACTTGAACACATTTCACATCCTGGTTGCATTGACTGTATGTTTAAAAGGTCTAATTAGGAACTCTTGCTATTGTGGGAGATGTGGATGAATACTTTTATTATGGGCGCGTTTACCCCCTACAGCCTCGCGCCTCTAAGTGGTAAGCTCCTTGAAAGTAGGGGTGTTCCCGTACTTCAGTGTGTGCGTGTGTGTGCGCGCGTGCGTGTGCGTGCGTGTAGTATGAACGATACGGTGCCGATCCATCGAGGATGAAATCAGTCTGGGAAAATTACTCGTTTGGCTTGGGCTCAACGGGGCAGTGAATTCTGTTCTAGGAATGACGTGCAGATTTAACCAGAGGTCCCCCACCGTCACTCTGATAAGCACGACTCAAAAATGTCGAAGGCCGCGTACCAGACTGACTTTCATTAACTTAAAGAATCTTTTCCAAAAACTTTCGGTTTTAACTTCTTTTATGTTTTTTGAGTTTTTTTTTTTATTTTAGATTTTATTAGGAAAACATTTGGAATATTAGTAATGAAGTTAGAGGGAAACATGCCTATATTTCCACACCCCGGAAAACCACCCAAGTTTGGGTCCTCATTTTCCCTTCCTGTCCTCATTCCTACGAGGGAAAATTAACGCATGATTTTTCATAGTTGAGACATAATCATACAAGTGTGTCGACAGCTGCCCTTTGGTCCAGTTTGTGCACCACTGGTCACTGCAGACATCATATGTGGGGGGTGCTGTGGACACACCTCACACTAGCGGTCAGCGACCCACTATTCTTTGGGTCTTTTCTTCGGGGAGCAGGGGTGGGTAATGGGATCCTTGAGACTCCTCATGAGTTTGCAGTATTTCCTCAGAACAACTTCAATACATTGAAAGTACATTTCTAGCATCGTAGTAATTTGTTCCAATAAATTATCTATTTGGCCAGAAGTTCCAAAATTTCACAAAAAATACAAGTACGTCTTCAATTATTTTTTTAAGTGGACCCAAACTATCCTCTACTTTTTTAAGGATTTGTAATAACTAATCAGCTAAAAGAATTATAACATTATAGGTCAAAAAAGAATAAGAAACTAAAGAATATATTTATTACAAATATGATAAAAAAAATAAGTAAAAACAATTAAAATGAATAATTTTAAAGATAAAGCAATGAATAATAAGAAGTAAAATATCTGAGACCTGCTCATTCTCACAGATAATGAAAGAAATGATAGCTAAAAGGGGATTTAAGAAAACAATCTAGGCATCTGAAGCTTTTAAATTAGCGTGAATCATATTCTAGTCATCTGTCTGCTCTGAAGAGGTGGACGAATGTTGGATGGATGACGGACATCCACTTCCACGAGTTTGGTAATTGTAAACACACACACACACAAACAAAAACAAATTGCAACATTCCAGTGATAATAACATAAATTATATATACTCTTGGGAAAATTTATTAAAATCATTGCAAACATGTTTATGACAGTTCCTAATAGCCTAAGAAAATGTGTATTATCTCAAACTCTGAAAAGAACAGAGTGTGAATAAAGATAATCCTGCAGAGGAAAAACTAAGGAAAATTTCAAGGTAACAGTGGCCTTGTCAATGTGACATACTTATATTGTTTTCGGATTCCTTTCACTTTTACAGAGTTTCTAGACTTCCGGCAATGAGAGTATTGTTCTGACGACTGAGGAGAAGTGAATTTATAAAGGGCATCATCCTAATGTTTCCCTCGCCAGCAGGAAATGCAGTAATGGTTTCATCTATTGCGGTTTCCAGTTTCATGCTATTGGGCTGTGCACTCTCTCACAGACGAGCAGCTGGGAAGGGTGGACTATTTTCAGATAATCGTGCAGTGTTCTTTGATAATACACCAGAACTCGGCAAGTGCTAATCTCCCAAAGATTGGCTGGAAAATTCAAAACAATCACAACAAATTTCTCACACATGAAAACTCCCTGGTGTCTTCTGCACTTGGAATGGATCTTCTACCCCATGATTTTGTGTTGTCTTCCAAACGTGGACGCCATTCCACATAAAACCGTCACAACCATTAATATCAGCCCCAGTCTCATCATGAAAATATGCCACTGAGCTGGCGGAGTCATGCACACCTGTGACAGAACCGGCAGAAAGGGAAGCAGCGTCTTGGTAAAATGATGGACCCCTGGCAGGTGTCTAGGACCCCGAGGCATTGCTGGACCGAATTTGGGGAACTGTCCGTCCCCTGAAGCAATTCTTTTTTTTTTTTTTTTAATTTGAGGTGGTGGCAGAGGGAGAGCGAGAGAATCCCAACCAGGCTCCATGTTCAGCATGGAGCCCACCTTGGGGCTCAATCCCACGACCCTGGGATCATGACCTGAGCCAAAATCAAGAGTTGGACGCTCAACTCACTGAGCCCCCCAGATGTCCCTGAAGCCATCCTTATAAGGCCAGAAGACCGTCTATGTGGCAAAATCCAAGGGCATATTTCTGTTGTCATTTCGGTGGCTTCCCCTCCATCTGGAAACTCTCGTCTCTCAGCTGCCATCCCAAACCTGTCCAGGACCCCCTCAGCTTCCTGAACGTGCTCTTCTGTTCTCGTTTACAGGTCTGCATGTTTCCCTTCCCTACACTCAGTTCCTGTGCTCTGCCAGCCTCAGCTTGTTCCCTCTTGTCCACTGTCTCCAGGTGACAACACGATTTCAACCCCTGTCCAAGCAAACATGAGTGCCCCCTACCTCCCCAGACCCCCAAACCCTACATCTGACTCTCGAAGCTCAATGGACATTTGGGCGTGTGTGTGTGTGGATGTCCACACGGTGGCTTCCTCCCTGCTCTGCTCCCAAACTGTACCTTTTCTGGCTCCTCACACTTCCCTGCCACGTCAATGCACTGCCTAATGCTGTCCGTTTATCTCCAGATTATTCACAAATTCTACTCATCCGCGCCTCTGCTGGGTCCACTCTGGTCTAGACTGTTCCCTTCCAGGCCAAGAAATCATCTCTAATATAGCTCCTCACACTTGCTCTGTCCCTCCCCTTCACATTAGCTCCTGGCAGGGCACAGCACTGCCCTCCCTACACCACACAGCAGCTCCTGTCACGCCCCAAGTACTAACTTCTGCTGTATGTGAAAACCATGTAATCTGCTTTTATCGATCAAGGCCACCTACCAAGGTCTTAGGGGTCTGCAGCCCCCATGGCCCAGTGCTGACAGCCTTCCAGTCTCTGTCACCCTCATGGCCTCGCCGTCCAGCGTCCTTCGTTTCTGGGAGCAGCGCACGCCTGGTTCTCCCGGACAGTCTTCCTTCAAATGTCTGCTTAACTATGACTGACATACCCCAAGTCCGTGAGGAGATCAAACCCCCATTATTCACCCTCTGATTTTTATCTCTGGTAAAAATATTTCGAGTTGAAGGAGTTCTGTAAGTATTCGGGATACAAAGCGTTTGTCAGATCTATGTTTTTAAAATATTTCTCTGAATGTGGGGCTTGCACTTTTATTTTCTCAAGGGTATCTCTCAGAGAACAGATGTTTCAAGTGTTGGGTCCAATTTATTGAGGTTTTCCTTTATGTTCTATGTAGAAACTTCTGCCTACTTGAAGATTCAAAGAGTATCTCCTGCATTTTTCTTCTAGACGTTCTACAGTCAAAAATTTTATGTTTAAATGCTTGATTGATTGATTTAATCCTTGAGATCTCCTGCTATGTGACAACATTCAAGGTTATTGTTTTATTCATCTGCGTGAGCAGTACCATTTGTGAAAAGATGGTCACTTCCTGTTGCCTTCCTTGGCAACTTTTTGGAAAAACCAGTTGATTAGTTATGTGTGGGGCTACTTCTGGACTCTTTCTGTTCTATCAATATGTGTGTTTATTCCTAAACTAGTACTATAATGTTCCAATTATTATAGCTTTACATTAAGTCTTGACATTGTGTAATAGAAGTCTTCAAACTTTTTCTTTTGTTTCAAGATTGTTTTAGCCATTCTTTGCATTTTCACGTAAATGTTAGAGTTGACATGTCAGTTTCTACAAAAATGAATGGTGAGATGTGGGAGGACATTTCACGGCATCTCCAGATCAACTGGAAGAGAATTTGTAATTCTTCATGACCTAGGATCACTCGCTATTTGCTTAGGGCTCACTTTGTTTATAGTTTTCAGTCTACATGTCCTGAACATAATTTGTTAGATCATCTCTAAGAAATGTATGTATTTTATGTTATAGACAATATTTTTAATTCTAATTTCCAAATTTTTGTTGCTGGTGTATAGGCATAACGGATTTCTGTATATCGACCTTGTGTTCTGCAACCTCACTAAACCAGCTTACCTGTTCTGGTTGTTTTTGCCATTGTTTGTAGGTTCTTTAGAAATTTCTTCCTAAATGATCACGTCTATGCAGGGACAGATTTAATTTTTTTTTAATTTAACAATATATTTTATTTATTTATTTTTGCTTTATTGCATTAGCTAGAAGCTTCAGTGCATGGCTGAAAAGAAGTGGTGAAAACAGAGACTTTCATGGTTCGTGATGTCAGGGGTAAGCATTCAGTCTTAACCATTAAATATGATGCTAGTTACAGATTTTTCATAGATGCTCTCTGTCAGGTTAAGGCTATTGTTTTCTATCCCTAGATCAGTGCGAGTTTTTAGGGTGAATCCATGTTGAATTTGTATCAGATGCTTTTTCTGCATCTACTGAGACAACCATATGATTGTCAGTGTTAAAACAATCATACATTCCTGTGATAAACCTCACTTTGTCATATGTTACTTTCTACATACTCTGAATGTTGGTTTCCCAAAGTTCGCTGAATAGTTGCATCTGTTCATTGGGTTTTTTTATCTCTAGATTTTCTTGTCCTGTCTTAGTCTGTACTGGGGTAAATGCTTACTCAGAAAATGAATTGGGAAGTGTGTCCCTAATGCAGCTTTCCATAGAGTTTACATGTTGTAGTTTCTTCCTTAAATAATTGACAGATTCACTAGTGAAGCATGGTGGACTTTGATCATTCTTTATAAATTTTCAAGTTAAAAATGTAATTTCTTTAACTAATACAGGGCTATTCAGGTATTCCCAATTTTCTGAGTATGTAATTTGTGCCACTGAATTTGGAAATGTTTAGCCATGATTTCTTCCAGTGTGTTTTCTTTTTCTTTTTTTCTTTTTAGTTTATTTTTTTTTTTTGAGAGAGAGAGAGAGAGAGAGAGAATGAGCAGGGGAAGGGCAGAGAGAGAGGGAGACACAGAATCTGAAGCAGGCTCCAGGATCTGAGCTGTAAGCACAAAGCCCGACTCAGAGCTCCAACTCGCAAACCGCCAGATCATGACCTGAGCCAAAGTCGGACGCTCAACCGACTGAGCCTCCCAGGCATCCCTTCCAGTGTGTTTTCTATCCTCATCTTTCTCCTGGTTCTCTGAGGTTCTTAGAGCATTTGCTATTGCCCCATGGTCACTGGATGTCTGCTCACACTCTTGCCCTGTGCCTCACGTGCACATCTGGTGGACATCAGTTTAGGTGCCACATCTTGCATCTTTAAGCTCGCCAACTTTGTCTTCCATGATATCGACTCCTCTACAATCCTGCAATGGATTTTTCTTTTCATATATCACACTTTTCAGTTCTAAAAATATTATTTGTTCCTTTCATGTATACTTTCCTCTCCAGATTTTGTACACGTTTTATCTGAAAATTCTTAAACGTACTGAGAATGTTTATATTAATTGTTCTCTGTGCTAATTCCATCATTTATCTCATTTTTGAACCTATTTCCATAGACTTCTTTTCTTCCCTACTGATTATAAATCACATTTCCTGCTTCTTGGCATAGGTGATGATTTCCTTGGATCCTGGACATTGTGGATATTTTGTTTTTGAATGTCTGCGTTTGTTTTTGTCCTTTGAAGCTGACATCTCCTACCAAAGATCAAGTGGTAAAAGTTTAGCTAGCATCTGTGACACAAAAGCAGAAACAGCTGCCCTGCACACACATGGGCATCACTGTGTGTCCATAAAGCCTTATTTACAAAGCCAATGATGGGCCAGATTTAGCCCTAAATCTAAGGACCATAGTTTGCAAATGTTACTTTAAAGAATGGCCAAGTTCGTTTATACTTAAGTCAGGCAATTAGTTACTTGTGGATTTACTAGAATATCCTTTGCACTGGGCATAGCTCAGTGTTAATGTTAAGGTGTAAACTTTCTTGACTGCTTACTGAACAACTTAGGTGATTATCAAGTAGTTTCTACTGTGCTGGTTAAATCCAGAGGTTCTCCTGCTCCTGGGAAACCAGCCCAGCTTCATGGACTCCAGCCACACACGAGAGAGAGAGGTGGACTTGTTACAGTCGCTAGACTCCCACACAGATTTCTCAGGCCCTGAACTTAGGTCTCTACCTCAACCCCCCAAAAAACAGGCTTTGCTTGGTTTCCCTTCCCTGTGCCGAGGCTCCAAAAGCCTACAGCCAGATGTGGGGCGATTCAGATGCCTTCGGTCATCATCATCCACACACAGTGATTTTGTACACGCAGCCCAGCGTTCGGCTGCTCAGAGCTGAAAGCAAGTGTCTGCTTTCCCCGCTGTCCCCCAGCTGGAGAGGGGCATCCATCCATGTGATGTCATTCATTCAGCCATTCCCCCAAAATACAGTTTAAGCCTCTTCCTTGAATGTAGATTTGCAAAGTGCCGTGAGTTGTTGAAATCAAGGAAATCCGGTTGGCCGGTAGTGAGCAGCTATCACACAGGAGGTGATGGAGGAGAGGGCAAGAGACAATGAGACCTGGACCCAGTGGTCATTTCACAGGTGCCAGTTGGAGGAGAGGGAAGAGGTGATGTGGACCAAGCCCGTGAGGAGTTTGGGGAGACCAAGGGGAGAACGTTCAGGACTATGGAACCAATGCCAGTGAGAACGCAGCAGCATTTAGAACCAAGAGAGCAAGAAAATCCCTGAATTCCTCGTTGGAAACATCTAAGGAAAGGAGAGTGGCCCTTGATCCTCGCCGCCCCCTCCTCTCCCGCAGCCTGCGCTGCGCTTTGTTCCTAAATGGAGACATGTCTCTGAGATGTTCCCTCCTCATAACGGCCTCTGCTGGTATCGACCCTCACCCCCACGTCCAGGCCTCAGAGACACCTGCCTTGTTTCTACTCCTGCAGCCCCCGCGCTTCTCCACGGCCACGTCCCCCCCGCCGGAAATACTTCTCATTCGTCCTCCCTCCCCTATCATCCCCCAACATCATGCTGGAGTTTCATCCATTCTGCTCCACATTATCATAGGGGCCTCTCCTTAGGCCTCTGAAATCATTCCAGAAAACCTAGGTAAGGCTAAGTGTCATCAAGATTTGCATAGACGTCCTGTGTGCCCGTGGCATTCTGAGAAACCAGCCCATCGCCCCTGAAGTTGGGGTGGAGACGTCCATTGACACTCACCCCTTCCGCTCGGGGCTCAGCCTCCTTTCCCACAGCTCTGTGCTCCCCTTGTCCCACTTTCATGAGGTCTGTCTTGGCACCGGAGAGCCTCTTGGCCGGCACTGCCACCTGCCCCTGGGAACTCTGTCCCAACGGAGCCCCCGCAGGACCGGGCTTCTGACACCTGAAGGGCAAATGACATTTCCTTCTGAGGGGTGATAATTTCAATACAGCACTTTGGAGCCAGTGGCCTCGGCGTGAGTCTAATGCCACCATTTAGAGGCTCTGTGACCCTGGGAAGTCACTCAATTCCTCTTGGTCCCGGTGCTCTTGTTTGCAACATGGGCACAGTGGGGCACTAACATTTATTATTTTACAAGTTGGCAACAGATAGGTCACTCTGGGATGCAGCTCCTAAGGCGTGTGTTTAAGGCAAACAGTAAAAAGATTGTTAAGTGATGGCTTCTCAGGAGGCAGGGCTGCCGAGAGAGAACAGGGGCATGTGATCCGAGGGGCTGGCGTCGTCTCTGCTGATTCCCCTGTCTGTGTCCCACGTGCAGAGATCTGCGGGGGTCCATGGGGATGTGCGGGGATGTGCGGGGTCTACAGGGATGTGCGGGGACGTGCGGGGATGTGCGGGGGTGTGCGGGGATGTGCTGGGATGTACAAAGATGTGCGGGGATGTGCGGGGATGTGCGGGGATGTGCGGAGGTCTGCAGGGAAGGTGGAGGGAGTAAGAGAAGCAAGAATGGGGCTGCCAGTGCTTGGGTCCCCGCCAGGAGCAGCACATCTACCGCGTGACTGTGGTGCATGAGGTGAGGTGACACAGGTTAGCCCCGACGTGCCAGCCCCAAGCCCCTGCCAGGGGAGTCGCAGCCTCCAGGCCTGCAGGAGAGAGTCCTTGGACAGCGGACCCTCCCTCCCTCCCCGATTTACAAACAGGAAGGAAGAGGCACTGGTGTCTGGGGACCCGGGGGCAAAGCAGCCCCTCACCTGATGTCGTCAGAGCAGGAAGGCGGTGACTGATTGGCTGCTCTGGAAAATGGAGGAGCAGATGTGCACACCTTTCCTGGACTTTCCTCGGATGTGTTTGGGGAAAGAGCACTTAAGGTTAATATAAGCTCCTTTTTGTCTGAGTATCCTCTCTCGTTACTCCCGTTCCGTTCTCGTGCTTGAACACCCATCTCACCTACGGCAGGGTCCCCAGGCCTCCTGTCCCCACAGACACGGGGTCAAATCCATTCAACCACACCGTTACTAAGCAGATTCTAAAGACCGCACGGTGCAAAAGTAAAAGATAAATGTCCAAAACAGTTTTCACATGACACACACCCGGAAGCGATGGCCCAGCACCGTGGCCTCAGAGCCCAAAGGGGGGGCTTCCAAGGGCAAAACACACGTGTTGACGTCTGCGGGGAGGGTCCGCGGCGCTGGTGCAGAGCCGCGGGGCTGAGCTGCGTGGCCCGGCGGACCCGAGCCCAGGCCCCAGCCCTCCGAGCTCCGCTCCTTCCTGCGCGACGCTGGGGCCCGGCTCGGGCCCGCGTGGACGGGGGGCTGCAGCGTCCGTGCCCAGGACTCGGTCTGTCCTCAAGCGGTCAGAGGCCTTTCCCGTCACAGGACAGAGCGAGCGTCTTCATAAACTACTTCTAGCTGCTACGGTTTATTCCCCGCCGCATGAAGAGGGAGCAGGTGTCTGAGAATAGTCTTCTCCCTCTGAGGAACGACGTGTGCTCCATCTCGCAGTCTGTGGGCTGTATCTGCACACAGTCCACTTCCAAAGCGCTGTCCTTTACGTCCCAAAACCCTCATGTGCACAGAGACGAGGACGCTCTGGAGCGGGCCCCGATCTGAACGAAGGAGGCGCCGCGGGACGTTTACGCCCACAGACACCACTTGACACCTGTTAGCGGCCGTGGGGAAACGGCCCACGGAAACATCAGCGATGCCGCCCTGTGAGCGTGCGCAGGGGAAACCGTCCAGGCACTGATCCGAGTCGTGGAAGCGTATCGCAGAAACGTGGGCCGTAAGTGATTGTCACGGTGGCGCAGACATGCCATCTACCGAGAGCTAAGACAATGGACACTGCACGCACGTAGGGACGGTGAGTGCAGTTAGGGACGTACCCACAGGTGTGTGAGCATCAACACTCACACTGCCCCCCCGGAGCACGCACGTGACTGTGTGCACGTGTGAGTGTCTGTGTCAGTGTGTGCACATGTTAGTGTCCGTGTGTGCACGTGTCAGCGTGCACGTGCGTCTGTGCACGCATGTGTGAGTGTGCCAGTGTGTGCACGTGTCAGTGTGTGTTTCAGTGTGTCCGTGTGTGTGCACGCGTCAGTGTGTATGTCTGTGTCAGTGAGTGTGCACATGCCAGCATGCCTCAGTGTGTCCGTGCGCACACACGTCAGTGTGTGTCAGTGTGTGCGTGTGTATCTTGCACATGTGTGTCCGTCTACCTGTGTGCACGCCTGTATGCACGTCTCTGGGCAGGGGACGGCAAGGACTGGGTTTACAAGCCCTGGGATTTGCTGACTCCTGTGCCAATACCTTGTGTGATTGTATCTCTGCATAAAACAGAAGAGACAAAAAGAAAAGAATGGAAGTGGATCAGATTAGGGTCCCCAGGGAAGAAACAAGTCACCTGCAGTATAGATGCAGGTGCCACCACATAAGTAAAAGCCACAGCAGCCTTTGCACATTTTGGAAAGACCCATTTTTATTCTTTTTCTGTCAGCCCCGACTCCGGGAGGCAGTGAAATATAATTATGGATCGCTACGCTGCCCCCCAATGTCACGTATGGATTCACATGGGGCCGAGGGGACCCGAATGAGTTGTAGTGTTTTGGTTGTGGGGTCATGTTCAATCACCAGGCCTGCTTATGACAGATCAATGAACAGGAACTCATTATATCCCGACCGAAATTCGCCATGAGGTTGGGGAAGTCCGCTTAGGCGTATGAGGATTAAATTATATATTGTTTTCAGTGTTGTTTCATTTCACAAAACTGCAAAAGTCCAGGCAACATTTTGTCAGTAAAAAACAATAAAGAATATGAAAAGCCCATCTTCACAGAACATTGGACGTTGCAAAACAACCCACAGCTATTATCGGATATATCAAAACTGACAAGTAAAACTCTGGCTGCTGATGGAACCATATCTCACAGGGACAGCCCCAGCTCAGTCGCGTCTCTTCTCCAGGACAACCTGGCCGAGGGACCCTGTGAGCTTAATTGAATTGGTGGCATTTGTATGATTGAAAAAAATTGGTGACATTGCAAAACTGACCATTAGGTTTTCAGAGGACTCACTGCCCACGGACCTGAGGGAAGGGGGGCATTAGGGGAGGTACGAATTGTGCTCACGCACCTTTGTGGAAATCAGGAATGCTTTAGGAATCCCATTGTCTCTCGCCTTCACGAAACGTAATGGATTAATGCGCCCATTGGTTGGTTCTGAGATCATCAAAAAGGCAAATTTTCCTTGGAAGCACAAAAAGGATCCCTGCATTTTCTCACGTTTCATTTATACGCGTACAGTACGAATTCTGTGTGTTTTAATTATCACTCTGTGTCTAATATTGCACCAAGAACTGTGTGTGTGTGTGTGTGTGTGTGCGCGCGCGCCTGTGTGTGTAGAAACTACACCCAAGTTAAATCAGGAAGAAACCGTTTGGAACATTGTTTTCCTGTGCCGCTTACAAGTAGGAGAAAAACAAATGCATAAAAAGCCAAATAGGGGTCAGAGCCTAAGCTACAGATGTGCAAAAAAGCCCTATTATGTACAGCTGACAGCTTGGAATCCCACCGGCCCACCTAAATAGTATCATATCGGGCTCTCCGTGTGTATTATACGGCTGCACATCTGTTTCCTGGGTTTCTGAGAGACTGTATTTAAAGCATAAAGGTTTGGTATTAGGGGAAATAATTAACATGTTCCGTGGCACCTGGCCAGCAGGGACAAACCATCACCTGAAAATGACAAAGTCTCTTAATATCCCGTGTCATCGTGAGTGATTCCTGGGGTAATTCAGAAGAATGGCTGTAATAATATGCCCTTCCTCTCAAAAGGTGGAGGTATGATGTACGCATGAAAACGGCAACGGGCTTTCACAGGTGTGGATTCCGAGCGACCTCGGTCAAGGGCGCCGGAAGTCCATGGGATATTCTACTCATAAACTGATGAAGACGTGTCATTCCTTTAGTTCTTAAAAACTGTAAGCGATTGTGTCAACTGGAGATTGAAGTTTTTCAGTTAATTCTAGAAGCCAAAAAGATTTCAATTTTGAAAGACGTATGTAGACCTACCTCGGACTCTTTCATTAAAGCCTTCTGCCCACCGTGGTCCTGAAATGTGTGTCTACTTTTCTGAACACAGCGACGTTCCCCCCAGTGTCACGGGGCAAAGGATGGGAGGGGCACCAGGCACCGTTTGTGTCTTCATTTTCTCTGATTACGGAGAAACTCACAGGATTTAAACTTCTCACAGTAAGAATGGACAGAACGAGCAGACCCCGGCTGCCTTTTCTCTCGCCCCACCGTTACGATTATTTATTAATAAATACAGCTGACGCGGTCTGCCTCTCCAGTGTCACCACCGCATATGTTAGAGAAGATGTATTTCTCCTTGCTCTGTTTTGGGTTTCTAAAGCGCTCGTATCTTTCGAATTTAGGGAAAATGCAAGAAGCTACTCAGGGGACGAGGCTGGCTGCTCGTCCCACACAAAACTGGATTCCCTATTTAAACATTGCCGAGCAACGCTGTGTGACAGTAAGCCAGAACCCGCCTCCGAGTCCTAGCCGAGCGCACGGGCAGAACGTTGCCAAATGGAAGCTATACCCCCACCCCGCTCACGCCACCATGAATTTTCGTATCTTGAACCGGTGAGCGCTCAGAGGTCTGTCTCTCCTTTGTTCCTCCGTGTGGGTTGTGAGTCAGCCCCATTCTGCGGGCATTTGGGTGTTTCGGTTGCAATTAGCACCCAGCCCTCCCTGCGTCAAGGTGGGGACGCGGCGGCGGCGGGAGCTCCGCCAGGAGAGCGGCCGGGCCGCCGGAAAGTGATTGAATGATCTCATTTCAGGCTCTCTGTTAGACATCAGGCGGCACTCTATGAAGATTGATACCGAGGTGCCGGGCCTCGCTGGCCGGATCATCAAATGGATTGATATTACGCTCCGGCGGTGGATGAAGACAGAGTGACTGTTATCATACTCAATACAAGGGCTTGTCAGGAGCGGAAAATCATCCCGTGTCACTGATTATGGGAGCGTTTCATGGCTGTCATGCGAATTTAGTAGCGCAGTGTCATGGGCAGGCTGCTGGGCCCAGAACTCTCTGTTTGTAGGAGAAGTCGAAGGCGGCCGCAAGTCCGGCCCCCGAGCCCCACATAAAGGAGCCTCCCGCGTTAGGGGGACCCCGCGTACAGCTGGGGGAGGGCGGGCTGCTGCTTGCAACACACTTTACCTGCATTTGCGGCTCGTTCCTGGGACGAGACGAACTGGATTCCGCCGGACTGTGCGCCTTCTGGTTCTCCGATGTGCGTGTGCTAACGAGACACCGGGCACTCGGCTCAACGCTCCCACGGGGAGCAGGGACAACACGGCTGAACCACGGCTATGAGTTATTGACACTCTGTCTCACTCCTGTGTCACAGACGTGTGTGTGTGCGTGCACACACACGACACATGTGCACACACATGCACATGCACGCGCACAACGCTGCACATGGGCACACACAGACACACGCGTGGGTGCACACATGCACAACATTACACGTGTGCACGCACATGGTCATGCACACACATGCAACACACATGCATATGCACATACACGTACACACAGACGCACACACATGCATATGCACATGCACACACAGGTATGCACACGTGGGTGCACATGCACATGCGCACAACAGTACACATGTGCACACGTGCACGCACGCACATGCATATGCACATGCACACACACAGAGACACACATGTGGGTTTACAGGCACACATGCACACGTGCTACACATGCACACACGCACATACACACACTACACACACACAGTACACACACGTGCACGCACACAAGCACATATACACACTACACCCATGCACACAAATGCACACACACGCACACACACACTCTGAGGAAGGCAGTGCTATCACGGGAAACAGGCTCACACGGATGTTGAGTGACTTGACCTTAGAGGCACACGCCATCTCTGTCCCCGCACTGGGTGTGAGGCAGGGATCCCCTGCACGGCAGGTCAGAGCATGTGCCCTGCCCCCATGCTCACAACCAGCCAGACCCCAACACCCACTTCTGACCGGGGACCACCTTCCTTTCATCACTTGCCCAGCGGCCCCTCTGAAGTGTAGGCGTCCCAAGGGCAGGCGGCTGTGGGGCGAATCTGTCCTGTCACAGTGAGATAATTCGACGGCGGGATTCTGATGTTATCCGATCACCGCGGCCAAGCACATAAACATCTGTCCTCTTTTCCTGGTAAGTGTGGGTGAGGGAGTGAGCCCCGCCCGGGACCCAGGAGGATGCGAGTTTCGGGAGGACCAACGCTCACCGTTGAGCCCCTACCAGTCACAGACACACGGCGAAGGGACAGTGACTCTCAAGGACATGGTGACAATGACTGGAGGTGAGTGAGAAGGTGCATGGCAGGCTGGACCAGAGAGGTTGGCCACGTCATGTGGCCCGTGGCCCGTGGAGAGGAGTGTGAACACTAGACTACTGACAAAGGAGGCTGCTGGAATGTTCCCACACGGTGGGCTCTGTGGTCTGATTTATGTTCAGAAATGAAAGCATCACTGGCTGCCGCCTGGGGTGCAAATGGCAGGGAAGCTGGTCCCACCGAGCTGCACGTCAGCAAGGGCAGGTGCGTGCGGGCGAGGCTGGGGCAGGGGGCACGGACGGGCGGGCTGCGGAGCCCTGGGGCTCAGGGTAGAATCCGCAGCACCTGTGGAGAGACTGCTGCACGGGCAGTGAGAGAAGGGAGGCTGAGTGACCGTCAGGGTGGGGCGGGGCGTCACCCGCTGTCATGGGCAGCGCCAGGGCAGGACGGGGTCTTGTGGGGAGACCAGAGTGGCCATGGCTTTGTGGCCACTCAGCTGGAGATTCCTGGGCTTCCGGGTGAGCATGCGCCCCGCCGTGGGCATGCGGGAGTCACCCCCGCCCGACGGCGCTGAGCCCTGGGCGAGGGGGGAAGGGGTGGTGGAGGAAGAGGGAGGGAGGGGCTCAGGCCCGGCTGGAAAAAACGTTATCTTTAGAGATTGTTCAGCACTTCCCTTACCCAGAGACTTTGTCCAACACTCAGATCCCCTGTGGGGCCTGCAGGGGTGGGGTGTGAGCGCTGACCCAGCTCAGTGTGACGTACAGAGGTCCTGGGGGTCCTGGACACGGGCAGGGTGACCTGAGACGCACGGGGTCCGGAAGGAGAATCCAGGCGCCCTCTTCGCAAAGCATGCTGGAGTCAGGGGCTGGCGAAGGCAGAGCGAAGGCAAGCAGACGTTCAGCGATTAGTGCGTTGGCCCCGTCTCTCCCCTTCACCCACCCCCAGATCACAGGTCTGCAGGAGAGCAGACTGGGTCCTGGGATCTGAATCCCGATTACCCACATGCTTGTCTTTCCAGAGCAATCTCTCAGCGAATGTGTGTTTTAGGAAAGACTGAATGACTAAGGTTTCTTTCCGTTCCTTTGTGCTGCAAGTTTGAGATTACTTCAAACCTTCGTGGCTAAAAGCCATAACAATCGTTAATGTGTTCCTGGTTTTGCAGCTTGGTGGGGCTCGGAGGGTACCCTGTGCCCGCGCGGCAGCTGGGGACCCTCCGCTGGCGCGGGGAGATCTGCTTCCAAGATGGTGCCCGCACAGCCGGAGGTCGGTGTTGGCTTGTGGGCTTGTGGGCTGGGGCTGCTGGTCCCGCTCCCCCGCCCTGCAGGCACCTCTGCCGCTGCTCGGGCTTTCTCATGGTTTGGAGGCTTTTCCCCCTTGAGAAGAGAGGCCGATTTCCCCCCTGACTTGGTGCCGTTTGCCCATTTTATTGTCACTGCACAGAGCGGGCAGCCATCTACTTGCTGGCCGCCAGGCATTGGTGTCCCCCGGACACACTGCTTGTCCTGGGATCACATTCATTGTTCCCAGCTCAGGTGTTGGCTACAGAGTCCCCAGTACCTGGGGGCAGCACCGTGTGTCTGCTGACTGCCCAGAGACAAAAAGCTGACGGCACTGAAGACCCAGGCATCCTGGGCTATTAACGATGGCGCATCACTTTTCCTCATTATTATTTTTTAGAGTTACGAGGACTTCAGAACATCAGGATGGCTTTCCCCCAATACAAACAACTTCAATTTTCTGCCATTTTAACAACGTACAGAACTCAGTGAAGCAAGATCTCCAGCCACCTAACGTCCGCATGTCCTCACAATGTCCCCTCCTCCCTTTGCTCCGCCGACTCTTCCTGGACGGGCAGTGCATCCTCTCCGCATCCGCTTGCCAAACACCTGCTGCAGCAGGCAGTGCCCTCCGCACCCGGCCGCTCTCACCGGCCTTGTTCTTGGCCGGGGCTCCAGTGCTCTTCTCCATGGCGTGAGGCTGGCATTGACCAAAGCAACACCAACTGGTGGTATCGTCTGTGAAAGGAGTGTTGGCCTTGGCGCCAAAAATCTTGGGTCTGCCATGTCCTACTTACTTGATCGAGCACATTTGGTTTTACTTGCCTGCGTAACGGACTTGACTTCCTTCTTCTGTGACGTGACCTTTTCCAGCATCCGCTCCTACACACTCTGGAGTACAGACTGGGTCCTGCCCGTGTCCCTGCCCGTGTCCCTGCCTGTGTCCCTCGGTTTGCCTGTTCTTTTTCTGCTTCTGGAAGAACAGGATCATGCTGGCACCCTGCCCCCTGGAAGGGAGGACACCCGCACAACTTGTTTTGGCCGATGAAGCGTGAGCAGAAGTGACAAGTGCCGCTGGTAGGCAGACGCACTGGAAAGTCAGGGCAGGATCCTATAGGCAGAGGCGAGCCCCAGGCTGAGGGAGCCTTGACGCTGACCACCACGTGGACAGCTGGCATCAGCAAACCACCCGAATTTGCAGCGGACTTTGCATGAGTGAAAAATATGCTTTTGTTGTGCTGAGAAACTTCGAGGCATTCTTTCCCCTTGGGGATGCGCCCTCAGCCTGCTGCTAAAAGACCTCGAGCAGGAACCCCAAGCTGGGCTGCACCACCCACCCCTCCACCCTGCAGAGGCCCCCATGGATTTTGGAGTTGAGAGTTCTAGAAGGGAAGGGGGGAAAGAAAACATCTCAAAACATAAGAAGCGCAGCTACGTTGCAGGGGTGATTTCGAGTTGATCAGAAGATGGGAACAGCACCCGTGCACACTGTCACACTGTCACACTGTCACTCCCGTTCTGTCACTCCCATTCTGTCATAGATTTGGGCACCCTTCTTGATGAAGTAGATGATGATTGAGCATATGCTGCTTGTCAGACAAATTCTACCAAAAGGCATGGTTCCCAGGAGAAACGTCATCACCAGGAAAGAACACAGCATGAAGGCTGCTCTGCCTCCGGCCCCACTGGCTTCACTCTAGGCTTGATCTCCGGCGGTTCCCCTAACCGTACGCGGGGGCATCACACTTGAAGTGGGGCTCAGAGGTCTCCATTCCGCTCAGATGACTTTGTTTGAAAATCAAACCCAAAAACATGTTACCTAATGATGACAGGTTTGTACTTGAAAATCTCGAGGTCTCCAAATGAATGGGTTGAGACAAATTCGCAACATTAGGCCTTCCAGGACCCTCTGCAAACTCTGGCCATGATATTTCACAGAGAAACCTTAACTCGTCCACTTTGAGACAGTTACTCATATTTCATATGGCCATTTTCTTGTGGGACACATCCTACCACTCGCTGTGTCACTGGAGGGGCCACGGCGTCCTGCAGTGGAGCCTGATCCCCTCCGCCCGGGGCACTGCTTACGTTGGCCCCACTCCTTCTGCACATGGAAAATCCATTAGGTCCTGGGGCTCGGGGCAAGCCAGGTGGGACCTACTAGATCCTAGAGACAAGCCTACCTCCACCATTTAAAAATAAATGCACAACTAGGCAAAATGCAAAATTCTCTACACGGTGCTCAAATGCACTACTGGCCGGAAAGTATGGCCTTGGGACGACAACCAAACACTTCAAGTAGCAATAAAAATATGGATAACTACTTCTTCAAATACGTTCCAAAGATAAGTATTTACCTCCACTGCATACAAAATCGTTATAAACAGATTTGATTGTGAGAATCGACGTGGTTTTTCTTTAAGGTGAAGCAGGTCAGGCTGTTTTAAACAATGGCGGTCACTTGTCTGGGCAGCACTGCAGCGCATGGAGACCTGACCCAAAGCATTCTTTATAATTTGTCATCTGATGGCAGAGGTAGGATTCATCAGAGCGCCCCCCGCCCCCCACTCTGGTCCCTCAGACTGGAGGCTGCTACTCAAAAACC
The DNA here is from genome assembly GCA_028646485.1 of Cryptoprocta ferox. Lineage (NCBI taxonomy): Eukaryota > Metazoa > Chordata > Mammalia > Carnivora > Eupleridae > Cryptoprocta > Cryptoprocta ferox. Next base: position 86,521,772 of record CM053566.1, read on the forward strand.
AAGTAGACCAAGCAAACATCCTTGTTCTGAGACACTTCCAGCCTTTTCTCACCCGTAGGGTCCTGCGATCGAGAAGGATCAGAGAAGGCAAACCGATCTATTTACATGCTGTTTTCAGTAAAAGAAAAAAAAAAGAGCTGCTGTTTGATCTCATAAGGATCAAAAAGGACACCAAAGTGCAGAAAAATAGAAATCCCACAACTAGTTCCGATCTTATGATAAACATTTTTATACTGAGTTAATGTCCCAAGAATTCTGTTCCAAATTCACCTGCCCCTCCGCCGCCCCATCGGGTGGTCACGCATTCACACCCATCCCCCAAGCACTCCGGGGGCACCTGTCGGGCCGAGGCCCCCAGGCTGACCGGCCCTCAGGGAACTCCAAGTTTGGGGCAGGCAGTGGGCCAGACGAGCTCTTTACAGACGGCAGGTGCAGGGGGATGGTAGGCGCGCCGCCCAGCCCCAGCGGGAGACGTGGCGGCTGGTGGGGCTCCACGGAGCGCTAAGGGCAGGCAGGTGACAGCCCTGCCAGTGACCCACCAGCAGCGCGGGGTCAGCATCCACAGAGGGTCCCCGTTTGACAGAAACAAGAGCACAGGCAACAGGACCCCCAAGTATGAGTGCCATGTGGCGTGTGGTGGCCGCTCCCGTGGGCTGTGGCAGCAGCTCAGCTTCTCCGTGGCCCCAGAATGGTGCCGTTCACGGAGATTTCACGCTGATTCTCTTCCTCTCCACGTGGCCCCTCCCTCCCCAACACAGGCCAAGGCCCCCGGCACCAGGACACTCCCACACAGTGCCCTCCTTTCTCCCTGTGTCCGGAGCGGGGTGACCACGTGCAATGGCCCCGGGGCAGAGGCGCCAGCTCCTGGTCCGTCCTGCCCGTGGGTGCCGTGGCATTAAACCCTGCCCTTCACCCGCCTCCAAACCTTCCCCTTCACTTACCGAGCCTGGTCTGACAATTTAAGGAAAAAATAAGCTAGAAGGGTCACCTTTCTGCTCTTTGCTTCCTTGCTGTCATAAACCTCCAGCCACACACCCAGGCGCTGCGGCCAGCGCGCCGAGTTTAAGATTTCTAGACGCTGAGTCCCTCCACTGTGCCTGCAGGAGTGTTCGTCACCCTGAGAGCAGCATGTGTGCACTTCTGTGTGCACCAGGTGGCCCAGCCGGGGTGAGGTCACCGACTCCTCAGAGTCCCCCGGGACTGATGTGTTACTCAGTGTTTTCCAGAGAAACAGAACCCGTAGGATGTGTGTGCGTGTGTGCATGTGTGATAATGTGTGTCTGTGTGCATGCGTGTGTGTGTGCGTGTGTGCATGTGTGAGTATGTGTGCATGTGTGTGCATGTGTGTGTGCATCCGTGCGTGTGTATGTGTGCATTGCGTCAGCATGTGTCTGTGTGCATGTGTGTCCGTGTGTGTGCATGTGTGAGCATGCGTGTGTGTGTGTCCGAGTGTGTGTGCATGTGTGAGCATGTGTGCACGTGCGTCCGTGTGTGTGTGTGCGTGTGTGCATGTGTGAGCACGTGTGCACGTGCATGTGTGTCCCTGTGTGTGTGTGTGCATGTGTGAGCAAGTGTGTAGAGAAAGGGATTTGTCCTGAAGGAGCTGCTCACACGGTCATCGGCCCGGCAAGTCAACTCTGAGAGGTGCAGGCAGGCCTCAGACCCAGGCGACGGCTGAGGCTGTGTTCCGAAGTCGGGGTCCCACGGGGCGCCAGGCTTGCGTTCCAGGCAGGCTCCCGTCTTGTGACCTGGAGGCAGAATCCCCCACTCAGTCCTTTCTCTTGAGGTTGACAACTGATTAGACACGACCCACCACACCATGCAGGGTAACCTATTTCACTCGAAATCTGCTGATTTCCATGTTAATCACATCTGAAAATATCTTCAGAGAAGCATCCCGAGTGATGTTTGCTGAAACAGCCGGGCCCCCTTGCCTCACCAGCTTCACCCCTTAAATGCACCACCACGCCTCGGAGGCGAGAGGTCTCAGCATTTCAGGAAAGGGCAGGAACAGAGCTGCCTCGTAACGCAGGCCCTTAGCTTCCTCTGTGAAAATGCTGGGCCTGAGCGGGGGAGGTTGAGCGAGAAGACGCCAGGGCAGGCCTGGAGCTGAGCCCCGTGGCCGCCCGCAGCCTGTGAGACGCACCACGTTGCTCCAGCAGCCCGTTCCATGCTGGTCGGGACGGTCCCCAGTACTCGTCCCAGTGCCGTGGTGTGAAGGGGACAGCGAATGTAGGGAGAAGGCTGCGCCCACACACAGCAGCCCATCCGCTCACCGGAGGAGCAAGTGCGCGGCCGCGCCGCAGGGCACCACGCTCGTCCCCGGGACGCCGCCGTCCAAATTTATCAGCTGTTTAAACTCAGCCCAAGCTCAGTAAAATGTTTTTGAAACAAACAGTGCCACGGGAGTATAGTGGGTGACTCTTCTCCCCAAGGGTGTAAACAGGGTCTCGTGGATGGAAATCAGGACACGGGGCCACGTCCTCAACCTCTCATTCCCCGTGGCCTTGTTCTGGTGAATCGAGCCACGTTTTCTTATTAAAACTACAGCCTTGGCGGAACCTCTGTTATCAGATTCAGGGCTCGCGAAGCAAGGCGACTGTTGAGAAGTTATCCCGGCTATGGTGGCCTGAAAGTAGAAAATACAAAATTGAGGCAGCAATGAAGTGGGAAGGAGCATTTCCTGTGGGGGCTGGTGGCAGGCCCCCCCCCCAGGGCCCAGCTCCCGGAACGCTCAGCGCTCACGCGGCAGATCGGGGTACGTCTGTCACTTCTCCCGTGAGCAGTGACCAGCCCTCCCTGAGCCCCATCCCCAGCCCTGGGTCATTCTGAAGGGAAGACTGAGGGAGACAGACGCAGAGCCCACGTCGCATGGGGGGATCGGGGTCCCTTCCTGCTCCCTTGGTGTGGTGCTAAGTCTCGTGGGACTCACACGTGTTATTACAGTCTCACGAAAAGCGTGAATCTCAAAGGCAAATGAATCTTAGAGGGGGCTTGGCCATGCAGCCACCCGGCCAGCGGCATTATTGGGATCCAACCCCGTGGCTTCCGGACCAGCGGCTGCCATGCCACCAGGCACGGTGGCACATCCACGTTTCTGACACAGGCTGGCCGGTGGGACGTCTGTGGCTCCCGGGACAGAACGGAGCTGTCCCCAGCAAGCCGGTAGACTGTCCCCTCAACTGGCTGGCGCTCAGGAGCCTTGCTGCACTTGCACCCAAGTAGCCATCCACGTAGAAGCCGTTCGTCAGGGCGCTCAGCCTCCCGTAGTGCCGGTGCCACGGGGGAGGGCGCGTCCCCAGGCTGACCCCGAAGAGTCGGGAGGTGTCGGGGACTCCGGGGCTCCCGGAAGGGCCCCGCCATCTTTGCGACAACAGTCAGCGAAGCCGACATTTAGTGATGACGTGCCGGGCGGCGAGGGTGCCCGGGCGCACACAAGGCAAGGGAGCCCTTAGGAAGATGCTACCGGCACTTCAGCAGCAAAACCCTGGATTGGGGTCGGTCATTTTCGGGTAAGGTTAGGGGGAGGAGTAAGTGGCTTGGTATCGAATTCGTATGATTCCCCATGACAGCAGTTCCCCTCCTCCCCCGCTGCCCCTGCCCGCTCATCTCCCGCTGGCTCCCTTCTCGCTCATGCGATGCAGCCGGGGCAGCTCTGGGACAGACATGCTGAGCCACGACCCTCTGCCGGCCGCACTTGACAGAGCCCCGACATGACCGAAACAGGGGCACAGGGGCACGCCGACCTCCGGTCCGGCTCAAAGCCGCCGGCTCCAGAGCGAGAGGCTGATGGAATTCCTTAGAATCCGGTCGGTATGACGTGGTGGGCGTCCGGGAGCACCGCTGGGGCAGATGCTGAGCCTCCGCACCGAAAGGTGGTCAGGTGTTAGGGACCCAGGGTATCAGGTACCTTTTGTAAAGGGATCTCATCAGCCCAGGGGGGGAAGTAACGAGAGCAATGGCGGGAAGACAAAGGCATTTCTCAGCCTAAGAGAATCGTAACTGCCTCTGACCCGAGCGGACCCAGGAGAGTGGCCGCGCGCGTCTCCCGTCCACCCGCCCCCCACGCTGAAGTCCTGCGGACGCGGGGCCACCGGGCGTCAGAAGCGACTCGGCCCGTCACCTCCCGCTCTGTTCCGTTCGGGATGGAGACTGTACTTCTGAAGCTTAATGGACCTGAAGGTAACTAGGAGGCTGTGCATGAACTTACGAGCTGAGACAGACACTCGCACTTGCTCAGAAATGCGGTCTGTGGGTTGACCTGTGTCTCCCGAAAAGATACGCCCGAGTCTCAGCCCTGTTCCTGGGCACGTGAGTCTGTCCAGGACTATCGCTCTTGCAAATGATGAGGTTAAGATGAGGCAGGACTGGATTCCAGCCGGGACCCCGAATCCAGGGGCGGGTGTCCGTGTGAGGAGCAGGAAGCTCGGTCACAGGCGCACGAGGTCACCCGCCAGAGCAAAGACAGCGCCCGAGGGACGCGGCCACCATCAGATGGCCCAGAGCCACCAGCAGCTGGAGGGGGCAGCATCCTCACGGGCGTGCTTCCTGGCAAGGTGTGTGTTCCACGTTTGTTTCAGGAAGTCCCGTGTCAGAGGCGGCGTGGGGGCAGCACGCCATGTCCACAGCCAGGTGCACTTCTGGGCGGGGCTCCGTCCTGCAGGGATGCACCAAGAATTAGACATCACGAGCAGAAGCCGGGCGGGCTCATTCGTTGCCTTTCCCTCAGGCTGTGGACCTCACCTCTGTGCACCCAGGCCCAGGGCAGGTCAGGAGGAGCAGCCGTGCCCTCGTCCCAGCTCACACGCTGCACGAGGGCCCCCTGCCCTCCCCTTCCTCACCCTCTCGGCAAACCCGCCCTCAGAGGGTGACCCTGCAGAATATGAGGCGATCGCCCCGTCCCCATTTGCAGGAGAAAGATGGAAGCCGTCTGGTACTGGGGACCCTGCTGGGACAATGTGCTCCGTGGAGCCGCTGACCATCCATCTCATCTGTAAAGAGTGTCAGGGCCGGTTGGCTCCATGAGGGCCTCGCGCTCCCAAGTGCTCCCCCTCGTCCACTGAAAATGAGTGATGGCCGCCGCCGGCCGGCCACAGGCTGAGACCCGTGCGGGAGCTCCGCCGGCCTGGCCCTTAAACTAAAGATGAAAAGAAGGAAAAAAAGCAAGTGTTTTTAAAATAATGGAGCTCCTTGGGAAAAATATACTTCATGCCTCGCTTTGTGAGAAGTATTTATTTCTCACTGCTCGTGAAAGGGGTTTATCACACCCAGTGCATTTCTCCGCACTAAAGCCAAAGCCTCAAAATCCATACAGAGGAAAAAAACACGGCTGAAATAGAGGGGCTGTATATACACACAGACACACACACGTGCTCACACGCGAACACTCTCACACAGGCACACGCACGAGCTCACACATGCACTCACACACAGGCACACGCACGAGCTCACACGTGCACGCTCTCACACAGGCACACTCATGTGGTCACACATGCACTATCACACACAGGCATGCACATTCACATGTGAGCGCTCACACACGCACTCACATGCACGTGCACGCACTCACGTTGACATGCTCACACACATACACATACGCTCACATGCACACACTCTACACCCTTGTCTCTGCTCCAGTATGTGCTCTTGTAGACGCTGATTGTGGCCGCCACTGTCCACATGGATTTGAAGCATAAACCTTGGACGGACTGCCCCACCTCCATCACGGTGTCAAGGGCGTCACTCCGGGGAGGGAGCACTCGTGTCCTCCTCCACCCACGCATCCTCCAATGATAAGGGGAGCAGGTGAGTGCCTGGCGTGCAGGCCACGGGAGGCTTGGGGGCGGGCCCTGCCTCATCAGGTCTAGAGCACCAAGTATGTTTCCTGTGGCCGGTGGGGTGGAGGCCGGTGTTTACTGATTGCCGTCTACACCAGCACCGTGGGGGTTATTATCCCTCCTGTAAACGTGCGGAATCAGAGGCTCTCCCAGCATCAGGATGCCACCCTGGGTCCCGAGCTGTGGCGTGGGGCCACAGGCCCGGGTGCGAATCTCCACTTCGGCTTTTCCTCGGGAAGGGTATCAACCACCATCAAATTCCAGGCGGCCAAAGGCGGCACCGACACCCACCCGATGACAGTTGCATTCGGTGACACAAAACGTGTTGGCCTCGACGGCGGAGAAGCTGTTCCATGTCCGGGCCCCTTCCAGCTCCAAGCAAGGACCGGGGGCCTCGGACATTTTCAGCAGAGGGGCTGGGAGAGAGAGACACCAAGGGGACAGAGACAGAGAAAGAGGCAGAGACCGCCTGCTCCTGGGGTGAGCGCAGCCGCGCCGGCCCCCACGACCACAGCCTTGCCGGAGTGCTACCGTCACCCCGTCCCTGGGCACACGGCACAAGGAGCCACCCGGGACCGCACTGCTCGTGCGACAAACAGCGGGTGTGCACAGGGGACCAGAGACCGGGGACAGGGGAGCGACCCAGCCTGGGCTCCGCCCAGGGGTGGGGGGGCTGCTCGGGACTCCGACGCGGTGCGGCCCCAAGAACGGTCTAGACAAAGGATGCTCAGCCTGTGGGGCGCTCCCGACCCAGCACAGCGGAGGTGCCCGTCCTCGCGTGTCCACACCAGGTCCAGGCCCCGCTGACCTGGGGCCTGTGGCCCCCTGCAGACGGAGCCCTCCGCTGTGCAAGTGGGGACACGGGGGTCACCCCGGTCCGGGGGCTGCGAACGGAATCCCCTCTGCCAACTGTCGACATTCACGATTTCTAAACACACCCATCGCACAGTTTGTTGTTAGTTTTGAGGGAAGAGAATGATTCCAATCCAGAATCCTTAGCCCCACTGCCAACCTTTAAAACTATGTCACTGGGACTTGGGGTGGAGATGGCGGGGCCCCACAGCCACCCCCTCCCTCCCAAAACCTCCGTTAACCGGCAGGGGCGTGAAGGTGCCTCTACCAGCAGGCACAGGAGGGCAGGGGCCCCAAAGCCGAGTGGTGTCCGTGGCCAGTCAGCAGGGCAGGTGGGGACGGAGGGGTGGCTGGGACGGTGATTGGGGACACTGGGGGGAGGGGAGGCTGCGGCGGCACCGTGGGCCTCCCAATGCCAGAGAGGCCCGGCTTCCAGGGAGATCGAGGGCCCGAAAGTGCAGCCGTCCTCTGGCCCCACACGTCCGTATCAGCCGCTCTGCAGGAACTCAGCTGCTCACAGCTGCGCCTGCTTAGTCTGCAGGTTGCGGGTCGCTGCCCCACGATGTGTGTGCCCAGTGCCACGGGGCCCGGATGCAGGGCTGCAGGGCTGGTCCCTGCCTGGGGTCTCTGGGCCGAGTCGGCTGCAGGCTCAGCCGTTCGTGGGCAGCGTTTGCCTTGTGCCGTGTGGGGCCGGGGTCCCTGCGCCCATGCTGACCGCTGGCCAGGGTGTCACTGCCCGGGCTCCCAGCACAGCCCGGTCACCCCGAGAGCTGGCCACAGCTCTAGGTCCTGCTCAAACCCGGAATCCCTCCTGCTTCTTCCCTGGCCTTGCTGACTCCCTGCCTCCGTCAGGGCCCTGGGGGCCACACCGGGCAGTCCAGGAGGGTCTGCATCTGGGGGTCCCGGGGGGTAAGGACTCAGTCCTATAAGATGAAGCACCCCCCAGCCTCCCCTTCAGACTCTAGTCACAGGTACCTGTGCCTCTGACCACCTGGCTGCAGACTGGTGCTTCCAACGACCTCCTCCTCCGATTCTGTTAACTTGCTGGAGCCGCTCACAGAACTCAAGGGAACACTTAGGTCTGCTTACCAGTTCCTTCAAAGATACAAGGGTACGAATCAACGTGCGGAGGGAAGAGATCTATAGGGCGAGGTGCCAAACAGTCGGGTTTCTGTCCTCACAGAGCTCGGGGCCCGGCTCACTGGCACACGGAAAAGTTCTGGTCCCCTC